>VZRZ01003265.1:1452099-1510938 GCA_013398175.1 Climacteris rufus
AAAACCAAAAACTATGTTGTTAACTAAAGTTCAACTTGAAATAACTTTTCCAACGTTTAGATTGCTAAGTGTAAGCTGTTTGATCAATGTCCTGGTCCCAAAATAAGAATATTTCTTTAAGTGCAGAATAAGCAAGGCTAAGGAGATTTGTCTGATTATACAATGGCAGAGAAGTTACAAAGATATCTACCCTTGCAGATCTGAATTTATTTTGAATTTTTTCTGTTGGGTGAATTATTAACTATTTTGACTGTCCTAGCATTATTACAATTAGTATTTGTCCATGGGAGAGATTCATGGTGCTTTTAGGCAGGTGATCTAAATCACCTGATCTAAAATCTTTAGAAGTGGCTGTGTCCGCCTGGATTTTCAACTTTATGGCTTTGCAAATCAACGCTATGCATGTGAAGGGAAATAGTGGTTTTCTTTCTTGAACCTGATTTAATTCAGCTTTCCCAAGGGGATTCTGCTAATGATGATCTAATTCAAACCAGGATGCTTGGCTCCAAGGCAGGTTGTTTTTCTGTTTAAAGACCAACAGGAGGGAATGCTCTAAGGCAGAGAGAGCCTGAAAGCAGCATAGATCAAACTAAGAAAATGAAAGTTCTAGGAGGAAACATTTCTTCCTAAGACCGCTGAAAAAAATACATTTAATCACAGAATCATTCAGGTTGAAAAGACCTCCAAGGTCAAAGAATCCAAGCTGTGCCCATCCCCACCTTGTCTCCAGCCCAGAGCCCTGAGTGCCACGGCCAGGCCTTCCTTGGGCACCTCCAGGGATGGGCACTCCAAAGCTCCCTGGGCAGCCCCTGCCAGTGCCTGAGCACCCCTTCAGTGAAGAATTTTTTCCTGAAATGCAACAAAAAGTATCTGTAACCAAGTGCCTTTTTTTGTCTCAAACCAAGATTGTAAATCCTCACAGCCTGACTTGTTCATGCTGCCTGGAACTGCTGGTCTGTGAGAACTCAAAGTATGGTGCAAAATGTTCTATTATGAGATCTTCTGCTTCCATCTGGTTTTTATGGCTTTTGATTTCCTAGTTGAGAGGCATCATACCTTTCCAATTTCCTTGATTAGCTGCAGTTAGAAGGTTCTGAATCTGTGTCTATTTGTAATCCTATATGATTGACTTCAGGCAAAATGTTTATTTTTAGTGTTTGAGTAACTGAGATCAAAATTATTCTTCCATTGTTAGCACTCATCCAGGTGCTTTCTTTCATTTAAAATAATGAAGTGGTTCAAAAAAAGAACTCAAACCCTTTGTCTGCGAACATGTGCTGCATTTCCGATTTCCTACTTTGTAAAAAAACCAGAAGCAATCCTCACATTTAAAGACTTTGAAATTTTGTAACTAAGATTCATCTCACTTGTTTTGAGTGTGTTCCTAGGCATGAAACTTTGCAAATTTTCAGTTTCTAAGATTCACAAAATTTTAATTGATTTTTGTTTTTTTAATTTGTAAGTGCTGAAGAGAAACAGTAAGTATAGTAATAAATGTAAGGGGAAGCGAAAAATCAACAGTAGTGAAAGAATTTCAGACCCAATTCAGTTATTTCAGTTGCAGAAATTTAATAAAATGTTGTGTAAGGTCTCCAGGTGACTTCAGAGATGTCATTTAAATGATCTGGATCTGCTTGGTATAAATTCTGTCTATGAATCAAAACTCAGATCATTATAATTTTTTTTTCTTTTTTTTAATGCAAAGTAAGGAAATCACTGAAAGGACAGTAGAAAACCCAGTACTTAATGTTACTTGGTGAAATGTGGTATCAGGTCTGAGTAATATTGTCTTTGGGGAGCAAGTAAAAGAAATTGCAGTATCCTTAGGAAACGTGTGAAGTGCCTACTCCAGGGAGATCCATCCCCTCCTGAAGGGATGGCTGGATGGAGACACCAAGTGTTGGAAGTGCAGTCTCTGGGATCCTGTCCCTGCTGCTCTGCATGGAGAGTCAAGGGAAGGAGATCAGCTCTGCACAACGGGAATGCAAATCCGTGCTGACAACAGCACAGCCACTTAAAAAAACTTGAAATGTTTGTAATTAGAACACAAGAATTAATTTGCCAATAGAGGGATATGTGGAATTTTGCTGTGATCACCTCACAGAACAGAAAGAACTACTGAGGGAGGCTCCTATTTAGGAAAACAGAGCAATGTTGTATCTGCTCTGAAAAATGAAGAGTCTGTTTTCCTTTTACCCTTTTTTTGTGACTATTATGTTTTGATAGAACTGATATCTTAATAACTGATGAATAAACCATGATAACTGTTAAATAGAAGAGTGAAATTAGCATCAGCCTTTTAATCTGGATGACTGGTTTAAGACTAAGTCATTAAAATCATAGTTAGTATAAGTCATTTATTGTGTAATGAATTCTGTAATCAATAACAATAAGGGATTTTGTGAAGTCATTATTTTCCTGAGCAAAATGTGTTTAAATCCACTTCTTTTTTTCATTTACAGATCTGTTTATTGCTATTCATGTTCTTTATCCGTGCACAAAATCCGTATTTCTTGCAAGTTCACAATCAAGTTTCCAGCTCTCAGTTAAGTGGCAGATTTAGTAGTCTGGGGAATAAAGCTTGTGGCTCCACAATCACCTCTCCTGTAATAATTTAGTCATAATTCTGAACAAATTATTAAAAAAATACAAAAAACAACAACAACAAAAAAAACCACACCACCTCTTATACTGTAATTAATTTGCCTGCTATGAAGCAAAAATATATGAATTGTATTTTCAAGATGAAAGGATTATTTACTGAAATAATTGCCATATTACTCTCAATTTAAAATACATTCAATAAGCCTGAAATGCAACAGGTTCTTGTATGTTACAGAGAATATGGAACAGAGCCAGAAATTTCCCAATGGTTGTGCTGAGATATGACTGGGTAATGATGATTAGTATTGATCTAAAAGCTTAAAACATCTTCATATATTTTTTTCAATGACATTAAGACAATTTTGATACTGAGGTAAAGGAAGAAAGAAACTGTACAGGTGTTGGACTTTTCTCAGTAAATTAGCAGATAATTTAGATTTTTCTATTAGCAGAGTTGTACATATCCTGAAAGCTGTTTAAGAGGTGAAGAAAATAATTCAGCAAAGTCTCTTTTCTGCTACATGTTTGTCCCACGAGACCTTTGGTTTCTGGATTCTGGTGTCATTCTGTGAAATGAGGGCTGCAGGTAATACACAGAGCTGCAAGTTGACCTTGGATAATTGTCCCTGCCATGCTTCTTACCTGGCTGCCAGTATCAAATACAAGAAAAACTTGATGTGGATTAGATTTCAGACTAAACTGAGCTGATTTACTGGTTGCTTGATACAGGTCAAGAGCAGAGACACACAGAGTAGTTGCTGGGGTGGTGTGGAGCAGCTCATCCATGTTCCTGGAGCATTTTTCAGTGCAGTATTATCTGACTCCTCTTCAACTGCATGTTCCACACACCTTTGCATTTGCTTTCATGGGGAGGGAGGGAAATAGTGGAAGATGGGTGTTGATTTCTTGTGGTAAACTTCCAATGGCAGCTTGTGTGCTGGAGCGGTCAAAGAGGTGATGAGAAATAGAGAACCAAAAAGAAATCATTGCTGACTCATTCATTTTGTGTAGAGGTCACAAACTTACAGAATGATTTGGGTTGGAAGGGACATTAAAGCTCATCTCATTCCACCCCCTGCCATGGGCAGGGACACCTCCCACTGTCCCAGGCTGCTCCAAGCCCCATCCAACCTGGCCTTGGGCACTTCCAGGGATCCAGGGGCAGCCACAGCTTCTCTGGGCACCCTGTGCCAGGGCCTCCCCACCCTCCCAGGGAACAATTCCTGCCCAATATCCCATCTGACCCTGCCCTCTGCACTGGGAAGCCATTCCCCCTGTCCTGTCACTCCAGGCCTTTGTCCAAAGTCCCTCTCCAGCTCTCCTGGAGCCCCGTTAGGCACTGGAAGCATCTCTAAGGTCTCCCAGGAGCCTTCTCTTCTCCAGCCTGCCTTCTCCAATTGTAAATTTGGAATAATGCATGAAGCTCTCACTTTTTTAGTGGTTGAGAAGCAGGAATTTATTTCCTATCTCTTATCTATTTAACCACTTTCCAAAATACCCCTTTGTGCCATGTGTGTTTTTTCAGTGCCATGATTCCTAAATCCTGGCATTTTCTTGTACAGTGACCAAGTCACAATATCCACTGGGAGTTCAACTTCTCTCAGCTTAATACTACAAAACAAAGTCTGTCTTGTGCTTCTAAAAACAACAGAACCTGGAAACTGATTCTTTGTGTTGTTTCAAATTTTTCTTGGTCCTTTAAATAAAGGAAAAGTTTATAACAATATTGAAATGTCTTTGTAGCCTTCATATTTTCTGTTGTCTCTTGAAACTTCACATGCTCAGCTCTTCCCAGGAAATGTAGTAATTCTGCAATGTTCCCCAGCTGTCAAACCCAGACATTTATTCATGGCTCAGACTGTGTGCATGTGTGGACATAGAAAATATGATCTATCATTCAATATTTTTCTGTTTATGCTGGTTCTGTCTTGAAACATATGTTAACTTTTGTTGATTTAATCCTGTGTTCCCCTTTCCCAATGGGTTTAGATGAAACATGAAAGGAAAAATGGTGATGAAGAGAAGTGACAGAAAGCCTGAATTTGTGCTGGTTTTTATATTTGTGCTTTTTTCTGTGCTGAATTTCAGGTTAAGGCATGTTGTACCAGCCTTTCATCCCTTTGAGTGTTAGAGTAAGATCACCATTTCATGCTGTCATAAAACCTTTATTTAAAGACAAATCTTTCAACATATTTGAGATAGGGGAAGAGAAAAAACAGTACAAAACTACTCTGCAAGTTGTAAATGAATCCACCTGCCAAAACAAAGCTGATGACAAAACTGAAGCATTCACAAAGACAACAAGGAGCACTGAAAACAACATAAAGCTCTTTCAGAAGTTGGGGATATTTTTAGTTTGGGGTGGTGGGGTAGAGAGAGCTTTTGGTTTCTGATGTGATTGTTCTGAAAAGTTTCCATTAAGTGGAAAACATTCCACTAAGTTTTGTGCATGTTAAATGGCTGTTTGCAGAAAGTGGGCAAAGTGAGCATGTGCTTTTCTTTTCTGTTTGTGGATGTTTTCAAGCTTTGTTGGGATTTTTGGGTTTGTATGATCACTTGGGAGTGATTGAGTTCATGGTTTGATTTCCACCCTCTGCCAGCAGACTAGTTTGTACAGGTTTTGAATCTCCAAACAACTTTCTGTAGATACTTATGGGGCTCAGAGTAGTTTACCCCGTGGCTCAGTCTTGACATAAGGATGCTCATGTGGTTTGCTGACCTTTATCTCATACCTCAATGCCATACCCTTTTTTCCCCTTATCTTGCTTCATGTCTCTGTGGAATGTATATTTTTTGGCAAGGTGAATAAGGCTCTGTAGTGCTAAAATACACCAAGATTGCAGCATGTTCTCTTTTCCCAGTAATGCTTCGTATATATTTGTATTTTTATATGGAAAAAGCATATAAAGTATCATTTATTTCTTGCATTAAAGGATGAACAAAGTAAACAAGTGGCAAAAAGAAACTGAGATATATCCAAGTATTATGTTACTCCTTTCTCTTGTGAACTGAATTGGTATTTGCTCTGAGAGAAGATGTTTCCCTGAAGAGTCCAATGCCTTTCTCCAAGTTTGAATCGTTTGAGGAAAACAAGTGTTGGGGTTTTTTTTGTTGTTGTTTTTGTTTTTGCTTGTTATACGAAGGTAATAAGTAATTCAGTTAATCAATTTATGCTATCCTTTGAGAAGGGCTTGGAGATGAAATGTTTAGGTGCATTTTTGATGTAAAGAGTTGCACCATTTTTTTTAATAGCAAAAATAGAGTAGGTGAGGTTAAGTAGACTTAATTAGGGCATGGTGAGGCCAGAGGTGTTCCATGGAGATCTTAGGTTTAGGAGATACTTTATCAAAATCAGCCTTCACATACTTGAAATCTTTGATATTGAGGATTTAGTAGTGATACCATTATTTCAGAATAAACTTCACAAGTATATAAACTTGTACAGAAACTTCAGTTTAAAAGATTAACAGAGAATGTGATGTGAGCATATCAGTTATATGCTCTGAAACACAGAAGATTAAAGATATTTTAAGTGATTATTGCTCAGTGATTGCTGTTGACTTACAAGAACAATAGCATTTCAGTCAGCTGCAGAATTCAATATAAATTCTTCATCATGTAATGCTGTAATCCATACACTAAGGAGTTATTGCCTCTGTAGTTTTTAGCTGCTCATTTGTTTGAATGGTCTCTCGCTGGTCTGTAACCAATTTCTTCTTCTCCTAATGCAGGATGGAAGCAGTAACAGTAATGTTCATGTGATACTTGGGGATAAATTAAACGAATAGTGCCAGCAGGGGCTGCTCTCTAATCCATTGGCACTCTTTCAGCCCCAGAACGTGACAATTTCTTTGTCCTAGATTGCATTTATAGCAGGAGAGAATACTCAACTCTGTGACATAGTTTCCTCTCTCTGAAGAATGCATGTTCTACCCTGTTTGTGTCTGAGAGGGGATGTGATTTATGCAACCAGCAGTTGGTTTCAGCACCACAGAACAACTCTTTTAGAGGGAGTCAGATTATTTACGTGTTGTGGTAGCATTGCTTATATCTCTGCCTGGTGACTTCTGCTTCGATTTATGTCACTGCAGAAAGCATCTGGTTGTTCTTTCAGTTCCCTGACAGTTCAGGTTTGGGTTTCACACTCTGCTTGCACTGTTTTCACATTTCTGCCTTCTCTGGCTGACTGTTGTTATAAATCAACGTTTGGTCAATTTGTCTTCCACTCTGTCTCAAGGCTCCCCTAGATGCATGCTGACAGTCCCAAATAGGTTCTTCATACTGACCCAAATGGTTGCTGCTTGCATGCAAAACAAATTAACTTCTGCCTTTCCAGGATGAGAAAGGAATGAATGGAGAATTAAGCCTCAACTGTATCTATCAAATAAGCACCATAGGAATTTTCTGCATTCCTTACAGTGTTTTAGTAAAGCCCTGAACTTCACTGAAACCCAAAGCCCCTGGTAGTTCTCACAGTGAAAACTGTAACCACAATGGTTCTGCCAAAGGAAACTGCTTCATATAAAAGTTTTATGTCAGGAAACAGTCAGGTCAGTGCAGAAGAACAAATAATGAACGAATGTTCAGAATGACCATTTCCTGGAGAATAACTAATTGTACAACTCTAATACTACATGTGAAGATGAGGACTTCCCCTATGGAGCCAGGCTGGGAGAGCTGGAGCTGTTCAGCCTGGAGAAGAGAAGGTTGTGTGGAGGCCTCACAGCTGTAGTGACAGGATGAGGGGGAATGGCTGCACACTGCCAAAGGGCAGGGTTAGATGGGATATCAGATGGCACAGGCTGCCCAGAGAAGCTGTGGCTGCCCCTGGATCCCTGGCAGTGTCCAAGGCCAGGCTGGATGGGGCTTGGAACAGCCTGGGACAGTGGAAAGTGTCCCTGCCCATGGCAGAGGTGGCACTGGATGAGCTTTCAAGGTCCCTTCCTACCCAAGCTGGATACACCACAGATTTTTAATAATGGTGAAATGGTTTGTGGGTGATATTTTTCTTGTTTCATGGAGGAAAGGTGCTGAAGCACCTTTGAGCCCTACAACCTCTTAGGAAGGGAATGAGGCATGTGAATGCAATTTGCAAACAAGTGAAATTCCCTGCTTTGCCAAAAGATGTGCTCTGAGCAAAGCATGTTTATTTAATCTCAGGTAAAACCAATGCTTTCATCCAGAGTGTTGAGCCTACTTTAGTTTCTCTGGCTGTACAAAATCAGTAAGCTGTTTTTAAGTCTGCATAGGGAAAAGGTAGGAAGAATTCACTACAGTTTTGATGAAATCAAATTAAAAATTCATGGAAGTAAAGCACTATTCTGCCTGATCCAGTAAGAGACAAGTTT
This sequence comes from Climacteris rufus, assembly GCA_013398175.1. NCBI lineage: Eukaryota > Metazoa > Chordata > Aves > Passeriformes > Climacteridae > Climacteris > Climacteris rufus. The sequence continues at coordinate 1,460,052 of VZRZ01003265.1, forward strand.
GGGAAATAAAAAAGCATTAGGAGATGCAGAAGCCTCTGGTGCATTATTTTATTTAATTTTAAATATAACTTGTCTATTTTGTGAAGATATTATCACTTGCCTCTTGAATACAGTAATTCTCAGAGGAATAATCTTCCCTCCTACGCTGCTGATGTAGGAATGTGCTGTATTTGATGATCAACAAGAGTACACTCCAGAAAGGGCTTTAAGCCAGTAGTGCTTGGAGGAAACAGAGCTTGTATCAGTAGCAAATCAATACTTTCTTTTTATATTTGAGGAACATACATATTTGTGCTAGATAAATACAGCACTGCCTAGCTTTGTTTAGTTTGCTTACCTGCACAAATTCCAGAGATCATATCTGCATTTTTGTCATTATCATCTCACAAGCCTATTCACAACAGACAGCTATGATATTACGGTGGGGTTTTTAGCATTCACTTTTGTATGTTGGAAGAAGGCATGGTCTGGAAAAGAATTCAGAACTAATAGTAAACCTTTGGTAAACTAGCTATTGCAGTTGGAATTAGCAAGGAAAGTTAAATATCCCTTACAGAAGAATTTAGCTATTTCAGTGGGATACCTCATGGATGTCTGCTTTAAACAAGAACAAGGCAGGAGCACTATGAGACTAATTTTCAGCATAGTAACTCAATTAAAATGAGAAAAAATACAACAGTATGAAAATAGAATGGTGTGATGAACAAGTGCAAATTGTATCTCCAGTTTCATGCATTTTGATAATTACAGTTTCTTGACTGAGTCTGTGTACTTCCAGCAGTGTGTCAGGCAATTTACAGCAGGAGACAGAGAAGGTCGAGTTCAGTAAAAGTCCAAGCATGGTCTCACATCATTCCAGCAAAAACAAATCAAGTTCCCACAAAGTCTGAGGCCACCTAAACGCAAACTGAAGTTTGCAAATGAGAGCTGCTCATTAGATGGGCAATATTTTGGAATCTAGGCACCTTGGTATGAGATTTGCAAGGAGCAGATGCCCCGAGCAGGGAGCAGGAGGGGCAGGACTGTGACCAGGAGTGCTGGGCATGGAGGTGTGCGGAGCACGGCTCAGTCCCAGGCTGGGGCCCCACGGGCTGCAGGGAGCAGAGGAGAGATATCTTAGCCACACAGCACAGTGGTTAAAGGTCTGGTTCTTTGTTCTGTCCATCCTCAACTGTGACAGTATTTTCACAAAACACTCCTAGAACCCCAGACTTCTCTCCTGGAATTGCTTATGCTATCTAAGCAACAGGAGACTTCCAAACTCACAATGAAAAAAGCAACCACCCCTCCAAAGAGCCATCAGTGCAGAGAGGGGATGCATTGCTGCTGCCACTGCAAAAGGGCAGGGAAGGAGGGTGCTGTGGCCTTTTAGGAGTGCAGAATTTTTTCACTTGCTTAAGTCCTATATCTCACTTTAAATATTAATGATCTCCATGCAAATGCTCGATATGGCTGTAATTCCTAGGATGTAAATGGTAGCCTAAAGGAATAGATTTTATAAAGTACTGGGAAATTGCTCTGCATTATGTTCAGGGGAGTATTATATAATGGAAGCAGTCTTTAAAAATTGTGTGCTTTCCTCTCAAGATGGAGAAAGGTTGGGAAATCTTTGTGTAAGGTGTTTAGTGCCTAAGAATTCCATACAAGATCCATTCTGGTTCTTGTAACAAATATTGTCCTAATCTGCCACAGGAATGTGGCAACTTCAACTATGGTAAATGAATAGTATTGTCTGAGTGCTGTAAGTGGATTGAATTTAAAATGGTTAGATTGTGGCTTTGTCAGGTGGAGAAAAAGGACAGCTTCTTACTGAGATAGCTGTGGAACTGAATAGTCCTTTGGAGATAAGGCATCAATAACTTTCTCCTAATCTTAGTTGAGCTTAATCAAACACCTCACTTATCAGACTTAGCTGCACTCAGGTAAAAGCCTCCTTATCTGGCATTCACAGGGTTTTATAGGAAGTTAGTTAACATCAAAAAGCGCAGATTTGGAGCATGACAAAGTCACCTCTACTCCACAGAATACAAACAATCACACTGCTCCCAACCACGAGAAGTAGCTAAATCTGAAATCTTAAAAGGTTCTGGTCACAACTGGGAAAATTTTCTTTATTGATAATGATAGTGGATGGGAGTTTTGTTCTTTGGAGCTGTTGTGTTCCTGGACACAACAGCACCAAGTTACTTGAGCAAGGAGGATTGAATCCTTCTTGCTTAGGAAAACAGAAAGTCTAAAGGACAAGGAAAAAGACATAAATTTCCATTGCTGAAGGATTATTTTTATAATAATTTAGTATGCCAGTGGGTGACACCAAAGGACCCTACATTGCCAAGTTAAGTTATATATAGCAAGCCAGCTCTCAATTTTGTTTGTTTAATGCATTTCTATTTCTGAGTTTTCACTTATTGCATATGCCAGCCCATGAAGCAGAGGAGGGCTGCCTCTGTTCTGATTCTGCTAATTTTGTTTAGAACAGTGTCTTTTTTTTTTTTTTTTTTGTGAGTAACTACCCTGAGAAGATCCAGAGAAAGGATGTTGTTTGCTAAATGGCAAAGGAGATATGAGAGGAAAGATGTAATCCAGAAAGGGAATTGACTTGGCACTGATGTAAAGTAATAGGGGTGATATGAAAGTCTAAGGGAAATGTTCCATTTCAAAAGATAAAAAGCATTATGAAGATTTCAAAGACCTAGACTGCTACTGAACTCTATCTGGTGAAAGAGGAGTGTGAAATATTAAGCATTTGAAATGTTTTGTTCATATGGGAATTCATTTGAAATTGTTGTTGATTTTATTATGCAGTTCATGTTAATGGATATTTGACTGTAAGGTTGATTATTAATGAAGGACAAATGAAATCTATGCTTAATGTTATGCCATAGTGTGTCACCTTGAAACTTTAATTGTAAAAATTCAGTAGGGCCAGACTTGATCAGTATTTCAATTGAGAGCCACAAGATAGATGAAGTAGTGCTGTGACAGGCCCCAGAACAGCTTCATGGCAATTCTTGCCACCTTTAGAGACAGGGACAGAATGGCTGCAGCATTTCATAAGAGTATATTTAGATGGAGAAAAAATTAACCAAGCCAACCCACAACCCATTTTGGAAGGTTTTGGTTGGACACCAGTCAACAAAACCTGGGTGACACATTCTATAATAAACAGGGTTTTTGCTGACTGTAATATTTATCTTAAGTTATTTTGAGAGTGCTGAGTAATTGTTTTGTTTCATTCCATGATTCCAAGTACAGATTTACTTTAGAATTCAAATGGTACTCAAATTATAAAATGGTACAGAAATCCTCACTGGAGCAGGACAAGACTTTTGTGTGTCCGTGGGGCTATTGAGGGTGGAGCTCTTGGATAATTTGGGGTGTTTTCTGATAGAAGATATTGGTTTGTCAGAAGCGTTTCACTGAATATAAAATTTTACCAGTAGGATGTGGCTGTTTGAAGAAGTAAGAGCGAGCAGCCTTCTTTGCTCCCTTCCACAGCCCAAGGCACAGGCCGCAGTGGCCGCTGGCGGCTGCCCCTGGCTCCCACAGGGGACCCTGGAATGGCACCCTGGCCATGGCCGGGGGTGGTGTGGGCTGAGGGGAGCAGGGCTGCAGAGCACTTTAGAGGCCCTGTCACCCCACACAGCAGCTTTCCCGGGGCTTTCTGAGGAGCTGCGGCCCGGCTGCAGGGAGACAAAGAGCTGTGCAGCTGGAATGTCACAGTGCCACGCTGTGGTGGTTGGGAACATCGAGCGTGAGCAGGAAACTCCGCTGAGGACCCCCCAGCCAGGGGACAGAGCCCTGGGCCCGGCCAAGCTCGGGGGGGACGGCCCTGCGCAGGGCTGGCTCTGGGGTTCTCTCAGTGGGGCCGCCTGCTTTGCTTCTGCGTTTCACTGAAAGCAGCACTTGTCTCTGGCAGGTTTTTATTTCCTTGTGCTCTGAAGTCAGCAGAGGGGAGCATCATGAGGAACAACATAAATTCAGTGGTCTTCAGTTTGTTCTTGTTTTCATTTTTTTTCTAAAGAGAAATAAATTTCACTATCCAGCGCTTTGGTCAGGCTTCAGATGTAATCTGTGTATTTAATATAATCTAATATTCATTAAACAATTCTTCATTCTTCATTGTTCAAAAACTTATCTGCCATTAGAGCCTCTAATGGATTCCCTGAGGTGATCCCTGTGGGACTGTCCATCCTCAGAAATCCCTTTCTGATCTCATGTGTCTCTCCACTCAAAGTGCTTGTGAAATTAAAAACCTGCACAAAGTCAAAGAAATAAGCTGGGAGGGAAGGACCAACCACTCCGTTAAAGCTTTCTTTCCATGTCTGTGGCCCAAGCCAGGGAAGGATTATCCTGTGCCCTGAAACAGCACAGGCCTCATCCTTGAAAGGGATCAAGAAAAGTAATACTCAAGCAATTATCCGTCTATTTAAACTTCTGTATCTCCAGCTTGATTTCTTCACCTGTGAGTAGGAAGAGCAGAAAGCAAGTGCAGAGATTTGCATTGTTCTGTTGTTTATCCAACAGGTCCTAGGGATGTGGGGGACACAAGTTTCAAATCTTTTGAATGATGGCAATTTGCAGAGGCCTAGAGGGTAAAGAGTCAAAGAAATATATTCAAGGGTATACAGTGGCTATAGCAGAGCTAAGAAAGAGAATTAGGAGTCCACTCTTCCACTTCTACACTTCAGAACAGGTTCTTTAATAGTGTCAGGTCTCAGTATTTTTATAGGAGTTGAGGAGAACAATTTAAATTCATTGAAAATTTAAATAAGATTTTTAATGAACAAATGAATGTTCATTTGTGATAGTACATGGGATACTACTGCAATCTTTAGAATTGAGACCTATGTCCTTAACACAGGTTAGGCAACTTGCATATAATTAAGGTTACATAAGTCTTCTCAAGTTATAATTACAGTGCAGTGTTTCAGGCACTGTTGTCTTTTTGCATTCCCTGCTACCAGCAGTACATATGTGACTTGGCATTGAACCATGTGCATTGTTCACATTACATCACAGTAATAAGGTCAGTGCACCTGAGGTAGAAGGAGCTCTGGCACAGCTTTTCCCCCTCTCTGCTCCTGCAAGTGTCACAGCAAAGGCTCCACAGGTCATTGTGCTGGTATCTCTGAGCTTTCTTCTGCCAGATGGTTGGGTTGCAACTGTGAGGTCTCAATCTCATTCCTCTTTTATTTTTTTCCCCTCCTTTGGTATATCTTTAATTCTGGAGAGTTTGTTAAATCTGAGTGCAGCATGTATAATTTTCTCATTAAATCAAAGGACAAGGTCATTATATGTTAAAAGGAGGAAATAACTAGTTCACACATGTTATCTTCACAAAAATATGAGCTGAGCAATTCTGTACTGACCTTTCAATATCATTCAAAATTAAATTCCATATGCACTCTGCTACTATCTTCTGTTCTGCTGCTATGATGCTAGAATGGCTTTTAGAAAAAATATAAATGGGAGCTATTTCTTTATAACGATTCCATTGCAGTTGCTTGGCCCTGATTTTTATTTGTTTGTCTATATTTAACATTTTAATGTAACACACACATGTTTTCACTGTATTGATCATGGGAACATCAGGCAGTTTCTAACTGCAATAAAAACCACTATGATCTTTGTATGCAGTACTGTCTCCAGAAATACAGGTCTTGATATGCTTAAGAGTAACAAGTGGAAGGACTTGCATCGTTAAATACTGTAGAAAAGACATTAATATAGATTTGTAGTCATAAAATGAATAGGTCTGTCTCAGTAGCAGGAAGCAATTTCTGCAGGGTGTAATTCCAAACACAAAAGAACATTGCTACAAAGGTGCTGTGAAGATACAGAGCACTAGCAGATAAGCCCCCAGAGTACACATTTACTAGAGGAATATTAGAGTGATTTGAGAATGAAGAAATGGAATAGAAACACTCAGGGCTGCAGTGTTCACATCTGTGAATATGTTTAATTGGTTTATTGCAGCGCTTTAAATGTGGTGCCTGACAAATAGAAATCTGTAAGATGCCTCCTTATCAGGGCTCCACCTGAGGCCTTGGGATGGAGGTATTTCTCTTTGCTAGCAGGAGTGTCCTGGGTGAGCTAATAATTTATGCAAATGTGATAGTGTGCTAAGGCAGACAGGTACTTTGTGAGGAAAGCTTTGTCTGGCTCTGCTTTCAGAACCCAGCAGAGCTGGCTTGCTGTAGTCACTGTGGTCTTGGAAAAAAGCACAACATCGATAAATATTGGGGGGATGGCATAGAGATGACAACTACTATAAACTTTCTGTGCCTAAAAATGAAGCATTGAGGCCAGAGAGTGTGTTGGATAAGTGTGTAATATTTTATTGAGGCCTCTGATCTGATGGTGCTGAGATTAGAGATGGGTAAGGAAGTGTTTTGCTTAATGCAGGTTGTGTTTGGAAACTCCAAACAAAAGGTTTGTGCAGGAGGAGATCAAACTTTGCCAAGGTTGAGGACAAAATATTAAAGAGCAACAGGAGTGCCATGTTCAGTTGGTTCTGCTCTATTCCAGATTCATGTCCTGACCTTTGTATTTTATTAGTCTGGGATATCTCCATATCTTTCTGGGTTTGACCAGAGACCTTTTCCAGTGCATTGCTGAAGTTGGTCTATTCTCAGCCTTTTGTCTGTTGTGGCTAAAAATAGTGTAGTTGAGCTAGTGGAGAATGTGGCTGTTTCAAATGCAGACAGAGAGGGTGACTTGCCAAACTGGAGAGAGCACAATGAAATGGTTTCCGTTTGAAGCTGAGTTCATCCCTTTGCTTTAAGATAAGAAATTCCTGAACTTAGAAGGCAGATACAACTTCCACTTTAAGAAAGGACACAAGGAAAGGTCAAAACAATTTAGAACAGATTTGTCTCTTCAAATAAGGCAAGTAGTTATGTTGTTTTAAAAAAGGAAATGAAATCTTCATTGTGGAGGACTTATTCATGTAAAACAGATTAAAATATGCATCCATAATATGTAAATATAGAGTCAATTAACATCAGGCTTTTTTACAGTATAAGTGATTGTAACCTGCCAGTGTCCTCTGGGACGACTTTGAAACTGAAATTCTTCTTCTCTATAGTCCCAGTTAACAAAAATCAATAAACAGTAAACACAGAGCAGTCTGTTGCCAAGTGAACAGTGTCTGAATAGGACAATTTAATTTTCAACAGATGAGCAGAATTCGCTAAGAACAGATAGGCTCAGGAGCCCTGCGTGTATTCCAGGACCAATTCCAGTGGGCAACAGAAAAATTCAGAAAGAGGATTAAAATCTGTGTGTTTGGGCTGACTCCTCTATGCTTTGCCTCAGATTTCATCACTTACACCTCTCTGAAGTCAAGATGAAGAGGGCATAAAAACACTGAAGCATTTATTTCCCACTTCCAGTTTGATCTTTTCTTTGATCCTTGAAAGATTCCGTCAAAGCAGGACAGCTGGAATCTGTCAGGAGGCCTGTTGGTGAAGAAGGTCGTGGTGTGTCAATTTAGCAAAGGTGACATCTCTCCCCTGCAAGTGCTTCTGCTCACAGCCTGAGAACGGGGTGCCAAAGGAAGAGGCCAGACTCATTGCAGCTCTTACTGTTGCCACAACTCCCTATAATCCTGATGCTGTCAGGAATGCTCAAGTCATAATAAAGAGATATCATTTATATTTAAAATTATACAAGCGGATGTCTGAAATTTTTTTCCCTTGAACAGGTGCAGTAGTTACTTGATAACTAAATAATGCCATGTAGCACAATGTTTTAAGTGGCCATGCTCTGCTCCCTTTTCTAGAATTTAGCCTTTTGGAAGTCACAGAATCATAGAATATCCCAAGTTGGAAGGGATGCCCAAGGATCACTGATCCAGCTGCTGTCCCTGCCCAGGCAGCCCAGCAATGCCCCCCTGAGCACCCCCGGCAGCGCTGCCCAAAGGCCCCTGGAGCTCTGGCAGCCCCGGGGCCGTGCCCATGGCCTGGGGAGCCTGGGCAGTGCCCCGGCAGCCTCTGGGCACAGCAGGAGCTTTTGCTGCTCTCCAGCCTGGCCCAGCTCCAGCCGTGCCCTCAGTGCTGTTACCAGTGCCGGGATCCAAGGGAACAGCACAAAGCTGTGTGTGCTATGTGAAGTTTCCCTATAGAAACACAGGTAACAAAGTATTTGGCCATTTTCACCTGTGGTCTGCTTGTATACAGGGCTCTCTTCATTTCTCTGCTTTTCATTTGGCACATGATCCTTGAAGTATTCATCACTGCATCTTTAATTGCATTAATCCACGTTGCAAATAGCGTGCACGTTTCTGGTGGTGCAGAGGTTGGCTCAACTTAGTACAAAACTCTTACATTTAAGTAGATTGCCAAGGGTTTTGCACATTTGGTATGTTCAGCTTTTGAAAGCAGTTTCTGCTGAAAGTCTGTCTACTTAAAATTCAAGCACTCTGCAACTAAGGAACTCCAAAAAGAGGTAATGAACCATAAATTATTGCCGTTAGATATTTAATACTCAATCAGTATGTGCTCTCTCATGCATATCCCACTGGCATTGCATTTATTCTGACAGTGTGGTACTGGTTCAATTACTTTGCTCATTTACAATAAAAGATTAATGAAAAGAGGTATATTTTAGTTCACAGAGATTAATTGCATCCCTTACTTTCCCTACTCTAGAAATATTCAACCCATAATCCTGATAGCTTTTTCGTCAACAAGTACATGGAAAATTAATAGACTTTCTTCTGCTGGAATCCTCAGTAGGCTTGCAGATACAAACATCCAGGGAAAAGCTGACTGAAAGTTGGCTTTCTGGTATGGAAGAATTAATTTACCTCCTCTCCCTCACTCTTTCTCTTTCCTTTGCTCTTTAATCCATTCTGATGACACTTTGAATTAGACAGAAAAAACCAGGTTTGTGCAGTAAATGTTGAAACCAGCACACCCTTTGTCTTATGTCATCCAGATAAAACTTGTGGTGTCTTTCCCTGCTGAAGGGTGGCCAAAGACACCTGGTCCTTGTGAGGGGGCATAGACATTTCAAGTGCTTTCTGGAGAGTTAATGCCTTATAAAAATTAACAGCCTTTATGTTTGCAGAGTACCTGCTAAGTTTATTAGTAAAACTTATTTTTAATCTTGCTATGAATGTAGTTGATACTTGTTCAAAATTGCAAATGTTCTCACATAGTCTGACTGATTAACCTCTTGGGCATGTTAATTTGGAGATTTTTACTTGACTATGTAAAGATAATGGGGGGTACAGTTAACCCAAAAAAGCATCATATGTGTGCTGATGACATGCAGGGAGAGAAAAACATTTTGCTTTATTTTATAGGAGTTCTATTTACATTAAGAAGAAAACAAATCCAAGAAAGGGCAATAATTACAATATCCCAAGAAAACACACCAGTGGCAATCATTTATAACAATACAACGTTGAGGTTTGCATGCAAGCTGCAGAACCTTAAGGCAGATCTTTAACATTTCACATTTGTAGCAGGGCATATTTCAGAAGGGGTTCAGAAGGCAGCTGGGGATCTGCTCACTACTGGAAAATATTAGTGCGGGAGGGAAAAGGACAAAACTTTTCAGTATTTTGAACCTTAAATATTGGTATAAAAATAGATGTACACTTTAAATATCTATCTAGTACATGCAGATGTTTTACCTAGCTTGTTAGCCACTGCATGGGCATATAGAAAAGGCTCTTGGAACTACTTTTGCAAATGCTTCCTGGGTATCCTGCTCTAAAGCTACAGTAAAATATATAACAGCCAACTAAAAGTCTATATCCAGCTCAACCTCAGAATGCAGTTTTATGCATTATGATCCTTTTTAATCTGTACTATTTTCCATTTTATTAAGGCTCAGTATTAATTCAGGGTGAGCCCTGCAGACCTAGGGTGTAGAAAGGAAGCTGAACTGGTTCATGGTGGGGTAGCACAATTTATGGGGCAGTTTAGACTGAGGTAAATGAAGAAGCACAACTTCAGTGAGTCCATGTCCTCTGTGGTCACTGCACAGCCAGATTTGCCTCTTCAGAGGGCTGAACAAAAACGTGGATAAAATATTCAGATTTGGATTGTTCATATCGTACTAATGAGGACTTTAGAGGTCTGTGGAATCCATCTGGAGTAGGGCCTGTGCCTCTTTCTCCGGCTTTGTCTTGCTACCATGGGGCAGGATGAGGGATTCTGAGTCCTTAGCTTGAAAAGGAGGGTTCAATCACACACACTTGAGCAAGGTCTGAAGAACTGAGGTGAGACAACAGTGCTTCATCCACAGTGCTCTGATAGTATGATGCTGTTCTTTATTTTCTTCCTCTTGCTAGGCATGGGGGATCTTTATAGGAATTATTTCACTGGGGGATAAATGTTCTTTAGCTGCTCTTCAGGATAGGCTGGGTTTATTTCTTAGTTCGTTTACATGAGAGCTGAACAGTTTCCTGGTAGCTACATCTGATTTAGAAAACTGCAGCAAAACAGTGCTGCTGCATATAATTCTCTTCTGTGTGAAAACTGTGTTTTAAATCTGAATAATTTAACTTATTTCATGTCTGTCTATGCCTACTTTTTCTTTGAATGCTGGATGATTCCATATTTAATTTCTGATCTTTCTACTAGCGGATTTTTTAATTTAATAATACAATAATATGCTTTAGAGCTGCCTGTAATTACTTGGAAGATATGACTTGTCTTTGTGTAAGTTATATGTCTGTAATTAAAAGAAGATCTGGCACATATATCTCCAGTTAATAATACTCATGATAATAGAAAACTTGTGTCGATTTTAATAGGAAACAACTTTTTAATTTGCTTTTATTGAATCCTGTGTAAATTGACACAAAACTATTTCCCTCCCATTGCACAGTATGTCTTAAGGAGAGAATTTGATAAAAAGACAGTTTTAAGTTCTGGAGAGTAGACCCTGCTTTAAGTACCTTTCCCGAACATCCCAGGGAGCTATGCCCTGCTATTGGTTTTCTCTGCAGGAACAAGATACTACCTCCAAAATCAGAAGGAGCTTGGGTGTTTTTGCTCACCAAAACTTGTAATGATGAAGAATCACTTGTTGCTTAACCTTGCAGGAACCAGGGCTGCACACACAGCTCAAATTCTGACCTTCAACCTTCTGCGCAGAGGTGGAACTTTAGATGTTTGTTATCAGTGTGTCACTCTCCACAGCCTGACAGGTGAGCCAGGAGTCTGAGAGTAAGGCCAGAGCTGGTGGATTTAAATCCCCTGTGGCACAAACAGACCTGAGATGAGGACAGAGCTCTGAGTCCAGTGACACAGCGAGAGGCAAAGAAGATTGCAGAGGCTTTTCTACAACAACACACATTTTCTTGACAAATATCACCAAATCATAGAATGACCTGGAGTGGAAGCAACCTTAGAGATAAACTTCCAATCCCCTGCCATGGGCAGGGACACCTTCCACTCTCCCAGGTTGCTCCAAGCCCTGTCCAGCCTGGCCTTGGACACTTCCAGGGATCCAGGGGCAGCCACAGCTTCTCTGGGCACCCTGTGCCAGGGCCTCCCCACCCTCCCAGGGATCAATTCCTTCCCAATATCCCATCTAACCCCACTCTCTGCCAATTTGAAGCTATTGCCCCTTGTCCTGTTACTCCAGTTCCTGATGAATTGTCCCTCTCTGACTTCCTTGTAGCCCCTTCAGACTCTGGAACTGCTGTGAGGTCTCCACACAACCTTCTCCTCTCCAGGCTGAACAATCCCAGCTCTCCCAGCCTTTCCTCCCAGCAGAGCTGCTCCATCCCTCTGCTCATCCTGGAGCCTCCTCTGGGCTCTCTCCAGCAGCTCCACGTCCTTGCTGTGCTGGGCCCAGGGCTGGGGCAGCTCTGCAGGGGGGGTCTCACCTGAGGCCCAGAGGGGCACAATCCCCCCTTTGCTGCTGCCCACGCTGGGCTCAGCCCAGGGCAGGGGGTTCAGGGCTGGGGCAGGCCCAGCTCTCACCCAGCAGCTCCCCCAAGTCCTTCTCCCAGGGCTGCTCCCTCTGCTCAGCCCCAGCCTGGGTTGATCCTGGGGTTGCCCTGGCCCAGGGGCAGCTCCAGCGCTTGGCCTTGTTAAACCTCATGGGATTCCCAGGGGCCACTTCTGGAGCTTGTCCAGGTCCCTCTGGATGGCCCCGTCCCTCAGGAGTGTCCCTGCACCCTCAGCTCTGTGTCACCTGCAAACTGCTAAAGGGGACACTGGATCCCATCGTCTTTTCCTGCCTTCGAGTCTGTAGGACAATGTGAGGAGAATATCCTGAGGGACATCTCTTTGTGGGCTTCTGCATTATCCATGGTGAGGTGTTGCCTTGCTCTTTGCAGCTGAATATTATTGTTCTCTGGTAGCTAGTTTCACAGGGTTACTTTCTGTAAACATAGACATGTTATTGTAACTGTATCTTATCATTCACATTCCTTTCTCATGGACACAGAACTTTGATGGACATTTCCTTTGACCAGTGTAATTGAGGGAGGAAGAACTGATTTCCTCCAATGAGTAGTGATTCCCAAATGGATATAAAAAATAAAGAAGGTGGGTCTTGTGCCCCTTCCTTCCTTTCCTCTGAACCTGAACACAGCTGTCTCTGGCTCTTCCTTCTGCGTGTGGCTGTATCAGTGAGGAATTACCCACAGCACGGTGTCCCAGTGAAACTTCAGTTCACTTGGCTGTAGTTGCTCTTTCCACACTGTTGGAAAGTGGAATGACTGCAGTGTTCACAGCCCTTGTTCACCTTGGAAAAGTCTAACACTGCACTTTTGTTCTGCTGGTTCTTGTTCACTCTGATTCCCAGCTGGTTGTTAATATTCTACGTATATATTTGTATCTCTATGCCTCTGTTTCATAGCAGAGAACGACCTGGTGGTCTCTAATTTGAAAATGTAATTATTCTTTAAGCAGTGCTCTTGCAGAGATACCCCTTAAAATAAATTTCACAATTCATCAAGTCTTGTATACTTGTACATTTGCACCCCAAATCTGGAACCAGTTAATTCAGTGTGATATTAAAAAGATGAGAGCAATGGATATTCAGCGGGGCAAGACATGTTTTTTAACTGGATTTGTTGATCATCTCACTTTTTCTCTACTCTGTCTTCTGCTTTCTGTCAGAGACAGCATCTTAAATTGAAATATTTTAAATCTCCTTGAAACTCTTCAAAAGATCTGCTGCAAAACTGTGTTTTTCTTCATCTTAAATCTTAACTAACTCTTTATCTAAAATTTTGGACAGATAATTTTCTACGGTTCTCATTGAGTAAATCAAAGCATCTACTTCTTTAGCATTTGATGATTTTCTTGCTGTTGCAGTCAGGTATGGACCAACCAAGGGAGAATAGAAGAGCATTGATCTCTTTTCTTCCACTTGGCTGAGTAAGATCTCTGGTGATATTTGTTTCTAGGACATAATTCAAAAGTTCAGGGAAATCAAAAGTTTACCCATTTGCTTCAGAAAGCTTTGAATATGGCTTAGAGTGGATAATTTCACCTTTTTTTTTTTTTTGTGCAAGTATCTAAATATTAAAGCCAAGAAAATGTCTGTATAGAACCACCTTGTTTAATTAAAAATTGGCTTACACAGGTATTGATTCTTTAGCTCAGCAAAAGCACAAGCAAAAACAAGGCAAAGAGTGAAATGATGATGTGTGTTGGGAAAAGGTATTATAGCAGAGCACTTTATAGTGAGCAAGGAAAAAGTAACATGGAATAAGAAACATGGCCTGATGTGTGGAATTCTTTTAATGAACTAGAATGCTGACTCAGTCTGTATAGAATTTTAATTATTTTTTAGAGGGGGAGGAAAATCAGCTTACTACTAAAAAATGTAATCAAATATCCAGTGCAATTCAGCTCTACCTTTAAGAAAGTAAGACAAGATAAATTTTAGTTCTTTACTTATAATTAAATTCTGTTGAAATTTAGTGTCTCACCTTTATTAATGCAATAATTTAAGTCAGAGCAACTCTATGAATGACTCTGCAAGGCAGAATAAGCAGAAATCAATCACTGAATTAACAGTTGTATATAAGAATGTGTCTTGGTGTCTTCTCAGAACAGTTGTCCTTTGAGAATGACCTTTTTTTTCCCCTGGATCAATTAGGGAAGGAATTGCTTGAATGTATCTGCATCATACATAATTTGCATTTTCCTAAGTCTGTTGGATCTTCACCCTAGTTCCTCCACAGCCTGACACTGCCCAACCCCATGACAAGAAATGAACTGTGTCAGTTTATAGAAGGGTTTATATGATGGAGGCAGTTGGATCCTCAGGAAATTCTGTCTCTGTCTACATTCTGGGACTTGAGAGAGAAGAGCAGCCACACTCTGAGCTGTAAAGCTTAAAATTACTTATGCATTATAAATCATACAAGGGTGAGGAAAAGGTCTAGAAGCTTAAAAGATAATGTAGGTCAAGCTTAGGTATCTCATTCCAAAATCATACTGCAGTGCTTCCATGATCAGCCTTTCCATGGCTCAGATCCTGGAGTTCTCAGAAGTGGTCTTATTTGGATTTTATCCAATTTCTGATTTTTTTTTCCTATTTGTTTTTATCCTCCAAAAGCAATAGTTAAAGGATGGTAAAACTGATTACTCTTGGGAAAATTCACAGATGCTTCAGTAAATGGTTTCTCTTTTGCACACTTACAAAAAATGCATCTGAATCTCCATTTTCTTGTGTTCAGTTTCATCTCCTTGGGAAGAAAAGATGGAGTTGCATTGCCGGAATCTTCTGTATAAAAATGTTACTGGCAAAGCAGCATATAGTGATACTGGCTATTCCACTACATGTCGTGTATTTTTTTTAGGACCAAAACTGTTGCAAAACATGATTTTAAAAAGCTTACATGATACAAACCCCCCAAAATATCCCCCAAACAAAACAAAGGAATGCAGAATTTTTTATAAACAGCACTTATTAGCTGAAGACTAAGCATTGTTATTAAAATAAACATCAGCAAGCAAGTTGTTATTGGTTACTATCTTTACACAAAGATTATCGGATGAGAAAGATGATTAGGGATCAATATTTTTTTGCCTTTTATCACAAGTTATTTAAGTCTATTTGATTATGTGAAGAAAGTTTAATGACTTTTATTAGCTGAACTCTCCAGAAAGAAAACCAAACCCAACGACTGACTCCTGCTGTTGGGATAACTTGTTCCACATAGCAGCAATCCTTTGTGGCATATATTTAATTATATCTAAAGGGCTGTCATTAACTACAGGGGAAAATAGTTAATTAGGCCTACAAGTAAAGAAACAGCATTTTGAAACAACTTAGATGCTCACCTGGTGCTGAAGGAGAGAGAGGCATGTGGTTCCTTCTTCTTTCACGAGGAGGGTAATGGAGCAGTGCATTTTTAGGGATAGCAACATTGATGGTGACATACATCTCTCTTAGGCAGACAAAGGAACAAAAGCCTTCAGAGTCCTATTGAGAGCTGAGTGGCTCCAAGATTTATGATTAATTTTATAACTGGTATATATTTGCCTTTTTTTTTTTTTTTTGAGCTTTTCTAATGGCAGGAAGAAAAGTAAACTCTGTGAGAAACAAGATGAAAAAAACATTGCACAAATGCTCTTTGATGAATTTTTTAACCTTCTCACATAAGGTAAATCATTCTAAGGAAATGCATCTGTGTTGGAGTCTTGACTTTTTGTTCATAGAATCATAGAGTGTCCTGCACTGGAAGGGACCCAGAGGGGTCGGTGCCCCGGCTGCTGTCCCTGCCCAGGCAGCCCAGCAATGCCCCCCTGAGCACCCCCGGCAGCGCTGCCCAAAGGCCCCTGGAGCTCTGGCAGCCCCGGGGCCGTGCCCATGGCCTGGGGAGCCTGGGCAGTGCCCCGGCAGCCTCTGGGCACAGCAGGAGCTTCTGCTGCTCTCCAGCCCTGCCCTGCCCTGCCCAGCTCCAGCCCTGCCCTGGGTGCTGGCCCTGGCATCAATTAATGCAACTCTGTTGTTGACAGGTGAGAGATTTCACGTCAATAAAGGTATGATGGACAATACTTGGATCCATTGGGTTCTAGAAGCTAAATATTACACTTTAAAGTGAGAGGTCGGTATGCATGAATATATCTTTAGCTGGAAAGGAAAAGGAGATTGATGGTAGCCAGCCTCCACTGCTGGTTTGGGATAGACCTGTCCCAGGCAGGAAAGAGAAGGTGATGTGATGGTTTCCGGGAAAAGCACATAAGTGTCCTCATGCTATAGAGGGGAGATTGTAACAGTTTTTTTCTTGCAGCAGTAAGATTCACCAAAATACATTCAATTAAGGCTTTAAAAGCAGTTCTTTGTGGTGTGCTTTACCCTGCTATTGCTCTTACACTCTGGCATGTCTGAGAGCACCAACTGGCTCAAATGATTACTTGGGAGATTTTTTTCTCATAAAAATAACTATGGATGTGATCAGCAGTTCAGCTGGATTCAGTAGTTTGTTATTCAAATAAAGAAAAGGAAAAAAGAGTGTGTGTTTGGCGGGCCTCTTTTATGAAAAGTGCCTTGTGTGTATCCCTTTGCAGTCAAGGCCAATGTTGCTGCTACAAAGCTAACTTGAATACAACTTTGTTTGAAAGAAACAAGGACTAAACAAAATAGTTTACTGTAAACCCAGGACCTTTGGTAAAAGGACTGGTCCTGGTGGGTGAACAGGACAGAAGCAAAACTCTTGGAGGTTCTTTTTTGTTTGGTCTTTGTCAGAACATTACTTCACTTAATATCTGTTAAGTAGTCATTAAATAGGCTTTTAAACAGACATCAGGTTTTGCATTTAGTCAGCTGCTGAGGTGTTCTACCCAGTTAGTCTCTGTCCCCACTGACTCTCTTGTTGATTTTGTCATCACCCAAGTGTGGAAGAAAATGCTTTAGAAGGCTTTTTCTGTCTTCCTCTAGAGGAGTTCTGCACCATACCTTGTAATCCTCTCAGGATTACACTGAGAAGGCAAAAAACCCCAAAGTTGCTGAATTAAAACTCACATTAATTTGTTTTGTGAATCTGAGGAGTCAACTGCCAAAGATTCAAGAAAGTGGTCCTACTCTGAAGGATGAGAATAAAAGCAGCCAGGAGCTGTAGAGGTGTTGTCCTAAAAACAGAAAAAAGGGCAGGGCAGTAAACAAGAGAGTGGGATGGTCTTGACACGGAGGAGAGTTGGGCCATTACTGAATGGGTGCCACGTTTCTGACAGAGGGCAGAGTGGTCAGAATCAGACTTGGAGAGTGGCAAAACAATACCAAATGCATTTCAGAGTAAGAGTTGATGTGAATACAGCTGAAATGACCAGTTGGTGCATTTATAATCCCTGAATCTTTTGGGTTTATCCTCTTCCAAACTCTAGTGATTTGCCTTCTCTGAATTGTTTTTTCTTTGCAATCTCTATCTCACTCTAGGGTTCTCTATTCAAAGCAGAAAATGAAAGAGTGGAAAAAGGAAACTGAACCATTTCACAAGAAATTTATTGCAGATAGCAATTTAGTAGACTCATTATCCCAGTGTGAGGAAAATATAGTAGAATCCTAAAAAAACCAACACAATACAAATGCTGTGAATATACCCAGGGATTGAATAGACAATATCATAATTTCTCAGTTCAGGTTAATAAAGATCCCAATTCATTTTGCTGTAATAGAATGTATTAAGTAAATGTTAAGTGCTAATTAGTATCCTTCTATTGAAAAAGCAAGAAATATATTACATGAGATGAGTTCAAACTGGTTGAAATTGTTAAGTTTCTGGGTGATTTGAAATGGCATAACTAAGCTATGGACAGAAACCTCAGTAGCAAAAAGTAAAAAAATGCTCATAGGAATTTTCCAAGCAAGTCCAATTGCAAAAATGAAATCTATCCAGTGCTGAGAGAAAGGTGGAGGAAGGGCAGTTTTAAGTTTACAATATATATTTTAAGACTGAAGCAAACAAACTAAAAAGGCAGTTTCAGCATTGCCAGTGTTATTAACACTGCTTTCTTGATTGCAGCAGTTTAAATGTATGCTGTTTCCTGATGGATCTCTTCTTCTATCCCCCCTAAACTCTCGCTTTGAAATGCAAAGACACTCTTGTATGTGGAGTCAACAGAGCTGGTCAAAACAAGTGAAAAGACAGTCATTTTGTTGAACATATTCTGACTGCCTATGAAAATCAATAACACTTCAGACAGTGCATTTAGATATATGCTCATCTCTGTGGTATATCTCTGCTTTTGACTCAATGGGAGGTATTTCTGCCATGGATGTGCAGGTCATGCAGTAAACTCTGGTGTCGTGAAGGGAATTGTATTTGTCAGCCAGCTCGGACAGCCTAACCTGTGCTCTCCCCCCACTGCAGAAAGGGTAATTCTAATTTAGTAGGTGAAGGGATAAGTAGTGCATCAAGGACTACTTGGACACATTTCATAGGATCACTGAATGGTTTGGGTTTGGGTTGAAAGGGATGTTAAAATCATCTCATTCCACCCCCTGCCATGGGCAGGGACACCTCCCACTGTCCCAGGCTGCTCCAAGCCCCATCCAACCTGGCCTTGGGCACTGCCAGGGATCCAGGGGCAGCCACAGCTTCTCTGGGCACCCTGTGCCAGGGCCTCCCCACCCTCCCAGGGAACAATTCCTGCCCAATATCCCATCTGACCCTGCCCTCTGGCACTGGGAAGCCATTCCCCCTGTCCTGTCCCTCCATCCCTTGTCAATGGTCTCTCTCCATCTTCCTTGCAGGCTCCTTCAGGCCCTGCAAGGCCACAGTGAGGTCACCCCAGAGCTTCTCCTCTCCAGGCTGAACAATCCCAGCTCTCCCAGCCTTTCCTCCCAGCAGAGCTGCTCCATCCCTCTGACCACCATTTCAAGTTGCTATCCACAGTATAGCAATCATTATCTGATATGGAAAACACAGTTTGCCTTACCAGTAGCACACACCAGAATGCTGAGTTAACAGAATTAATCTTTGTCTATTGACTCATGGTGAATTAACAGAGCAAATAATGAGGATACTCCTTGCTATTACTGAGTTCAAAAGGTCTGTCCCATGAAAACTGTGTGTTCAAATTAATTTAGTCAGGTAAGGATACCTTCTTAATGAAATTAGGAAGAGACCTGCTGTAGGTGCAGCACCTACATGCCATAAAAGCCACCATAGATAACCTTTCCAGCAGATCAAGGTTCACTCTGGTTTGGGCTCTCTTTTGTGCAATTCAGTACTGAACATGGAGTGCAAGAGAAATGGTGATTCTGTTAGTAAAAGTGAAATATTGACAAAAGTAACCCTGGCTTGTCCCATCTGTGTAGAATCTGAGTGCTCAAAACAGATTTGGGAGCACCAGCTCAAAAAGGATAAATGTTCAGTATGTGGCTCAGCGTTATCACAGTAATAAAGTACAAAATATGTCCCAGAAAATGCTTGTGCTGGGTTTGAAAGTTGCATACAAAGGGTATGGCTCCTTGCAGCAATGTGGAATTTTGGTTGTTATTTGCAATGTACATTACTTGTATTAGTGGTGGTAATACCAGGCTACTCTTCCTTGGAAGGGGAGAGGACAACCAACATATGAGGAGGATATGGTGGAATTTGGTTGGAGTATAACTTAGAAAATTCATGGCTGAAGAAAGAAGGTCTTGGCCTTTTGCTCTCAGCAGCAGCATTTGCTTGGTAGGACAAACTCAACAGTTTGGTTGTTTTCCCTCTCTTCACCCCAACTCAGCCTTGACATCAAGTGTCTTCTGTGCAGCTTTGGTCTCTTTGCCTGCTTTTTTTTTTTTGGTCTTCTTGCCTGCTTAAATTTACCTTTTAGTTTGGGGGTTTCTGGTCAGCAAAGTAAAATATCTTCATCTCTATTTCCCCTGTGCTCCTCTGCCACAGTCCCTGTTCTTGTGATCACTCCACTAAACCCTTTCCTGTCATTTATTCTGACTAATATCACAAAAACATGGGCATTTGCTGCTTACTGAGGGGTCCCACCTGCAAATCTAATTTCAGGCTCCTGGTGAACAAGGGACTGTTCCTGTTCCTTTGAGAATTTCACTTTAGTGCTTGAAAGGCTACATCCATGCAGTTGCTTGCTTAAACTCTGGTCTGACTGACCTTTTTTTGGTCTGTGAACAGCCTGGAGAGTATCAGACAGATAACTTAGTGACACAGAAAGCAAACTGTAGGATTGCAGTCTGATGTCTCATAAAACTGACAAAGTAGGCAAAAAGTGGATGCTCTTCCTCAGTTCATTATTAAAAAAAGAAAAGAATAGACGACCTTAATTCTTCCTCTGTCTAGAAAAAAAAAGTGTTCTTCTAATTAGTTATGTTAACTTCTTGCCAGAGTCACTTTGTACCATCCAAAGACCTTGTAAACCTTTCCTAAATTGAGCTATTGAAATACACTTTGAGATAGACTTCCTGTAATGGATTTGTATTTGTACTGCTGATGCGTTCAAGAGAAGTTATTGAGTCCTTCTGTGCCTCTTTACCCATTCATTCAAACGGTGCCCATAGAAAGGGTTTTCCAGGGCTAATACTGTATTTTCTGTGAATATATTTTTATAAATTCATTAAAATTACTTTTTATGTGAATGCTCTTCTTTGGGGATGAGACTTTAAAAAGTCTTCAGCTTGAGAACAGCAGGGAGAAAAAGAAAGTCCGTTTAACAGTGCACCAGACTTGGCTCTTTTCTGTACAACAAAGTGTTAGAGAAATGAAGAAGACTTGTACCAATTCAGGTGCTTCAGCATGTGAGGCGGGGTTCTGTATGTGACAAATGTGGGGAAACTTACTGTTGTTGCTGTGCTGTCGTAGAATTAAGGATCTAATTTTAATTGAGTTTCCATGTAATGATGACTTCAACAGTAATTTACTAACTTTAATTAAAATACTTTCCAGCTAATCTTTGGACATTATCCCTTTAATTATAAAAGGCATCTGTTATATTAATAGCCTTGGAGACTGCCTTATTTGCTTTAAAATGTAGGTGCATGTACAATTAAACTTTTGCCATGTTTCACCGTGTTCTGGGCAGGGTCAGTGACCATTATGCATGACAAGGTTTACAGAGCTGTGATAATGAAGCAAATTTGTGCTGAAAACCTGTACTTCAAGGGAGTATTAAAGCTCATTAATTTCATTAGCTGAATATATCTTTTTCAACATAATTTTAAAGAAATCTTGCAAGACCCTGTGAGAGTACTGTGGCACTGCAGAATGGACCCATTTGTTTAATAACTGTGACTTCATAGCAAATAAACATTTTCACATGATTAGTTTAATAGTGTGCTAAGACAGGACTTTCTTTCAAAGTTTGGCATTTTCTCTTTTGCATGTTTCTCAGCTTCATTCAGCAGTGACATGTTATATTACACATCATTAGGAAGCAGTAGAATCTCAAGAAATTATTTTGCTGGGTACAGAACAAATGAAGCTCGGAGTTGCACAGAGCAGGCTGGAGTGTGAGGAAAGTGGTAATCTAGGATGGGAGGACAAATCAAATTGATGTCTGAGGAGCCTGGAGTTGGCTGCTCTCAGCTCAGCTCTTGCCCTATTCTTGCAACTCTTTCAAGCTTCAGTTGCTGTCTTTACCACAGATATGAATTGGGAAAATCCAGTCTTTTGGAACTGCTGTTCTAGTTGTGCATCTTTCTTCTGAGCTCTTGTGCTTCCTGAAGTAAGAGAAGACTACAGCTCTTTATACATTTTTTTTTTTCAGTAGCTGGGATGGATACACAGCATGGAGAAAGGAAAGAAAAGCTTTTTTTTTTTTGCTGAGAGATTTGGTTGAAGAGAGCTTGAAAGTCACAGTTGCAGGACAGGAGACACATTGAGGGTGTCAAAGGAGTTTGTGATCAGGGAGGAGAATTTCAAGAGTGAAATGGACTGAGCAAGGATGGCCTTGAGGTGTCTCTATCTCAATTCAGTTTGAGGTGGTGCAAACAGCACCCAGAGTCCTTGGAGGCAGAAGGATCCTCCCTTCCACTGCTGGGGTGGGCAGAGGACATGTCACTCCCACCTGTCTGGGTCAGCTCTGAGTACCTTCCTGAGCATTATTATGGGAGGCCACCTCCTGGGCTCCCAATCAAAAGACAAACTTCCCTTC
The DNA here is from genome assembly GCA_013398175.1 of Climacteris rufus. Classification (NCBI taxonomy): domain Eukaryota; kingdom Metazoa; phylum Chordata; class Aves; order Passeriformes; family Climacteridae; genus Climacteris; species Climacteris rufus. Next base: position 1,482,095 of record VZRZ01003265.1, read on the forward strand.
TTATGGACCCATTTCCATACTGGTACAATGGAAATCCTAGAATGCCAGGCTAGAAGGGACCTCAAGGATTATCTGGTTCACATTTCCTGGCAGAAGCAAGTGTTGGTTTGTGTTTTTGAGGGCTCTGTATTCTTCTCTATAGGGTTGGCTCTGTCCAACTACCACACTGGGGGATATCAGAGTTATGGCAGCTGACTCCTCTTGAAGGCTGCCTCCATATGTAGGTGGGTGTTTGTTAGGCTTTGGTTTATCTTTTCAAGAGTTTCATGCCAACAATGAAGGGTGGTTCTCTAAAAGATGAGGCTGTGGCATCTTGTGTGAAAGGAGAAGCAGCCCAGGCTCCAACACCAGTGTCAGCATCCCATTGAAGGCAGTGTTTTTGTCAAGAAGCTGGGAAAGGATAGCAGAATTTAACCTGAGTCAGTGTCCCAGAGATTATCAGCCTCAGCCAGTTAAGCATTTCTGTTACTTTCTGTTACTTCTGTTATTCCAAGATATACTTATTTTTTCTAAAATAACATTCTATTGGTGATATTAAGTGCTGCAATTAAGGACTGAAAATGTCTAAATATCCTTTCTTTGACAATGCACGATTACATAAATATTTTTCCCCATTTTTCTCTTTAATGCAAGTGAGATCTAAGTGTTGTGTGCTCTAAATTTAAAAAATCTCCATAACCCATCTGTGTAGCAAGACTTATTAGAAATTGCCTTCATATCTTCTACATCTTAATTGTTTTTTATGTACATTAAGAGCTAAAAACGAAGAAACCCCCACCTGCTAAACTGACGACAGATTAGTCTGAAATGATGAATCTTGTGGTGATGACATAGTCCAAAGAATCAATGCTTGCTGTGAGCTGAAGAACTCTATCCACTCAGTTACTAAAAATGTACCCCCCACAGATAAACATAACTCTTTACTTTTAGATAAGTCCCGCATTTGTTTCTGTATTTAAGGAAGTAATTTAAATAACGACTTGATCATTATAATGATCATAATTCATCCTGAGATTGGTTTAGCTAATATTAACTCTAAGCCTCCTTCTGTAGCTCTTGTTCATCTGGAATAAGACCCTTCTGTACAGTCTGAATTCGAGTTTGGTTTCTGACAGGTCATTCTCCCTGCTGGCTCTGAGGTTTGGTACTGTGTATTTCCAGAGAAGTCCCTTTCTTTTTTGCATAGTCACTCTTCTTTAATAGGCAGAAGACACAATAAAGAATTCAGGAAAGCCTGGAAGTTTAAACTGTTTCTGAAACAGGGTAAAAGTTTGGTTTTCAGTTATGAAAAATAAGTTTAAACATGATTCCATGTTTCATATTTTCAAATAATGGCAGCGCATTTTCTCATAAAAAATATAAAACTGTAATTTCTTCTATCCCAAGAGGACAACTGAAGGAGTTAAGATAGGCAAACTGCAGCCCATATTATTTTCCTTAGTGCTGATTATTTCCAGGCTCTCTGCATTCATTCTACACACAGCAGAGCACCGGTTACAGAAAGGAAAAACATCTTGACGCACATGTAAGGAGCAGCCAAAATTGAGATGAGTGAGGAAAGCCTCCATCCATAGCTACACTGGCAACTGCTGGTGTTCACTCAGAAGACTGTTCTGAAATTTGGGGGTTTTCTTTAATCGGTATCCTGTGAGCCCAAGGGTTTTGTGCAAATCTTGTCTCCTGGCTGAGAAGGGTTTACACCCAGTACCTTTTCCCTGAACTGCATTGTTTAACAGTTTTTGTTGGAGCATAGGTGTGGTTGGGTTTTTTCCCTTCTTTTCCAGATTTTTGTGCTGTAAGTTACAGTGAAGCATTTCCCCTGATTTACACAGCCAGGAGAAATCCTCAACCAGAAAGCAATTGTTTTTAATTAGTATCACACTGCCTTAAAGAAGAGTTGTTGAGTCTTTTAATTTTGCATAGTTGATTTTATTTTAATGTCCCTGCAGACTGCTTCCTCCATGAAGTTTAGTGATGTTAATGATAGTAAAGTCATTTGCAATTACTGTGATACAACTTTGGTTAAGACAAGCTAAAAGGAGAATTGAGCTAGAAACTGGTGATCCTCTTCTTATTTAGTAGTTGCTTTTATTAACATAATTGAGTTGAAGGGTGTCTATGAGATGCCTTGGGGTAGTAAGTTCAGATGTTTACCTAATATTAAATCAATCGCCTGCACTTGGTGACAAAGACAATATTTCAGGGTTGTAAAAGTGTGGGTCAAGCTCTCTGCTTCACTTACCTTGATCTGACCTCACTGGAGTGTATTAGTTCTGCTGCTTCAAAAGTGGCTTCAAGTCCCATTATCTTCAATAGACATATTCATCCAAGTCCTCATCTGTTTTGAATAGGAACCCACTTGGCAGTGGAGAGATCATGTGCTACCCTCTCCCTCAGGTATCCTTAACTTTGTTTTTGAAGACCATAACACTGCTTCTATTGCAGTGTTCCTAAATTTTTGCTATGAATAGTCTACACAGGGGGGAAAAAAGTGAAAACACAAGGCAGTATAGGCTATATTTGATTTTTTTTAATGTGCAAACCCTTTTTCTAGGTACAAAATGAAAAGAGAGGCTTTCAGCACACTGTGGATATTTGTAGAAGTAATGTTGTCTACACTTACTGTGACAGAAGACCAAACAGGAGCAACTGAAGAGCAAAATTAAAGTTTTTTTCAGCCTTAATGCAAGGTCTTGCTAATGCCCCTGTCCATGATTATACTGTTTCTTCTACAATGCTGATATTAAACTTGTAGTTGTGTGGTATCTTGCTTACTTCTAATTGCTCTGTCTCTAATGGAGTGTTACTTATTCGGTCTTGCTCTTGATCTTTTCAAAATTATCTGTTTAAAGAATCTCAAATGCAGTTCTTTTAAAGGCTGAAATAGAAGAGGACAGATTTATCCTGTTAGTGCTTAACTATTGCACACTACCTGCAGTTTGTGACATGGCTGATTAAACACCATGCATTATATAGGGGGAATGACTCTTCACTCCTCTGAATGTCTTGTTCTCTCTGTCACCAACTCCAACTTGCTGATACTCAGCATCATGAGACTGCTTTTTTTTTTTTTGTTTTGTTTTAGCCATGGCCTAACCTGAGAAAAAAGATGAAGTGGTGTTATTTGTGTAAAGAAGAGTTATTTGTGTAAAAAGGCTCATGCCATTTAAGTAATTTTGATTGATATATGACTCTGTTCTGTGATAGTCAAATTGCCTTTAGGATTTCCAGAGGTTTTATAAATCTCAGTCATGTAGTAGAGGTTTTTACATCAGACTTAGCTAAATAGTCATTAGTTGCTTCAAAAATTATAGAATCATGGAATCACAGAAGCATTTGTGTTGGAAAGGTCCTTAAAACCATCCAGTCCCAGCCCCTGCCATGGCAGGGACACCTTCCAATATCCCAGGGAGCTCCAAATCCCGTCCAATCTGGCCTTGGACACTTCCAGGGGTGGGGCAGCCACAGAGCACTTCCTGTGAATTTGGTGTAAACCTGGAGCAACGGGTTCATTAAAAGGCCTGTTTGTTTTCCATTGAACAGCTGTCCAGACAAAATATGTTGTCTATACTTATTTTTTTTTTAGCCTGTGTATATTTTAATTTGAAAATCTTTCTTGGTCTTGGAGCCTTGGAAGGGTAAGGCACTGCCTCGTGTCTTTTTTAAAAAGCTTTTGATTTCTAGTGAGATAGAGTTTTGAACAAACTGCATTGAGATCTTCCTAATTTCAAAATATTTTAAAACATATCTTTTGGAATAAGTCTGTTTTTTGATAAGCAATCCTGCTGTGCTGTTAGGAAAAAAATTAGTAAAGCTGTAATTTTGTCAATGGGGGACACTTTGATAAGAGACAAGATCAGCTGGACAACACAGAGTTAAGTGCAGTGTTCTGCAGCAGGTATATGTGGGATTGGGGCCTAAAGCACAAAAAACAAATGCTGGATGCTCGAGAGAGAGAAGTGAGAAGGGGACACTGGATGCTTAAAATTAGATGTGTTCTTAGAAGAAATAAACCCAGAAGCTGGAGGCCCTTGATTGAAAACAAGTATGTGAAGAGATTTCGAGATTATGCTGAGACCAAATATCTCTTGAATATCCTGTGACAATCCTGTATTATGCTTTTCCTTTGAATTAGCTACCTGATCCAATCACTTTTTCCTCCAAAGGTCCAGCAAGGCATCTGAAATAATTCGCACTCAACTATTCCGAGTTGTATAAATATTTGATGACATAAAGTCCTGTGGGCACTGCAATAATTATACAACTTGTAATGCTAATCCATGGTATCAATAATGCCTTTGGAGAAAATAGCATTATATACTTCACTCCCAGAGAATAATAACAATATTAACGCAGCGCTGACACTTGGCAGAACTGCTTCCCCAGCCTGTGTTCACTTGGCAATTGGAATTGCAAAGAGGCAGAGAAAGCAGACATTTCTGGCTGCAGTTCTGCTTCTAGAGTGGCAGAAAGAATTTGGCATTTAATGATATGCAAAGTGTTGTTCCTGTTTGATTGTAGTATACTATACATGCCTTGGAGCATGACTTAGAGTAATTTAACAACTGGAATAACAGGCATTTGGGAAGAAACTAATTTCATAGGAAGGCAGATCACAGACACTAGGCTTGTTCATAAAAATGTTGCCTTGTCATGCTATGTGACATTGCATCTCAAGCTAGCAAGAGGATGATGTGGGGGGCAGCATCCCTCAGTGCAGACTGGGTGATGCACTTGAGGAACAGTGTCATTAGTGAATGGAAACCTGGTCCCTAACTTGCTTTACAGACCCAAGGGTTGTGGCTTTTTCCTAATGTTTCTCTGACTGTCAGTTTGGACTCTTGCATGGGATACCCCGTGGACTCCCCAGCCCTGGAAGTGTCCAAGGCTGGGCTGGATGGGGCTCTGAGTAACCTGGTCTAGTGGAAGGTGTCCCTGCCCATGGCAGGGTGGGACTGGGTGAGCTTTGGGGTCCTTTCCATCCCGAACTCTTCTGTGAGATTCTGTGAGACCCCAGGATGGGCCAGGCTGGAGGGGCCCCCAGGGGCTCCCCTGGTGCCACCTCCCTGCTCCAGCAGGGCCATCCCAGAGCACAGGGCACAGGGCTGTGCCCACCCCGCTCTGCAATATCCCCAGGGAGGAGCCTGCACAGCCTCTCTGGACAATCTGGGCAGGCCTGGGGCACTGCCCAGGGCAGAAGTTCTGCCTCCTGTGCAGGGAGAGGGAACTCCCTGGGCATCAGTTCCTGCCCGTTCCTCTGGGGCCATTGCTGGGCCCCCCGGAGCAGAGCCCGGGCCCTGCTCTGAGCCCTCCCTGCACACCCTGTTGGGTGAATCTGGAATTGTGGGTGTCTGATTGGCAGAGCAGCTCATCAACCATTCCCTCTGGATTCTGGGAGATTGACAGGAGATGATCTTTATGGGGCATTCTGGGATTCTGTGGGGGCTTCACTCAGCTCCCATCACCAACTTCCAGCTCTGGGATCTGGGTAACCTGAGGACAACTGGTTGTGGTAATAAAGATTGAGGCAAAGAAGGCAAGAAGTAGCTCAGTCTTTTCTCTTTCCCTGACACTGTGCTGCCCTCTGAATCCTGCAAAGTATGGAGACTCTCCTGAGCCCTCCTTTTGTTGCCAATGCATTTATACAAACTTTTTTTTTTTGTTGTCTTTAACTGCAGAGGCCAAATTAAGTTCCAGTTTTGGCCTTTCTAAATTTCTCCCTCCATAACCTCGCAGTAGTAGCCCTCCAAGTTAGCTGCCTCTCCTTCAAAAGCTCATACGCCTTCTTTTTCTCCCTGAGTTCCAACTTGAGTTCTCTATTTAACCAGGCCAGTCTTTTTCTCTGCCAAAATGTACATGATGGAGCTCTAAATGATTATATAAAATACCTTTCTGTGAGATGCTTATGTATCATTACTTAATGTATAGGATCAACAATACAATGAGGTGGAAATAATTTGGAAAACTCAATATAACCACTCTCCTATCAGTGTAGTTTGCAATCTCCTGATATGAATATCTTGCTTAAAAAGCCCTACATATTTCCTAAACCAAGTTAGAAATTAAGACTAAAAGTGGTATATTCTTGCCAATTTCTGTGTTACTGAAAAATGAAGTAAGAGATGGGTGTGATATCCTATCCTGAATTTTGTTAGAGTTGCTATTTTTTTGTGATTATTAATTCAGTTCTATATGACACCTCTCCTGAAACATTAGAATTCAATGATATAATGAAATTCAGAGTAGAATGTGACAATGCTCATTTGAGACCTGTTTGTCATACTCCTTTTAGTTGAGTAAAAAAGATCACTTAGGAAATGTTGTAGGTGATATTAGATGTTAGTTTTCTATGTGTTCATGCTTAAAATTTGGTTCAATTTCAGCTGTGGTGGCCTATAAATCTGATATTTTAGAGGCTTTTTTCCACATTAGTTCTTAAAGTTCATTGTGTACCATCAAGTGATCCTTTTTTCTGCATTTTTAGCAACTAATCTCTGATCAAAGGAATATAAAACCCCAAACATCAAAAGTGCTTCTTAAGGGTTTACAAATCTCTGCTTTCTTCTATATCACAGAATGTGGTGCCTAGTTTGGAGGATGCTGCATATAATTTTGGGGGAGGAAGCCTTCAATCACTTAAACAGCAACAGATCTACTGGTAATTTTTATCTTTGTATATTTTATTAGCTTTTCCATTTCCTCATCAGAGCCATCTGGAAGTTAGATGACAATAAAGACATTGAGTATAATTATAGTAATTCAGATACAAAAAAAGGAAGAAAAATAACATTGTTAAAAATTCTAGTATGACTTTCAGTTTCTGAAAAAGAAAAGCAGCAAAACTGACTGAAAGAATAACAAAACAAGTGAAGCAGAGAAGTCACATAAACATCAGTGCTGAATGCTGGTCATCTTCCCTGTTCCTGGCAGTAACTGAACATGTCCATGTTTTTGCAGCAAAATTTTGCAGGATATTTTTTTTTAACTTCACATGAATATCTTTGATAGTCATCATTGTTCCTTTGTTCAGGAACTTTACCACTATAAGAAAACCTGAATATCCTCAAATAATGTTACATTTATCAACACTGTGTGTGTGAATGAATGTGGCAGCAGTGTGGGAATGTGTGTTTGCATGTGCTGCTTGACAGGGAAAAGCAGTGGGACCCTCGGGAGTGATGTTGACCTACTAATGAGAAAGTTAAATGTTTGTCAGGAGAAAGCTTGGCTAAATCATAGAATCATGGAATCTCAGAATGGTTTGGTTGGAAGGGAACTTAAAGCCCCCCCAGTGCCACCCCCTGCCATGGGCAGGGACACCTCCCCCTGTCCCAGGCTGCTCCAAGCCCCGTCCAGCCTGGCCTTGGGCACTGCCAGGGATCCAGGGGCAGCCACAGCTTCTCTGGGCACCCTGTGCCAGGGCCTCCCCACCCTCCCAGGGAACAATTCCTGCCCAATATCCCATCTGACCCTGCCCTCTGGCACTGGGAAGCCATTCCCCCTTGTCCTGTCATGCCAGGCCCTTGTAAATAGTCTCTCTCAAGCACTCTTGTAGCTCCTCCAGGTAAATCCTAGGGTTAGTTGTTTAGTGTAAATGTGCTACCTTTACTGTTAGAATCTCCAACAGGTCTCAAAAGAGTTTTCAGTCAGCTCTGCATTTTGAGGTTTTTCAGTGAAAATCCCCTAAAATCCTATGTTTGCTGCCAAACCTATTGTATTTTGATGATTTCTAGTGTACTTTGCCACGATACCGTATCTCTGAAAGCATATCTAATCAAAAAGCTACCATCCATGGAACGAAAAAGAACACTTATTTCACAGGTCAGGTGAAATCTCAAGGTCTGTAAGACTCTCTGATCTTATCTTCCTTTAGACAAAGCTCAGGTGTGGTCTCTGCATTCGTTCCTTTCACTTTTCTGCTCTTTTTGAACTCTTTCCTCTCTCACTTTCTGCTGTCCTCTTCTGCTCTGCTCCTGTTGTTAACCACTGCTGGTCTGTTCAGATTACCATAGAATCACAGAACATCCTGAGTTGGAAGGGATCCACAGGGATCATTGAGTAGAATTCCTAGCCCTGCACAGGACACCCCAATATTCTTCCTCTCTCCCCCAATCTATGGATTTTCCATTTTTCCCCCATTTTTCACCCGTCCTGCTAGAGATTCATCCTAGTGGTGTGGTTATTGGGTTTTTAATTTACTCTGGATTTGCCAATTTCAATTTTTGGATGCTTTTTTTTTCCCTCCCTGCTCTCCTGCCATAGTGACATAAGCAGAGTGAAGAGTGAGCTGCAGCCCTGAGGGTTTGAAGAGCTTTGGTGTCTCCAGTGTGTAGGTGGGGGGACAGCTGTGTTAACTCCATATGCAGTAGCTTATTTCATTCAGAGAACCCTGCTTTGAACCAAATTGTGACTTCTCACTCATGGAAGAACAAAGGATAAAGGAGGTAGCAATGATGTCTGGGAAGAAGATGTGCAGCCCTTCTGAGGAGGGGCCTGAGACCACCTGCCCTCAGTTCCTGTGAAGCATAAGGATTCCACACTGTTTCTGAATGAGAACATGGATTTTTAGGAGGTCTGTGGTTTCCCATAATTATCCAAGGCAGTGGCATGGAATTCTGCATGAAGGAGCTGCATGGCTCTTTCCTTCCAGTTGCTACTGTCCTGGGAAGTGATGTTAAACTCCCCTTTGATCCCTGTGGGAGCTCAGCTGCACTAGCTCCAAGGATTTTTGAAAGTCCTCCTGGTTCTCCCTACACTTTGATTTATCCAGTCTATTCTAAAGGGCCATTTTAATCCCTAATGGAAGCCATCGGTATTTTCAAATGAGGCACCTTTTAAAATGTGGAAATAGCTTGGAGAATAATTCCCAGTAAACGTTGACTGTTAGCTTTTTGTTGTTGCTGTGCAGAAAAATACAGTTTTGCTTGGGGTCGATAAGAGATTGAAAAGTGTGGGTAATAATAAAAGATGAAGTGGGAGTTACTTTAATAATGGGATGTCATGTGTAAGCCTATAAAATAAACAGTAATTATCACATTTGAGAAACGACTCTGTTAGAATTCACATTGCTCTTGACAGCTTCATCTGTACATCAAGCCTTTCTGGAATATGCACTTTCGTGTTCTTAATGAGCAAACAAATGTTACAGGAATTCTTACCCTGATAGAAGGTGTTGATTTCAACAAAACCTAAACAAAAAACTAGATAAAAGAGAGCCAGTGCAGCAGTCTGCAGGATTAGTCCTTGCTAACACATTTTGCTGTTACAGAGCAAGATAAAAAACAGAGCTATAGTTTTATTATTTATGGTTTTACTCCATCTTTTATATGGCACATGTTGAAGGAAGAGGGCTTTATGTATTGCATCAGAAAATCTGAATTTTAATGAGCAGTAGTGAATTCAGAATAAACTTAGTGGATTTTGCTAAGCTACAGTAATGTCTCAATGATTGTGAATCCATAAAATTTGGAGGAAATAGTGGGCATTTTTTATGTTTTTATTATTTTTCTCTCTATATCCCCACACCTCTAACATTTAAGGAAAATGCCAACAATGTTTGTCATTTGAGGAAAGGTTGGGGGGGGTGCTTTTGTTTTTGGTTTGGTTTGGTTTTGGTGGTTTTTTTTAATTTTTATTTATTTTAATATAATATTAAAGCTATAGATAATTTCCAAATATAAATATATCCAAGAAAATAATCTACATCTGTTTACTGTATCTCTTTTATAACTTTTATTTCATCATTTTTACTTTTTGTTCAGCATTTACAATGGAATTTACATGCGTTTTGGATTCTTAAGAGAGGTTGAATGTGTAACACTAATTCCAGCAATGCAAAAAAGCTCTTTGTCTTATCAAAATGAACTTCATCAACACCTACTTCATAAGAACAAAGTGTATTTACTTTGGGAGTAAATAACAGAGAGAGATATCTAAAGATAAAAATAATTTCAATAGATATTTAAAGATATGTAACTTATCTTCTGCACATTATTTCTGAATTTGGACTGCTGAGGCCTAGACAGTCAGAGTCTGATTTGGGGTGTGTCAAGAAATAGGAAGAGTCAAATCAAGGGAAGTAATGAGCAGAAAACAAGTTGCCAAAATCTCACTACACTGTCCTTTGGAAAGAGTTCAGTCATGTTTTTAATTTTCTTCCTTTATGTGGGGCAATGAGTCTGTGAAGTTGAGGTGTTGTGTGAGAAGAGCAGGCAGGACCCTCACCACACACACGGATTCCCTATGACAGGTGTTGTTTCTTAATTTTTTTTTTGTTTGTTTATTGAGGAAATATTTCTTCAGTAAAAGTTATTTCAGTGTGCTGACTTCATTCACAGTGATGTTAATGGCAAAACCATTGATTTGGACATTAGCAGGATGACAGAGTTCTTTACAGTTGTCTGAATTTAGCCTGGTGTCCATGGGCTCTGGTGCCAAGGAAAACAGGGAGGCAGCCTGTCCAACAGGGCAAACTAGGGGCTCAGTTTGCACAAAACATTTGAGGGAGGAGCAGCAAAGGGCAGAAGGCACTGACTGAGTCCTGCACGATGGTCTGGGTAGAGGGAACCCCTCGGATGGGCAGTGCAGGGCAGCTCCCACCGTGGCAGGGTGATCCCCGTGTCCTGCCCGGCCACAGTAACTGAGGACATGGCATTCATTCCAAAACCTGTTTGTCACCCTGCTCAGCACAAATGGATGTTCAATTAATCCCAGCAACAGCCTGGTGCTGGCAGGTGGGGCTGTCACTGCTGGGCTGAGTGTCACCCCCGGGTCAGGGGGTCTCTGAGCCTCCAGCCAGCCCCGGGCTGCTTTGGCAGCACTGAGGGAACAGCACTATTGCAGAGACTCTGCAAATCCCTGGCAATCACACTACAGCCCGAAGCCTTGCTGCAGCAGAGATCCTTTTTGGATAAAATTTGAGTTAACTAACACAAACCTGCAAAGAAAGAGGTGTTTTATTTCAGAAGGCAGGGCACGGGTGCCAGCAGGCCAGGCTGCAGCCCCATCGGCTGCAATCCCCACACTGCACCTCAGCCATTCATTTCTCCCCATGGTCCTGGCTGCTGGCTCCTGGGCCCAGAGAGGGAGGTGCACTCAGATGTTCCCACACCCGGGAATGTGGCACAGTGTGCGGATGGTGCTGAGGGAGGGGACCGGGCCAAGCAGTGCAGATGGCACAAGGGGCTGTAAAACCCCAGAGGCATCTTCCTGGGCAGGGTTTGAGCATCAGGAAGAGCCATATCCAGAATCTCAGGAAGCTGGGGAGTTTATCTTCAGCTGTGCTCAGCTATTCAGTGAGCAGTCAGGGAATGTGCTGCTGGAGCACTGCAGCAGGTGCCTGGTTTGGCTTTCCTGCTGGTCCTGCCCCAGCTCTCAGGCACTGGAACATGGTCTGTAGCTCCCTGGATATGTTTCCCCCAGTGAAGTGATTTAATCTATTTGATAGTGCCTTTATAAAGCATTATTTTTGTTGTGGAGGTTGCCTTTGTGGTGGTGATGCAAAAGAAAAACACCATAAAATCAGGGCAGGTTTCACACAAGGAAGATGTAGGGGCTTGGTGTACTGTGGAGCCTGGAAGAAGCAATCACACAGGACTAAAAAACCCTCCTGAATGTATTGAGCTAATGGATTGATGTTTTTTTGTGGTTTGTGTCCACCTCCATGCCTACTCAAACCTCTTTAATATTCCAGAGAGCTAAATACAAAGGTAGAAATGAGAAGAAAACCAAGAGAGCAACTTAGCTGTGGTTTTGAAAGGATGACATGAGGCAACAGAATGAATGGTAGGCCACTATTCCTGGTATGATATACTAGGAATCCTGTCTCCAAGTCTTGTGTCCAAGTTCAACTCCACTGTCTACAGAAAACTTCATAAATGTGGAAATCTCACCTGACCGTGGCTGAGAGGAATCTATAATTTGTGCTCAGTTTGTGCTGGCTCATTGTTGCACATAAGTCTTTGCATTTTAGCCATGGAATAAAATCTCTACAAAGACAGTTGTGATAAATCAGTGGCAAAAGCCAGGACAGCACCAAACCCTACGGATTAGGAGTATCTTGACAAGTCCACACCATGTCAGGCAGTCAGGCCTGGGTTCCAGATGTGCATTCTTTTTACAGGTTGACTTCTGTTTTCACTCCAGTCTAGAGCCAACTAGATCACAAAACTGGAAATTCTGGTATTTTCTGTAGCAAATATCAAAGGCACTTGTACTGGTGGGGTGGAGAAGTGATCCAGAGCAGCCCTATGTACTGGTTTGGAAACAAACCAGTGGAGGGATTAACCCCACAGAAAAATATTGAGAGATTTCAAGTCAGAACTACAATTTAATAGGAGAAAATTAAAAGCAGTAATACAGAAAAGACCAGACTGAACTGACAAGGTAACAGTACAACTTGAGGAAGTTAAATCCCAACTGTCTCTTGGAGGGGTTATGGAGCTCCTCCCCTTTGGAGACGAGTGGAGATCGGTGGTAGATCCATAGATCCGTGGAGATCGGTGTCTTGTGCAGTTCCTCTACTCTTTTTATCTGGGTAGGATGCTCAGTTGCTTCTTTTTGGGGTAGAGTATATCACAATAGAATGATGTCCCATTGGTGGTCAGCGTAGCTGCTTAGATGACTTTATCAGGGCTAAATCCTTCACCTGCCCCTTATCTAATGCCCAGTTTCCAATCTAGGAGGGTGTAGTCAGCGGGGTGAAGGACCCATCGTTAGCGACTCATCAATAGTGATGGAGATGGTAATAGAATACATTCCTTTGGTTACATTTTTCATACAACCCAGGACACCCTGGGGAAAAGAGAACAGGTTTAGGTTGGATATTGGGAAGGAATTGTTCCCTGGGAGGGTGGGGAGGCCCTGGCACAGGGTGCCCAGAGAAGCTGTGGCTGCCCCTGGATCCCTGGCAGTGCCCAAGGCCAGGTTGGACGGGGCTTGGAGCAGCCTGGGACAGTGGGAGGTGTCCCTGCCCATGGCAGGGGTGGCACTGGGTGGGCTTTAAGGTCCCTTCCACACCAAGCCATTCTGAGATTCTGTGATTCTAATTCCAGTGGAAGACATTTTTTTTTCCAAATGCCTTTTTTTCAAAAATGCCTTGTTCAATGCCTTGTTCCCAAATAATGAAAACAACTTGCATTTCTTTTCAGCCAGTGCAGTTCCTATTCTTTGCTTCTCTCTTTATAAAAACAAGAATCATCCCCTATGTGGTGGTGCTATAGCTCTGCAGTAAATTTTACCTGAATTCACAAACCCATGGGAGTCAGTTTGCATTTGAAGCAGAGGTGCTAGTTTTTCCTTTAAAAAATTAACATTCAGAGATGTAAGTCTTATTTACCAATGTCCTGCTGTGTTGAGAATAACATTAATACACGACAGAGCTTCCACTAAGCTAAGATTTCTATCTGGTAATTATTTCTGTTCCACCTGAATTTTTCTGTCCCTCACTGAGAAACTGCTTTGTATTATACAATGGAGTTTAAAAAGCCACAAACTGATCTGGATTTGTGGTGCATAATTCCTAGTCATTTTTATGTATATTAATGTTAAATCATGTTCTTGATTTCCATAAATGACCCACATAACATGCCAAATTTCTTCCCTCTTTTAAACAGCCCTGGGTTTTGATGAACAAAAATTGATAGGTATGAGATGAACAAAAGCATACTGATGACACATAATATAAGCTTTGATCTAAAGTTGTGAACTTGTCAGATGATCTGCCAAAAATGGATTATTTTCTAAAAGTTTGAAATATGGCTGAGAAGCATGCTGGCCATTATTCAAAGCCTTTAATTTATTACATTGATGCTGTTAGACAAGTGATAATCATAGGCTTTAATTTCCTGCAGAATTGGGCATAGGTGTAGAATGCTTTATATCATTTAATATGCAAAAAAACCCTCGGATCAGAAAATGGAATTTATATCCGTGTCACTATAGGTTGTCTAATCTGACACAGATTGATATTAATACACTACATAAAATTGGAATTTTCCTAGACCTCTGGTGTTTCATTGCATCCTTGATGTTCACACTTTCAAAAAAATGTCTAAATGCAATTTTATGTCCATCTTTAGTATATACAAATGTAAGTATTTTTTTAATTAAATGCTCTTTAATTTTACTCTGAATTCAAAATGCTCTTGCTCTTTATTTGTGCTGGATTGTTGAAATCTCGGGGGGTTGTGCATAAATCATAAACTTGTTGATTCTATTGTCATTTTCTGCAGTTAATAGTAACCCATAGCACTGTTACCAATGTGACAGTCATCCAACACAGAGAATTGTTTTCGGTCAGCATCTTTTTTTCCATAGGTTTTTAGGTTCTTTTTGTGCAGTTTTGTTTTCTTTTGCAAGAGATAAAAAGATGTCCCCAGGACTTGGCTCCCCTGGCCTGAGCAGCTGAATGGAACTGATAATCTTTGGGATTTAACAATTTAGCAATTTAACAATTGCTCAGCTACACTGGTGGTTCCAGAAACAATAGGTTTCCAAAGATTTATTAATATTTTAGGCTTTCATGAAAAATATTTAATGCAAAATGTTTTAAGCTTAACACCTTACTTCAAAGCAGCTTTTTTCCTCTGCAGGTTTACAGAAAATTTTCAATTTCCTTCCTGCTTTTTTTGGTTTGTTTGTTTTAAATTAAATACTCCAAGCAACAGGGAAAACATGCTAAAAATATTTAAGAAAAAGTGTCAGTTCAGCCTGGAGAAGATAAGGTTTCTTAATTGTGGCCTTCCAGTCCCTGAAGGGAACCCCAAGAAAGATTGAGAAAGACCATTGACAAGGGATGGAGGGACAGGACAGGGGGAATGGCTTCCCAGTGCCAGACGGCAAGGTCAGATGGGATATTGGGCAGGAATTGTTCCCTGGGAGGGTGGGCAGGCCCTGGCACAGGGTGCCCAGAGAAGCTGTGGCTGCCCCTGGATCCCTGGCAGTGCCCAAGGCCAGGTTGGACGGGGCTTGGAGCAGCCTGGGACAGTGGGAGGTGTCCCTGCCATGTCAGGGGTGGGACTGGATGGGCTTTAAGGTCCCTTCCAACCCAACCCATTCTGGAATTCCATGATTGTAATAGTTTCATGGATTTTAATTTATATTACTTAAAATCTGACACAGTATTGTAGCAAGTGAAAAACTTTTTTATTTAGTATTTTTTTTGTTGGACTACGAGTGTAAAAGGATCTGACTTCATGTTGTAGGAAAGAAGAGGTTGTGTCTATTTGTAAGTAAAAGCTAATGTTTTGCATTCTAACAGGGAAGGAAATGAGCAGTGGCACTAAAACCACATCTGCCAGAGCAGAGCCTCGTGGCAAAAGTTACCTCTTGTTACAGTGATGACAGCATCCAGATGTCACACAGTTAGGGGCATTTGCTAAAATCTCTTTGAAGTAGGAACACCTGTGACCGTCAAAAATGATAAATATTAGATAATAAAACGCATTCCTGGTAGGTGTGGGGTGTAACCAACACAGCCAGGGATAGAGCAATCAAATTCCCTCCACTTCCCTTCAGAACACTTGCTTGCCTTTGTCATTCCTTTTTATACAGAGCTCAATCTTTGAGGGCCTCTTACATTGCTTTTTTGCAGCTATTTTATATGTAATGTATGCTATTGCATGGTTTTCCATTTGCTTACCTGGGGTTTTTTTGGGGCAGTTGTTTGTGGGGTTTTGTGTTTGAGGTTTTGTTGTTGTTTGGTTGCTGATGTTGTTTTTAGATTGATATTCTGCAGGAACCCAAGTTCAAATGCTTGGAGTTTTAGATTTGGGGAACCACTGGGAGCTGAGGGTGCATTTTTCTGTACAGCTGCACATTTGCTTGGGACCTGCTGGGTGTTGCCTCATTAAAAGCAAGGAAATTGGTTGCAATGAACACATTGCCATGAGCTACATCTAAGCACAAACATTTGAAATGTCATTGTTTGCTCTCCTCGCTTCCAGTGAATCTGAAGTAGTTTTAGGCTATCGTGGTAGCAGAACCTACAGCATACTTGAGTTCTTTATTCATTTGAAATCAGAATATAGCCTTACCTGAAGGAAAAAAGAAAAAAAAAAAGAAAAAAAACAACCCAAAACTAAACAACAAACCCCTTTGTTTTGCAATGGACCGTAAAACTTGACCAGTTGCAATCCCTCCTCCTGGAGAGTTGACTGCAGCCATTCCCAGCTTGGATATGTGTTGCTTCCTCCATACAGCTTTGAAGCTGCTGGTAACTCCCTCTGTTCTCCAAAACAAAAAAGAGGGCAGTAAAACACCACCTCTTGCCATGGAGAAGAATGTTGTCTTCTATAACTGCACTGCTTTCAAAAGTGCATTTTCACTTCCAAGGGGACATTTAAGGTATCCTCTGAGTATCTGTGTTTAAATGGAAATGGATGCAATTCTGCATTTCAGGGGGGGAAATAAAAACATGATTACACTTTATTTTTTGAATAAAAATGAAATTACTTAAGTCCTTGCTGTATCAAAATCCACTGTTTCTGTTTGATTCATCGATAGTGACCTCTGGGGTTGCTGTTCTGCTTCTCAAGGGGATTTTGCCTCTGTTCTTTTGGCTGGACTCCAGGCTTGGATGACAATTTCAAGGTTACAGTTTGTTTATTTTTTATCCAGAGACAGGGGAGATCAATCCTAATCTATAGAGAGACTGAATCTCAAATGCCAGAGTGCCAGAGGCTTGACCCTCAGAAGTGCTGAGCACTGGCAGCTCGCGGGCTGGCGGGTGGCACTGGGCACCTCAGGGGTCACACCTACCACTGCCACCCTCTGCTGTGCCCTGGGAACTGAATTAGCCTCTCACTTTGCTTTCATAGCAGAGCATTTTCTTCCAATTTCTACTGATGCAGCTGAATTCTGTCTTTCCAAGTAAAGTGCATAGTGGCATTCACTAATTTCTCTTCATTCTCAAAGGTAATGTTTGAGACTTACTGGTTGTTTTCCTTTTTTTCTTAGACTGTTTTCCACTAGTCTGTTCTGCTCTTGCACCCTGTGATCCTTTGTTTTCTATGTGAGCTCTGAAATATAAGTAAACCAGGCTACTGGTTCGGGCAGCAGATCCTTTTTTAGGAACTAACCTTTGGTCTTTGGTGGACTTGAGGCAATGCTGAAGAACAGAAGGCACTACCGTTCTGATGTTGTCAGCACCAGCAAAGAGAAATATAGACAAACTGAATCATTTCATTCTACTTCAAATTAATCCTGAAAACATTTTCCTATGGTCACTAAAGTGGAAGCATTCCTCCACCTCCCTGGTGCTCTGTGACCTTTAGCAGTCCCGAAAGGAGGCTCGGTCCTGGTGACAGTCAGGAGATGTCAGCAGAACCTGAGTGAAAATATCCCAGCACAGCACTTCTCCAGGATGACTGAAAGCCTATTTTTGGAGACGATAACATCATAACCTTTTAATTTTCCTTTCTATTTTCTTCCTGGTGACAGATTGACAAGCCTAGAGGATGAGGCTGCCTATTCACAGAGCAGGTTTGGCGTGGGCACAGCACCATTGGATCCCACGTTGCCCTGCTGGTGTTGCTCAGACCAGACCTCCTGAGCCCCTGCAGTTCAGCCAGAGTCCTTTTCCCCTGAGCCTGCTGAGATGATGCTCAGTGCCAGGGCAGAAGTGGCTCTGCAGAGCAAACAGCTCCCTCCCAGACACTGCATTGATCACTCACCAGCCCAGCTTCTCCAAGCCTGCACTTCCAAACAACCACCTGATTTCCTGCCCCAGCCAATTCTTTTCCTCTGCCTCCAACCTTTTGTGCTCTTAACCACTGCTCACACTTCAGATGGCATAATTAAAGTCCAGGAGCGGAACGTGAGTCTTCCCTTATGCAAAATTATTTTAAGTGTTACTAGTTTAGTAAAAGAAATAAGAAAATATAATTTTAAAAGTTGTTGTTTATTTAATGTTTCTGTACTATAGGCAGCAGGTTATAACACAGATTAAGAAAAAGATGTGCCCTAAATTATCTTTTGCAGTTTATTTTTTCTCTGGGGTAAGTAGTTCCCCTTCTCTAATCCTTATTTTCAGTGTTAATGTCAGCACCGTCTCCATTTGTTGTATGTGAAAGATAATGCTCTCTGATAATGAAGATATTAGTCATACAATTACCAGAACTGCTGCTTCTGAGTGTTTTATTATAGAAGAAGTGGGGGCCCCTTGCAGCAAGAGATTGTTCACAGAGAGAGTGATTCTGCTGTCCCTGCTTTTGCTGGTGTGGATTCTCATCCACCACCCCTGAGAATGAACAGCAATAAAGAATATCCAGAACCAAGATAGGATAATATCTAATAATTTCCTGAATGGACAAAGAAAGTTTTAGGGCAAATTTAGAAAGGTATGACTATCTCAACTTTAATGATACAACTTTATATTAATTTAAAAATCCTCAACTTCAAAATATTCTTGTGGCCTTCACTCTCAGCCCACACAAAGCTGCTAAGACAAAGTACCTTTCCAGGGTAGAAAGAGCCATCAGTCAGCAGCACACAATAGATATCAAAGACATCACACTTCTAAAGGTATCATTAATACCAATGCAGAACAAAGTGCACTGCAGCTTTTCATACCTCATCTTGAAAGAAAACCACAGTCAATCCCACTTTGCTAGTTGAGAAGAAGGAAGGGATGCATGCACTCTAAGATTTCTTAAGGATAAGCACAAATTATGTCTGTTCAGGCAGTGTTACTTGGCTTTGTATTTGCTTATGGATCACTCCAGTTATTCCTTTAGGAAATAAAGCATTATACTGTCAGACTTCAAAAATATGTATTGTTAACATTAGCTTTACTTTGCATTAAACATTTAAATTATATATGAGACAGCACAGGGTAAGGGTGTGCAGTGAACTGTGGTGTGGAGACTAAAAGTCTGTGTGAAGGCACTTTTAGAGAGCTTTGGGTGAAGGCCCCACACCTGGGCAAACATCTCTGGGCTCACTATAAAGCAAATGGTAAAGCCTCTCTTAGTCCCAGTGAGAGCAGCCAGTGACTGTTGCCCTGAGTTTTGCAGCTCTTCGATGTTTTCATTCTTCTGTAAGTTTCCCGCACACTTTCTGTAAACACAGCCATGTCTTCCTAACTGTGGTCTATTGTTTGCATTCCTTTCTCCTGGGCGGAGATATTTGATAGACATTTCCTTTGACCAGTGTGATTGAGGGGCAGCAAGTTCTCCCTCCAATCCCTGTGGTTTCTAGAGGATATAAAATAAAGTGTGGGGTCTGGGAGGCAGAGTGCTGCCCAGTTTTTGGCTCTCAGTTTTGGCTCTTTTCTTCAACGCATCTTTCTTTCATGTCCTAAGTGCGACAAGTGACTGTTCAGAATGTTCAGAGGGAAGGTGTGCAGACCTCTGGTGTGAGCACACACAGGCATGGCTTGGAGGTCAGTGCCTGGGGGGACAGAGAGCCTGGCAGATGCTGGGAGTCACCCACTCCCACTGAAGGGGAAAGGAAAGGCAGAACTGCTGTGGGAAAGCATCCTCAGCTGGGTGGTTCCAGCCCTCCTGTCTCTGCCTGTTTCCCTGTTATCCCAAAACACAGACAGAGGATGTGGTAGATCCCTGAAACACACACCCAGGTGAAACCGTGCTGGGAAAACAGCTGAGCAGAGGCTTCCAGGGAATTTTCCACTTTCCCTTCACTGTGCTGGGTCATACCTGTGCCTAGGAAGACTGCTTTACCTTACACTTCAGTGCTGAACCATTTGGACCCACAGTATAGATTTTATTCCTTACTTGTTCTGCAGATTAAGCTTTTTATCCGTGAGCACAGTGTCACTTCTCACTGCTCGGTACCTTGCCAGTCAGAAACAGATGCCTTATCTATGGAAACTTTCAACTTTAAAGCACAGTAAAACATAACACTAGTGGAAGCTCACATGTTATTCCTACTGCCTCTTGAGCCTTAGTTAAGTGAAGTGATAGGATATGACACCGCTTTTTTTTTTTTATTTATTTTTTTATTTTTGGTAAGTTTTCCAAACAAACAATCTCCTGGAAATAAGGTATGACATTATTAAGCAGGTACTGAAGTGAAAGCTCAGTGCTTATTTGCTTTGTAGCATTGTTTCACTTGTGCACTGAAAAGAATACTGTGGCAGTGTGAGTGGCAGCTACACATAATGGAAAATGTGTTTATCCCTGTTTATATTTGCAGCATCAGGCGTGCTAATTAGAAGACTCTATCTCCTGTGCAGTCCTAGCTGCCATATGTAAATAAATGTTACCTAGTTTTAGGTGAGTTATCCCATGTGTAAACAAGCAAATCAGACTTAGTTCAAGCTTTTTGATAACTCACAAGATTATTCTTTCACTAAGATTTGATTTGTATGATTCTTTAATATTCTGCACAGCATTTGGACTGCATAATGGCAATACTCCTGCCAGCAGCCCTATGTATCTGTCTACCAAAAAATAACATTTCTGTAATTACAGGATAGGTGATGATGGATAGAGGAGTGGGAAATGCTGAGGGACAGTAGGAAGACAATCATAGCAGCAAAACACACAATATACAGAAGTCAAAAGAATATTACAGAAATAAACAAGAACTTGTGGGAATTAGACCAGAATAAGTATTACTGTGGTAAAGAGAAAGAATGGTTTAACTGCAGAAAGCACAATAACCACACAGAGAGGGCCTCAGATTTTTGTGTGCTTGCAAAATAAAAGAGTTTGCAATCATTAAATTGTAGCCTCTGATAAATCTGAAATGCTGATGAGTTAGATTTGATTTGTCACTGTTTGCCATTTGATTTTACTCAGCATTTCTGCAAGTGCAGGTTTTCAGGGGAAAGCTGAGCCAGGCAGAATACCTGGGTGTGGGGTCTGTGTGCACAGCCAAGGCAGAAAGGATGACTGGAGTACACTGAAGAGGCACAATTGTTACTCTGAAGTGCCATAACTATGGGGGCACATTAAAAGTTTTGGAGGTGTGCTAGAAAAAGGAACTCCTGCCTGGTGGGAGCGCAAGGCTGTGGGCTGAGCTGTCACCTGGCATTTGGGTTGATTCAGCAGCTTTTTGCTGCAACTCTTCTGCTGTCTGTAGAATAACTAGAAAAGTCTAGAGAGAATGAGCTGAGATGAACTAATGTCGAGAAAAGAACCTGTGCCATATCTACAGGGTTTCTGGGGGGGTTGTACCCCTTGCAAAACTTGTACCCCCCAATCCTCTGCTATCACACTGACCCTTTCTCTTGTTTGAAAGGTGTGAACTTCCTGAGGATTTCCTGGGAGTTTCCAAGTGTTGCTTTCACACCTGTGTCTGTCAGGAATGGGGTTAGATGCTCAATGGAATGAGTTTTATCTGTGCTGGCTTAACTCAGTTCATCAGCACAGAGAGAGCCAAGCTAGGCCTAGAAAAAAAAGAGAATAATTAAAGAAGAATGCTTAGCAAAGACACAGCCCCTCACCAGCCCATCCAGGCAGGGCTGAAGCTTGTGGAGGTACAGATTGTTCTCTCCTGAGAGCTGACCTTGAGTTGAAGAGGTAACACGGCTCCTTCCTCACTTTTTCTGTATTTTCATGCCTATTTAAAAAAAAAAATAAAGCTCTTCCATTTTTTTCCTGTATCTTAAAGGCATTTTACTAACGTAACAGATAAAAAAGAAGTATGTTAAATAAAAACATTTATTAGAGGACATAATTTTAAATATTTAATGATATAATTAAGTCTTATTAATGTAATGGTCTTTATTCTTCAGTTTAAAAATTCACAAGGTTAATTTCCTTTTCATTTTTATTATGCAATGTTTGCCACAATTATTTGTTATATATTCTTATAAATATTTGATGAATATTAGAGATTTTAATTTAAATAAAAATACAGGTCATTTTTTACCACAGTGTTACTCCAGTGTTAAGCTGGAATTAGTGAAATTGGCACGGTAGTGAATCAGGCCCTGCTGTTCCTTCAGATATTCCAGAGTTGGCTTCTTTGACTCCAGTGATTGAAGGAGAACAAGCCTTTTAATACTGTCTTTACTTCTAAGGCCCTGCAAAGGAGCTGAGGAGCCATAAACTGAGGATTACATCATTTCACATTTCAATCACATCATTTTCATGTTGTTTCCTCTGCAGGACATTATTTGCATCATCTCAGTCTCAGACACCTATTCACTTAATTTTACTGCATTTGACAATAAAAACCACCTGTCAGAGTTGGTAAATGAATTAAGAATATATTTCAGGAGGTATTTACTTGATTCATTAAGTTACTGGCATTAAAACAGTAGTTTTGAGTAAAATGATCCTCCCTCTATATGCTCTGCCTTTTTAGTTCCTTACTGAAAAAGAAAAGGCCTTTCTTCGTAAGTTTTGTGTATTTAAATGATTTATATTCTCCTTCATTAACAGTATTTGTTACATACGCACCAGACTTATTTTTAGGGGAAATGGATGCTTTATTTTACCACAGGATTATGATTTTTTTTTAAGATCAGTCTGCCAAACTACAATGTCAGCAGCTGCTGAAAAAATCACTTTATGGGCAATAAGTTGACTTACCTTCTTAATTAAATAAAGAAACAAACCAGAACTCTCTGGAGAAAAGTACTTTGAAATAAGCATATACTCCTATCTTTCACTGCATTCAGAATGGAGAAACACATACAATTTGAGCTAGCAGCCACCTTTCAGCTTGTTCTGCTATTAGATTTGGGCTATGAGGTGTGCAAAACTGCCTTTCAGGGAGTTCCTTCAGGTGGCATGTGCTGAAACCTGGGGCTTGTGCTACTTTTCCTTCTATTAGTAACCACAGCTCCCTGTAGATTGCTGCCTGCTGAACTGCCCCCTCCACACGGGCCCAAGATGTGTTGTTTCTACTCCAGATAAGGAAGGCACTTCCTGAAGAGCTGGGCTAAACTTAAGAGATTTATTTTGTTCAGGGCAGAGGTAGCAGAATGCTGTCCATTTTTAAGGTATACATTTTATAGCAAGAAGCTGTCCTTGCCTCTGAACGGCCTTTCCCTTTCGCTCTGGTACCCAAAGCAGGTGGATTTGCTCCTGCTGGAGGAGCAGTTCACCTTTATCCCTGGAATGGTGAGGGCTGCACACACCTGGGTGGGTTTACCCAAATCTGATGGCAATGAAGGCAGCTTAATGTGCCCAAATCACTGCCAAGACCTGTCTAACCCTGATGCACATTGGCTCTGTACTTGCTCTAAACTGCGAGAGTCTCTATTCCAGCACTGCTCCTGGAATAACTCTCATTGTTGTGTTCCTGCCACCACGGTGCCTGGGTGCAGTGTGGCCCTTAAAATAGGTTAGAATAGGGCATTATGTGTTAGAAAAGCACCTTTTGGCAAAGTGTGGTGCTTAGCTCTGTTCTGTCCACCTCCTGTGGGTGCTAAACTGCACCAGAACTGTGTGTTCTCTGCAGAAGGCATCAGGAACAGGGAAGGTACACAAATTAACCTTCAGGAAAGCCAAGCTGCTAAGCAGGGCAGAGTCAAAGCTGGCAAACAGGAAACAATCCTGTGGGCTTCTCTCAGCACCTCACTTGGAAACCACAGCCCTGTGACCACAGCCCCAGCTCAGAGAGTGATGATGACTCTTTCCACTTATAGGAAGTCCTACTGATTTTACAACTCATAAAAGATTCAATTCTCTCACCTTGTGTAGCATATCCCTATTATAGGCAACCATTTCATCTCTCCTGGGATCCACCCATCCCTCTTACCTCAGCTTTCAGAAGTCCATTAAAAATCTGTTTTATTTAGAGTATGCTTAAGCTTGCTATTATCTTGGAATTTTATGGTAAATCCTGCCTGAAAGTGAATACTTGGCTCTGAAGTCAGGCCACAGTGAAATGAGGAATGGGGAAAAACTCTTTCCCCCAAAATTAACTCATTTGTGCAGTGGAGAAAGGGTAACTCCAGTGTGAAGCCTGCTTTTTATATAGAGGGAGCCCCTTGGAAATAAGATTAAGTAAGTTAAACTTATTTAAAGTTATTATTTAAACTTATTTATGACTTAAATTATATCTTGCAGGAACACTTACTGGTAGTTTTTCATTCTTTGCTCTTGGAGCTACACCTGGTAATATTACCTCTCCAGACTTTTATCTCCCAACTTCTTCTCGCTTCTCCTTCTCTTGTTGTTCTGTTTCCTAAACTGTGGACAAAAAGTACTTTGAAAAGCCTCTAGAAGCATAATTAGGGGATTGTTGTTAATCTTGTTCTAGGGTCATGTTTTGTTGATGAATATGGTAATATTGCAGAGAGAAGACTCTTGTTTTGATTCTGGTAACACTGAAAACTGTTTGTACTCTGACATTTGCACAATGCCCAAAAGAATTATTGGGCTTTATTTAACTAATGCCTCTGAGAATAAGAATTTGACAGCAACAGGGGTGATTTGATTTTGCATAGAGGAGATAATTCATTTATAGCCACACGATTAATGCAGTGAACATTGAATTTCTCTTTCCTCTGGAAGAAAAGCAGTGTTACACATTACTTTGGGATTTAGAAGAGTAGCTGTTAGGAAAAAAAAAGAAGGGAAAAAACTGATTTTAACCTGCTTAATTACTGCACACTAGAGGGCACTTGAGGTAGAGCAAACAATATTTGCACAGCTCCTGCCACCGATCCAGTTCTGAGACTGCAAGGCAGAGTGAAAACTCTCAGCAAAGATTAACTTTCCAAATTGCATCCTGCACAACTTGTATCCTTTTGTACATTAATGTACCAAAAAAAAAAAAAATGGTTGAATGCCTTGTTGGATGTAATTTTGTCTTTCTCCTAGTGTTTGATGTACAAAAGGAATAATTATTTTTGTAATAGCCAACCTGACAGCAACTAGTCAAAATTGCAAACAGTGCCCGAGGAATAATAAAACCTGATAATGTATTGTTATTTTTATGCACTCCATAATATCATTGGTGCAAAAGGTACACAAATTAGTAGTTGGGGGATTTATATTTTGTAAACTCTGGAGAGTGGAGGCAGCTCAGAACTAGTTATATTTTATAGTGCTAAATGGAGTGTTTGGGGATGCAGAATGACATGCCAAGGGCCCACAAGCCCAGTGCTGCTGTTGGGTTAAACCTCTGTTTCTGTCTTTGGGTGGAAGATGAATTTGAATGGATATAGGAATGTGTTTGTCCACTCAAAGCAAAAGGAACTTCACAATCAATGCATATTTTTTTTTAATGTATCAAGCAACAGGGAATGGGAATGGATTAGATGCCTTTCTCAGAAAGCCAGACACAAACCCCAGTATTTTGGGGTGATGGAGACCCATTTTTGTCACTTATGGCAGCTGCTGCTCTTTCTTCCGTGGGGCTTTCCAAGCTTTCTGTTCCAGTGTTGGATATTGAATTTTAACCATGTGTGATCTCTGAAGAAATCTGGCATTCCTTTGCAAATCCTTCACTTAAGTCTCTCAAGGTTTCTAGCCTTCCCTGTTAAAATGTAAACAGGAATTTCTTTTAGAGGTAAAAAAAAAAAAAAAAAAAAAAAAAACCAAACCTACCCCAACCCTATACCTTTATCTCAGAGGCTACTTGTATCATTACCTCTGTTTTAATCTACAGGATCAGTTGTAAGCATTATATAATGGATTTTTTTTCAAGTTTCAGATGTCTTCAGTGACTTCCCAAACACAGGAGATCATTATTGTTTCCTGATAACCAGCTTGTGATAACTGTATACAAGCAGGTTTTAAAGGTTGCAAGACAGTGATAAGAGCCTATGTTCTAAAGGTAATTATGTCTCTGTACTGGCACAGGGAGCTGATAAAAATGCATATTTTATTCAGAAATGTTCTGGATTTAAGAAGAATCTTCTTGTTTCTTTGTGGTTTATGGAATGTGAATTCTAGCATGCAAAGCATATTAAATTAAGGAATAATCCCTCACATAATTTGAGCAAAAGGTGCAAATGATGCAGAGTGTTTGGGTATTGCCTGAGAAAACAGCACTGAATGTATTTAAAGCTTTAAGGGAATAATGGCAAGTGACACCACTAGTCCATAAACTTGCTTTAGTAACTTTTAAATCAGTTATTAATGTCTTATTACTTTGAAGTGGCATTTTAGTGGTAATCCCCGTAAGCAAAATTAGTTTGCAGTAAAGTCATTTATCTTGATCAAGCAATCCACACTGGACTCATTAATTGCATGTAATTTTGGATCAGGCACTATTTTATGTATCAAAAACTGAAATCAGCTACTGATGCTTTGATGGAAATACCTCATTGTTAGGTGATCTGATGGAACAAGATGTGAATGTGAGAGATTAGCACAGTGGTTTTTCCTTGGCTCTCCCTTCCCACTCTTCTCCAGTCCTGGCCTTGTTATTTACATGAGATGACCCTGAGCACTGACTCCAGCACAAGCCCTGGCCAGGCTGTGCTGTGACTGACTCACTGAAGAGCTCATTTCAAGCCACTTCTCCTGAATATTTTTAAGTAGTAAGGTCTAAACCCTCTGCTTTCAGGAAACACTTTATTGCACTGCTGAAGAACAAAGAATTAGATGATAATCAACAACTGTTTTCACAAAAACTTGAAAGTGTGAAAAGATGGTGGAATTCCATTATGCCATATACTTTAGGTGATGGATATTTCCTGTCTGTATATGCATGGGAAGTCACATTGGGGTTTTAATCCTTCTTACTCATGAAAGCAAAGCAGTATGGAAGAAAATTTTTAGGTTCTCTTCCTAGCAGAGGTTAATTTTTTCCCTATTCTCTGCCACAACCAGTTAAAAAACAAATAAAAACAACCCCTAAAAATAAAAAACTACACATAACAAAAAAACCAAACAAAACCCCTCAACAACCTCGACCAAAGCAAAAAAGGAACCAAAAACCAACACAAAAACAGAGGAAAAATAACCCCAAAATAACAAAACCAACAACCAACTCATACCACAAGCCAATGCATTTTGTAAATATTCTGGGTTTTTTTCCCTGATCCCAAAATTTAATATGAAAAATTGCATTTCAGTTTGATCCAGGATGCATTCAATCATATGCATTTTGCAGATGACTTTTTTCTTCAACAGAGTTATTAAACTAAAAATCTTCATCCCATTTCAATTGGAGTCAGAGCTGCTTTTTGCTTAAAAAATGAAATGGCCATTTAGGAGATAGAGGAATAAGCTTCCTTGTAATATTTATTTAAGAGGAAAAAAATTTTAGCCAGCATATTCATCAGTGTTATGCAACATGTGTGTATATATACCTCACTGTGATAAATATAATTAAATCATTTCATTTGGATAGCATGCAGAAAGTTGCAAACATTCCTTTGCTATTTGAAGCTTATTTTTACATTAATTTTAATCCATATACTTTCCTGTCAAGATTTACTCCATCATCTGAAAGGCTTTCCAGCAGGGGAATCCATGGCTGGCATAATCCATTTTAACAAGACACTTACCATCCTCTCCTACAAGTGGAGGATGAAAGAGCACAGCATTTGCCCCGGTAATTTCCAATTGCAAGAGAGGTCACGTAGAACAAATGGCACAAGTCAAAGGTTGAAATCAAAACAAAAAACCAAACTTTTAAGCTGTTCTTGGAGGTACAACCTCTACCATTAGCTTTCTTCCCACATACAACTGTGCTGCCTGTTTCACGCACGGAACAAGGGATCTTATTAGGAAGAACTTTTATTCTTGGTTGCTTCCATCAGGTGCTTTTAATAGAAATTAAAACCAGGTGTGCAACTATTCTCACTGAAACCTTACAGAAAGTTTGAAAGCTGTCATTAATTACCAGCAGTAAAGCCAGGCTAACCATCCTCACGCTTTCCTGGTGACATTACATTCTCACTGTGTTGTTCAGCTGGTGGAAGGCTAGGGGAGAAAAATACCCTTTGCCTCAGCAGAAACCCCAGGTAAAAGGAAGCCACATTTCTAATCTTGTCTATTGCACTGCAAACTGTTTTGTATGTCCCTCAAGGCTCTCTGCCTGCTGCAGGGAAGTATTGTGTATTTTTATATCCATCCTCCTGCAAGGAATCATCCCAGGCTCACAGCTTGGAAAGTAAACGTTTGGGCTGAGGGAAGCAAAGACATAGTTAGATGTTTCTTCATTGACCTTGAAAAATGTCACATTCTGTGTACATTTTGCTACATTCCCATGAGTTTGAGACTTTCCAGAAGGTGGGTTTGTGCAAGAAGAAATGCACCTGTTATCTGCAATAACTTGCATTTAGTTAAAAGAAAGTCGAGCAGATAAGAGCTCCACATGATGGGTCTCATTCACTGTCTTACATGTGTGCACTCACACATAGCATCAGTGTGGAAAGGAGGATTAACAATCATGGAACTAAATTATATGGTATTCTACAGTATTCTATGATGTAGAGGAATATTTAGGTCCACTTTCTGTAATCCCAGATAGATCTTCAACAAAGCAGTCATCTTATCTTTTGCTTAAGGTGGAGAGGTTTCCAGGTGCTACGAATGAGGTTCAGATGACCAACCTTTTAAAAATAACGTTGAGCAATGAACCAGCTCCACCAATACAGAACCAGACTGAATGTTCCTTTTAACCACAACGTGGTCAAGGAGATCTGGAGAAGGAGGATGCACTGAGTGCCCTTCCCCAACAGCACCGGGTCAGTGTGGGATCACTCCTCCATTTTAAAGTCCCTGCCTGCACCTGAGCACATCTACACCTTGTGCTCTTCCCCCTTCTCTTTCGGCAAACATCAAACTTGGGAAACATTCAGAGCTCTGATGCATGATTAAAAATAATACATTTAATCGGCTAACAGATAATCCATGCGACATGAAAGGGGGAAGAGCTGCTGAACTGCAGGGCTGAGGGAGGTGGGCGCGGGCTGGCAGTGGCCTGTCCCCGGCCCGGCTGTTCCTGTGCCCGGAGCCGTGCGG
>VZRZ01003265.1:1511375-1535170 GCA_013398175.1 Climacteris rufus
CTCCCTGCCCCGCTCCGCTGCGCTGCCGGCGGCCGCGGGAGATGCCCCGGCGCGGAGCCCCGGCCCGGCCGCGGGCAGGCAGCGCCGCCGCCCCTGCAAAAGTTGTGTGCTCCCCGGGGGGGAGGCGGGCAGCGGCCGCCGAGAGGGAGGGGGAAAACCACCACCCCAAAGTGCTCGCACGAATTTCCCAGCGCTAGACCTGCCTCCGAGATCAGCCCAATAAGAGCTGTCAGGGGAGGCTCCCGGCTCACTTTTCCACATCGCTTCACAGTTACGTTTGGCAGGCAGGCAGGCACGATAGCGCGCTCAGCCCCGGAATTAGCGGATTTATTTGGAATATCCCTGCTTTCCTGGAGACGTGCTGCTGCCGCTGGCTTGTGCGAAGGGAGAAATTACTAACTGCACTCCAGCATGCAGGCACAGAGACCCGGGAAGCCCAGCAACCAGCGGCTCCTCCAGCATCGGCAGCCTCGGAAAGCATGAGAAGAAAATCCGGAGAATCCTGCCTGTTCCCAAGGACTGGCTGATGTTTTTTTCCTCACCCTTTCAATCCGTGCGTGAAGTGGCTGTGGGCGAGCGGTTCCCTTGCTCCTGCAAAGAGTGAGTATTGGTTTTATTGGGAGCGCTTGTGGCTGGCTGGCAGAGGGCTCTCGCCTCTGGGTTTCTGGCTGACTTGGGCTCTGGGTGCGTGCAAGGTGCGCTGGGCGAGCGCCTTCCCCATCCCTAGGTGCGGTATTAGGCTCAAGTGTGGTGCCTCATTAAGTCGGATGTTTTCAAATTCCCGATAATGAAAATGTCGTGGGATGCTTGTTAGTATTTTTTTATTATCATTATTATTCTCTCGGGAGAAGAAGTGGTGGTGACTGTATTTCTTCTCCCGTTGGTTTTTTTGGGGTGGTTTATTTTTCCTTCCCTTCCACAACCCCCCTTTAAAGGATCAGGAGGACTTTGGACCACAGAGGGTTGCTTCCGAGGCTGGCGAACCCGTTTCTTCTCCTTGTTTTCTTATTTAGTACAATAAGTCTCTGGGCTATTTCACTGTGTTGAATAGATGCAGGGCTGCATTCATGCATTGAAATAGATTGCAGTTTTCGTGCTGAGAATAAAAATCACCCACCAGCCAGATATGTAAATGAGGGAGGAGGAGGCTGGAAGAACCTTGGGGGGGGGGCGGGAAATCCCCCTGATTTATCATCACCTTCCCCTCTCTCAAAGCTTTGCACCCCCTAAGTAAGTAAATAAATAGGAATGGCTTCATAGCTGCTTCTCCTACTTTCAGAGAGGAAAGCATCCCAGAAATACTGCTGTTCTCAAAAGCTGCGAGGGGGATGAATCTTTAGCCATAACTAGCCAGGAGTCATCCCTGTCCCACAAGTTGTTTTCCTTCCCATCCTTTGGCTGACTAAAGGGAGGACGCACCCAGCTGAAACTTGGGAGAGGGAGAAAGCCCCTCAGCCCCAGCCGCTCGTTCGCCGCCTCTCTGCCAAGGCTCCCAGCGCACAAATGCAGGAGCCTGTGGCCCCCTGAAGCTGCTGTTCCACTAAACGCTTCATCTTCTCTTTGAGGAAGGCAGAGAAGTAACACATCCTTCTGTTCTGCTGGGCTACAGAATCTGCCGGGGAGCAGCATCCCAGTCGGGAGCCCCGAGCCGCCAGCCAGCATCCCTGCTAGGCAGCAGCAGCCCTGCGCTGCCTGGGGAGCCTGGCAGCCGCTGCAAGGCTTCAGCACAGAAGCCGGTGGCAGTTCCTAGGTGGGTAATATAAAAGAGATTAATTCAAATCCTTATTTAGACTCTGCCTACCGCCATGAAGGTGACACTACTTAGCAGAGGCAGGAATTCCTTTGCGGTTCGTTGCTGTTCGGTCACGTCTTGAATTTGTCTCAATTCAAACAGTTTGCGTTTAGTACCAGACTAAAGAGAGAGGAATCAAGCCAGGCTGGCATTACAGCGGAGCTGCACAAACCTGCTGGCGTTGCCAACAGGTACCAAACTGCACCCTGGCTTCTCCCTCCCTCTCAGACAGGCACGAACACACACACTCTGTTTCATGCGAACGAGTCTGTCTCTTTTCTCTGAAAGGAGAAGAAACACTCATACAACTTTTATAAAGGCTGACACCTCCGAGCAGCCAACTTGAGCACATAAACGGCGCGCCCTTCGTGGCGCTGGGGATCGCAGACAGGTGTTTTTGGGAGGTGCTGGGTGCGAGAACTCCAGCAGCTTTAACTGTTTGTTATTTCAAATGTAACGTGTTGGTGCTTTATGGAAGGCAAGCTCACAGCTGCTCACTTCAGTTTCAATTAAAGAATGGAGCTGATAACTACCAAAGCTATGGATAACGAATCCTCTTAACTTGACTCATCCTCTTTTGGAAATTCCTCAAGAGTTTTTTCTGCAACAAGGATAGAGAGAAATATGCAGTGCTCTTGTACGAGTGATATTCCTCCTCTATGTTCAATAGCAGGCTGCTATGAGCAATAAGAGACTTCACAATAGACTTCTCAGTAAATATAAGCAAGTAGTAAATACATTCAGAAGGCTGGGAAATTACCCCCGTGTACATTTTTACCTGTCTTAAACAAAGT
Source organism: Climacteris rufus (assembly GCA_013398175.1). NCBI lineage: Eukaryota > Metazoa > Chordata > Aves > Passeriformes > Climacteridae > Climacteris > Climacteris rufus. The sequence goes on from VZRZ01003265.1 coordinate 1,513,962, forward strand.
GATAAAGCATCTTAGAAGAAATCAGTATTTTGCATCAAATTTCGCACCCTTAAAATCTGACATCAAAACCCAAAAGCTCCCTGTGGTGGTGCCTCCCAGCCTAATTGTATGGATATTTGTGGCACAAGAACCCTAGGAAGGGAAGGGATTTTTACATGATATTTTCATCCTTTAAGCCTTACTGTTCCACCTTACTGCTTACAGAAAAAGCAGTTTTCTGGTAGCTTCCTCCTAGGCTATTTATTAACATCTTTCTTCAAAACTTGCATCCTGGCAATGGAGGGCTTGCATTTCTGTGCCTGGTTGTAAGCTGAGGGCCTTCATTGCCCTTGGAGAGGGAAGCATTTCATGTAAGTTGGTTCTTAAATTATCCAGGTGAGCAATTTGTTAACTGGGCAGGCTGCTAGCCAAGAAACTAACTTTGGACATTTTCTTCAATATTAAAAAATCAATAACACTCCATGCACCTGCTTAGCAAATGCAACTGGAGGTTCTAATAAGAAGTATTGCTCTATGTGAGAGCTACTCCTTTGATACTTTGCATTAAAAATAGAAAAGAAGTTTTCATCTCTGCGAGGTGAGGTAGAATCCTCCCTAGATGAAGTCACTCAGTGCTTTTTCAATGTACTTCCCATCAGCTCCTGCTATTGAGGTCCAAAACAGAGTTGTAAAAGGGGAGCTACCCCCACAATCAGATTTAAATTCACTTTTTTGAGAATTTTTAATCTTTTGAAATTTTGTCATTCGTGATCTTCAGGATTTTTCCAAGAATACTGCGCCTTTATCAAATACATTTAATGGATCCGTGGACATTTTATTTGCATCACTGTTAACATATGATACATTGTTTTCTTTGGAAAAACTATTCTTGTGCTCCCTTCTCCAGGATATAGAACCATTTCAGGTGAGAACTCACGATCAGCCATGGGTACAGATTTATAGGTCTGTTAGCCCTTGAAGCACTCCTTGAATTTTCCTTCTGTTTCCTCTCGCACAGTTGCAAATTTCATCTTGTTAAATTTTCACTTAGGAAGACCATGCCCACAGACTTCAGCTGGGACATTTTTGGACATGTACTGAAAAGAGGGGTCTGGAACCCACGCACTTGACTCTTGATTCATACAGACCATTTCGTTTCCAAAACTTGAGAGACTCTAAGGGAAAGAAATACTGACCTCTGAGATTATGGACAAGGAGGAAATGAGAGCGTACCCTAGAATTTCTCTGACCTGTGTATTTCTAAATGGTGACTGTGCATGTTCTGTGGTGGCTGCTCGTACTACTTGGTGAAACAGGTATTTTTATAGCATACCCCATGACCATCCGATACCCTATAGCTCAGCAGTATTCCTTTTCCATTTTAATATTATTAAAGCCTGACCTACTATCAATACTGACAACTGTATGCTTATAGTATACACCACAGTGGTATCCTAAGAGTCTTTCAACTATGAGTATGAAATGATAAAACCTAAATTCTTTCAGTGGGAGGCAAATGCTACGGCAGTTTGAGCTTTGAACATTTTAGGCATCATTACTACTGTAAGATCACATCAATAGAATTAAATTAGATTGTGGAAACTCAAAATTTTTCTTAGTATTGTTGCCATAGAAAAGGTGGCTCACTTCATAGCTTTCTGAACGTAACTATTTGAGCAGTAGAGAGACAGAGAACAAAATAAAGTCCAATTTGAGATTTCAATCATGGGTCTATATATATATTTATTTTCTTCTCAGATAGATTCTTTTTTTGTAGAATCTGTTCAGCATGTTTCTCATTTTGTCAACCAAAAATAACATCAACTCAGTGGTTTTTCAACTACATGAATAAAATTTTGTTTCCAAAATACATTGGGTACTGATGGTACGTGGAGTAGTAAGTGCAAGCTGAAAAGAAAAAAAAAATCTCTGAACAGGTTCAGTTACCAACAGATAAATTTTATAGCATCTGACTCCAGGTAAAAAGACTGATTCCTACCTGTCTTAGCCATGAGAGCAGCCTGTATCCATGAGCTGCGGTGGCAGCACTCATAGAATTAATTTTCCAAAGTGTTGATCAGGATGTGTCTTGTGAAAATCATTTGACATTAAGAATGATCAGAATGATAAGCACCTGGGCTTGCCTTGGAAATGAGCAATGTCTCCCAGCCCTACATGTGCCCCATGGAAAGTGTCTTCCATAGCCACTGGTGCCCAGGTCATAGACAAGTCAGAAAGGGGGGTCTTGGTCAGTGTGACTTGATCAGGTCTTTGCAACAGATGTGGGAGTCCAAAACATTCTGGAAACAGTCTTGGCAGTCCCTAGTTCGCAGTTTGAACCTCCTGGTGTGGTGTATATTCGCCTCAAGTGGCTTTTTTCAGGGAAGCAACACTCAGCCTCATTTGAGGAGCCCTGATAACCATTTGCACCCATTTCCTTTGCAGTCGCTGATGACCATAATCACATACATATATATATTTCTCTATGTTTATGTTTTATATAAAATATAAATACAAAATATAAATAGGTATGTTTGTACATATGTATTATTTCCAAGCCCTCCATACTACTGCAAATGGACTGTATGTACTCAAGAGGGAGTGCAATTCACTAATTGAGTTTTGCAACACTTCAGATGTGAATTTCTCTTATGGATTAAGTGTAACAGCCACGATTGCCCTTTAAATAACAGATCGTCAAAACTTAATGTCGCTGAAGTTCAGATTGACTTCTGTGTTCTGGTCTGTGACCTTTAATTTTTGTGTGTTTCCAAAAATTAGATTAAAGCAAATAAAAGGGGGAAAAAAAACCCACAAAATCTCAACTTGGCAACTGCAAAGGAAATGAGTTTAACATTGGGGAGCCCTACTTCTTTCCAAACAACTCATCTAAATTGATGGTAAAACTGCCTTCAAATTCAATGATGCAAAATGAGAAACCTTCACTTCTAATTTCACATATATCAGCAGAAAAGATGTGGGTAGGTTTACTGCAGTCATACTGTATATAGTTAGAAAAGTCCAGGTATGTTCACATTTTTCCTTTTTAAAGGTTTTTTTTTTTTACGTACACACACACTCATGCATATGGCTGGACAGTTTATATATCTTTCACAAAGTTATGGTGTCCCGTCATAATTTTATTATCTCCGTTTAATAGCAATACATGTCAGCAAAACTTGTGAGTTTTTTCCTTAGTTATTATATTTTCTTTAATTCTGTAGAGAACACCCAATATTCATTAAATAAAACCAATGAAAATGAAAGTTTTGTTGTATATATTTATATATTTTTAAAAAAGACTGAAAAAGAAGCCCATAAAGCAAGATATTTATGTCCTGCATTAATATTTAAACATTTTTTTTCCAGGAAGTACAGGATAAGCACATCCCAGCTGCTGAAGCTCTCCTGATAAACAATGCCCCAGGCAGAGCACGGTTAACACCTAATTCTCAGTCGCAGGACAATTTGTTTGCCTTTTCATGAGCTCCCTTCATGTTGTGCACAACTTGCCTTTTTTCCCTTTTCTCCTTTAAAAGTGATATAGGTCTTCAAATTATGTAATGCACCTTCAGAGACGTGAGCAAGGGTGTGAGGGATGAGGCTGGGGCTGCTCAGTCTATGCAATGCAGTTCTATTTTAGTAGAAGGAAAATCGCTTTAATCAGTGGACTGGAGAGAATAAAAATTACTTCAGATCACTTCTTCCTCTTGCTATAGGATGAAAACAATGCTGATGCAACTATATTTGTTCCATTTAAGTTCCTGGACTACTCTGGTTCTCTGTCTTTCCTCCCTGTTTTGAACCTGCATCGTGAGGGGATGTTCTGACACACATCAATGGAGTGTCTGACTCCCATAAACCCAAACCTTGCTTTTTTTCTAAATATAAGAAGTTGAAAGGGAAGGTTGCAAATACCTTTTGTTCTTTTGTAGAGCCAAAATAGCTATATTGTCATTTTGATATCTATTGCTGTCATGAGAAGAAAAAAATCGACACTGAAAAAAACTAAACCCAACCAACGAACCAAAACCAAAATGACCCTAAAATGTTGTAGATGTTTATTTCACTAGGGAGGACGTTTCACCTTCAGCTGCAAACTGTGGAGCACACGCTGCCTCTTCGACCTATACCTGAACATGTGTAGCACACTGGAAGTCCTGAGCACTGCATAATGCAAGGAATAATAAAGAATAAAAATAGTTTGAAGGTTCTGATGACACCCTTGGTGGGTTTCTTTAAAAGCATTCTGGTTCCATAAAGTGGTGACTGCTTCTGAAAGGACTGACAGCTTTATATACAAAAAGTCTGAGCCTTGGCAGCTGTAAAGTTGGCCCATATTGATTTTACTGTTGAAGAGTAGCAAAAATGTCCCCAATAAGAAATTCTATTAATACCAATAGAAATAGAACAACAAGCATGACATCACTGGGTCAGGATACTCTTTTTGTTTTGGTTTTCTTTAAGAAAGGACTTCCTGATAGTAAATACTTGCCAAAAATAATAAAAAAAATATTTAGGTAGTCTCTTACATAAAATAGACTTTGTAGATATGGTAAAGTATCACATTAAGCAGTCACAGAATAACAAAAATTTATTACAATATTTATTAAGGGAGATATATTTCAGTGTGATGTACATTGTCGTTTTCTCTTTATCCCAAAGCATCAGTCAAGTTGTGTAATGACCTGTATCCTGTAGCAGCCCTGTCTCCAGAGCAGCAGTTGTGGTGTTTCCAGTTAAAACTCAAGAGTAAGGGGATGAAGGAGGAGGAATTTACCTTAGAAAGGCTTTTCTAAACCTTCCTTCTCTCTGCCTCTGAAACAGACTCCTGGAACTAAAGTAACCTTCTTTTGGTAATGATAATCTTCTAGATAGATTCACAAATCCTTCGGTAAATATTAGAGGTCTAAATATTGAAGAAACTGTTGCATTTCTGAACCTGTGTGTATTCCTGCAGGTCTATATTTTCCCAGTGCAAGTGCATGGATTCCATCAGCTATACCTGATGCAGAGACTAACACTCTGCCTAAAACAATGCTTGAGCATTTGACACAAGCTTAGGAACTCACTTAATAACCTAAAGAACTGTGCAGAAGTCTTTAGAGAGTAGCAGAGCATGACTAAGCTTAAAAAAATAAAGTGACATATCTTTGCTCGCTGAGTTACTCCGTGTGTAGGCAGAACACCTAAGACAAAAGCAAGAGAAAGGTGGTGTCTGTTGCCATTTCTGCTGAAATAAATAATGCTTTAGATATCTGCTTTTGATTTTCCAGGCAGCCATAAGCAAATTGCCACAAGTAGTACATCAGAATATACTCGGGACAATTGATTTGCACTTGGATTGGCAGGAACCTCTGCCAGCACAAAGGATCCTTCACCCTGCTGCAATAGCAGAGTGAGTGCAACATTTCCCATCTCATTTCCCTCCCTGTGCAATTCCAGGTGCCTGGCCGAGGGAGAGGATGTGTGGATAATGCTGTAATGCTTTTCTGTGTTACAGCTAACTCCAGGTGACCTAACAGTCCCTTACAATCACTGGCACTCGCTGCAATCTAGTGCAGCTACAGGGGATAATGAGGATTTGCAGCAGGGCCTGGGACATGCCTGGGCTGGAGTCCAGCCCCTCTCCCAGAGCAGCAGGATGTGCTGGATCCTGGGACCTCCCCTCCTGATGGAGGTCTCAGAGCAGCACATCAGTGGGAGAGGTTTCTGTCCCTAAAACCTGCTGGCCTCGATGAACAGAGCCACGCCACACTGCCGTGGCAGGAGTCCATCAGAGATTTATTTAAGTAGTTTGCTCTCCCTAACTGCCTGTTCTCTCCTCCAGAAGTTATCCTCCACTCAGTTTTGTTGATTCAACTATTTCTCTGACTGCTCTCTGAAGCATACAGTGAAACTTCATATGCTTGTTGTCAGCACAGTTGTTTCCAAAAGTTCCTGTTGTTGTCCTGTAGCGGACAGGCTCTTTAGTTCTGCAGTGATCTGGGTTAGAAACTTAAAGGAAAAGACTTCTTGAAACAGGGTTTTGTTACAGATTGTTTTTGTTAATGCACATTTCAGTGTCCTGTCCTACAGTGCTGATTGCAAGTAGCCCAACTGCAGGGACAGTAAACTGCACTGGAGAAGGAATGGGAATGGAGACCAATTACTTGAAATGTGTAGCTTGCATGTCATGGGGGCTGAGGGGGGGTAAGGACCTCTTAAATGAAAATTGCTCTTGGTGGAATTATAGCATGAGCAGTGGCCTAACCCAGCTCTGTCAAAATGATTTGGTTTTGAAAACACCTTACTATTAAAGGCGTTTAAGTTAACAAGATCATTTTGACAGAACTGGGTTAGGGAGTGACTGCACACACAGTTCTGCTGGCAGATAAGAGGCAGGAAAGTCTCGCCAGGGCATGCAAGTGGCACTTTGCAGTGGGCACTGTGAGCAGGATCTGAGCCACTGCCGTGGCTGTGTCTGACTACAGCCTCAGTCCCTCTTCATCTCACACTCACGTGGGGAATTGCTTCTTAATTTGACTTTTTTGGGAGTACGTGAGTAATCTTTACACAAATGAATAATGCACTGAGCAATAAGAGTTATTATTTATGGCAAGAAGTACTCATTCTATTGCAGTGGAAGCATGAGAATGCTGCCTTATCCAACGTGATTTAACTCAAGTTCAGGTACAATTTAATGGATATGTACTGGAAACAGGATGAGTATGGAGCAAATTTATACAGGCAAAGATGACATGTTTATTTGTTGGTTATGGTATCTTGATAGTTCTACTCTGGTGGACTTTTTTCCGCTTTAATGCCAAATTAAAAACTTTACACAGTTTTCCTATAAGTGAGAGAGATGGAGCAGTTCTGCTGTGAAGAAAGGATGAGAGAATTTGGATTGTTCAGCCTGGAGAGGAGAAGCTCTGGGGTGACCTCACTGTGGCCTTGCAGGGCCTGAAGGAGCCTGCAAGGAAGATGGAGAGAGAGCATTGACAAGGGATGGAGGGACAGGACAGGGGGAATGGCTTCCCAGTGCCAGAGGGCAGGGTCAGATGGGATATTGGGAAGGAATTGTTCCCTGGGAGGGTGGGGAGGCCCTGGCACAGGGTGCCCAGAGAAGCTGTGGCTGCCCCTGGATCCCTGGCAGTGCCCAAGGCCAGGCTGGATGGGGCTTGGAGCAGCCTGGGACAGTGGGAGGTGTCCCTGCCCATGGTAGGGGTGGCACTGGATGAGTTTTGAGGTCCCTTCCTACACAAACCACTCTCTGATTCTATGAAGAAGAGTAAGAAGAATCCCTACAAGTGGGACTGGAGCACTAAGGCCTTTTATTTTTGTTGTTGAAAACTTAAGGCTCTGTTGTGCTGCCAAACAGGGATCAGTGAAGGAAAGATAATCGTTCTTCCCACTGTGGAAAGGCTTTGTATCATCTTGCTGCTGGTGGTGGGAAAGGATCTTGTCTTAATCCTTGAGAAATGCGACTAGGAAGCATAAGTTGTAGTGTAGCCAAGAGAGGTAAAAATATACCTAAAAAGTTTAAGAAACAAAACCAGTATGAAATTAAAAAAAAAAAATTCAAAATCAACAGATACTCCAGCTGCTGTGGGGACAAAAAAAAACCTGGTGAGAAATGGCCACAGGTTGAAAAGAATAGTAAATTTAGCAATTATAAGGAATTTGCTTGAATGATACCAAAGGAAATACTAAATGTACATAACACCTATATCTGCGTACAAGGATCCCAATTCTGCCAACCTATTCACAGGGGAAATACAAAACCTGATCATCAGCTGTGGAAAACCTGTGATAGTGTAAAGAAAATCTCATTGGTGTCCAATGAATTTCAGATACAGGAAGCCACAAGATGTAACTTTTTGTCAAGGACACCTGTTTAGCTTGCCCTTTTTATTCTCCTAACCGCTATTAAAACGTACCCACAGCTCTGTTTTGCAGGAATAAGGATCCTTATTGCTGGCAGACATTAAATTAAATGACTTCTTCTGGACCCAAAGGCCCACAAGGGTGCCTGGGTGGAATTTTGGGCTCCAGAGGAAGCTTGCAGAGTGCACAGGTTTTCCACTTGCTGTCACCCAGCACTGGCTGGGTCACTAAATGAAGGCCTTTCACCAATTATTTGAGGCTGTTTGCATTGTGATGAGGATTTGCTTATATTGAATTAGTACCAAAGGTAGAAATTATGTATTTAATGTATAAAACAGAATGGTTCCTGAAAATTCTGCCAAAAAGAACCTTTTGGACAAAAATCATCCGTTTTTGTCTGGCATCAATAGTGTAACTTATTTAAAGGAAGGAATATTCAAGGTTTTTTGTTGGTTTAGGTTTTTTTTTTTTTTACCTTAGTATCACTTGTTTAGGAACTGTTAAAATCCACCACAATAAAACAGTGAGGTCAAACAGCTTATATGCGGCATATCATCACTGTGAATGAAATAATAAAAAATCTTTGTTGCACTTTTTTACGGCAACCCTCCATGTCTCTTGTGTGAAGACAGACTAGAGTGGCTCTAAAATCTTTTAAACTGAGATCATGGTGTAAACCAATGCACTGGCATGGTAATAAAGTGGTTTATTTGACCAGATGAATATTCTGTTATTTGAAAAAGAAAAAAAATTGATTTTTAAAGTGTTTTATGATATTACTTTGCTTCTTTTTCAATAGGAAGTTTATACCTTCAACTACTTTTATTAACTTTATTAATCTTTTTAACAAATCTACTGCATTCCAGTGCTCAACTTTTAAAGCTACAAGCTGATTTTAAAATTATTGTAGTGAATTGAGCTCTATCAGAAGTGCTAACCATCAGAAAGCTTTTCTCCACTCATATACAAAATGAGCTTTGTAAGTGTCTGCTGCCATACCCTATGCAGGGGATGAACTCACATCTGTAACCTGCATAGATTTGAGTTCCAAAAGAGGTCACAATGTGTATGACATTGTTTTCTGAAGCTGTGTGCTGGTTATGTCCTCCTGTTAGGCTGTAAACATCTTTGTAATCACTGTGTGTTGTACTTGTACAAGACTTATGCACTCCGTGCCTGAGAGTTTTATGAGTAGTGTTCCAAGATGCAAGTTCCTCTGAACAGACTAATATTTTTCTAAAACTCTATCAGCACATGCAGTGGAAAACAAACCACTCAGCTTTATCTGTACTTCTCTATAGGCTATGCATGGAGAACACAATTTATGAATGCAGTCTTAAGTTTTTGAAAAAGTGAGACAGTTGTTTGAATCTCTGCTCCATGACATAGTGGAGCATTTTCTTTCATCTATTTGCTACATTAAAGAAATACTTTATATTTTAAATATCACTTTCCCCTCTCAGGGATGAATGGAGATCTGAGGTGGTTGTGTAAATAGCTTTGCTGGAATAGAGTTGATCTGTAGTTGTATATATCAGACAGTGTACAGGGAAACCACTCAGAAGATCACTGAAATTTTCTTAAAGACAACAGCCCAAGGCCATCTGAACATGTGGAGATTAAAAGCAAAAATTATGTTTTTATTAACACCAGCAAAATCTTTATGAAGGTGGAGCACTGCCTCCAACTCTGGGGCCCAGCACAGCAAGGACGTGGAGCTGCTGGAGAGAGCCCAGAGGAGGCTCCAGGATGAGCAGAGGGATGGAGCAGCTCTGCTGGGAGGAAAGGCTGGGAGAGCTGGGATTGTTCAGCCTGGAGAGGAGAAGCTCTGGGGTGACCTCACTGTGGCCTTGCAGGGCCTGAAGGAGCCTGCAAGGAAGATGGAGAGAGACCATTGACAAGGGATGGAGGGACAGGACAGGGGGAATGGCTTCCCAGTGCCAGAGGGCAGGGTCAGATGGGATATTGGGCAGGAATTGTTCCCTGGGAGGGTGGGGAGGCCCTGGCACAGGGTGCCCAGAGAAGCTGTGGCTGCCCCTGGATCCCTGGCAGTGTCCAAGGCCAGGTTGGACGGGGCTTGGAGCAACCTGGGACAGTGGGAGGTGTCCCTGCCCATGGCAGGAGGTGGAGATGATCTTTGAGGTGCTTTCCAACCCAACCACTTCTGTATTTCTGTGATTCTATGAACTACACTCTTGGAGGGCCATGTGCTTGTTTTCTTTTTGTTGCTTAGAAAAAGGTGGCTTTACTGGAATAATTTTGTTGTCATTCTGTACTCACTACTTCTTCAGACCCTGGCATAAAATGAGACGGGAAAGTGCTACTGTGCCTGACTTGCTGTCTTCCCTGATTTCCAAGTCTGCCTTTACATATGGCTTTTAATATGTTAAAGTAGCCTGATTCAGTAGCCCTATCAGTTCCTCCTACACATCTAATCCAGAGGATTACAATTAACTGCCAGGCACTTCTTGATTTTCCTATTAGCCATATGTAAATTGCTGGGACAAATTTTAAATAAAATGTCTTCCATCAGCTCCCACCACATACATGATGTTCTGCTCCCAGAAATAGAGGATAAAAGTCATTTCCAAATTTGGTAGAGAAATTTGGGTTGCACAAAGTGTATGCCCTGATTCACTGATAGAGCCGTGAATCCTGGATGAGACTCTGTTTCTCAAATAACTCTGACAAGGCTCCTGCTGGCCAGGTTGAGCAGAGGAGAAGTTTATCCAGCTCAATTGTTCCACACTGATCACATTCCTCTGCAGAACGAGGATGTGCCAAAGTCCCAACAGAGCTTTTCCTTTGCCCTGCACTGATGAACACTGGCCCAAGTTCGCTGTCAGTACTGGAGAATCTCACAGCTTTCTGTTCTCTGGGCTTGTGTAACTGTGCTCTTCACAGGGCTGTGTCAGTGAGGGAGGTATAATGGCATAGTATGTGCATCACTAATATTTTTGATGTAGTTTTCACTTGTTTGCCTTAAGGTATTGCTGAATACAGAGCTACCGTGAGGACAGTCCAGTCACAGTGAATCTTCTGTATTAGTGTCAGTGGATAGGACCTAAATTTGATTGGAGTAAATGAAGAGTAACAAGCAGGAAGTCTGGGGGAGGAACTGAGGAGGGATGCACTGAAGTGAACTTTGTGCTTTCCAGGGATTGAGTGTGGCAGTGTGAAAACCAAATATCCTGTTCTTTCTTCAAACAAAAATGTTTCTGTGAGCATCGTATTGTTTTATCTCATTTATTTAATCTCTTTTAGAAGGAAGACTGTGTAGATTAATTAGGAATTGTTTTCAGAAAGCTTCTTGAATATGAAAAGAAGTGCTGCTTTATTATTATTTAGTCCTGTTGATAAAAAGAGCTATACCACCTTGTACTGGAAGACTAAGGAAGTCAGTCATGGCCCACTTGGGTGCTTTTTAAGGCTTGGACAGAGTGATGTGTAATGTGCTATTGTCTTTCTAGTGTGACTATTTCTGGGTCAAAGATCATATTGTATATAAAATCTGAAAATCAGCTACAGAAAAGGACTCTTGCATTTTCACTTTATGCCCCCAGTCTTGAATTTAATCCTGGATGTTGCTTGAAGATGCTGTCTCGTGTTCTGTCTTACAGCAGTTCTATTTTCTCCTGTGTTTTGATTCCACTGAAGAAATCAGAAAACAACTGTGCCCTGGCAGGCACAGGCACCCACATGTCCAACCAAAGGTGAAAAGGATCCCATATGAGCAAATCTAACCACTTGCCCTGAAAGTTTGGCTGTTTCTCTCTTTTGATACCTTCTACCACCAAACATGCCCCTGGAAATCTCTTTTTAACATGTGCCAGACAGCAGGAACAGCAAACTCCATTTAATTCCCCAGACAGAAGAGGGTTTTCAGAGCATGACTGATGCTTCCTATCATTAGACTGTTTGCTCCTTGTCCTTTTCTGGGATTGAGAGAATGTCAAGCGGCTGAAGGCCTCTCTTGCTTCCCTCACATTTTGCCTAAAAGCTTCCTTGCAAGAGCTTGCTGTATTCTCTGACTCCTTCATTTCCACCCCAGTTGGCAATGAGGCCTATAAAGCTCCTTGTTCCTCCTGTAATGGATATTCCCCTCATTCTGGATGCATTGTCAAAGCACTGCACTATTACCTCGCCGTTCTTCCATGCTGCTTGAGAGATTGACTTTCACTTTGGTAGCAGCTCTTCTCCCCTTTTAACAAGACAAGTTTCTCACAGTTCCAGGTTTTCATGCAACAGATTTCACAGTTGCTTTGGCAATTACTGAAGTCGAAAAAAAAAAAAAAGTACTTTTTACATTGTTTGCTTTTAAAATAACAGCTGAGTTTTACTGGTGTCCTGCATATTTTGAGATATTTTCTGCCATGAGTGTATGAAACCTAGGAAAGAACAACAAACCACCACCCCCCAAAAAAACCCCTTAGACCCTCAGGATTTTGATAGACATGCAACACTAGGAACTCATTTTAAAGTGGAAGAAATCCAGCCTAAGACACGCTGTAAGCTTAAGAGCAGGCATTTCTACCTCTTCTGTATATAGTGGTTTCTCATGAGATTGTTTGGATATGACTCAAAGAAAATGTATCAAGAATCTTTTTACGTAACTCCATAGCTCTGTAATGCAGCCCTTCTCCTGAGCCACATCCCATGTAGCTTTCCCAGTGATCCGTGGTTGCATTTCAGGTTTTGCCCATCCCTGTGACATCAGCCCTGCTGAGTTAACTTGCCTCTGCATTTCAAGGAAAATTCACACTGAGATGAAACCTGATGTGACCTTCTAATACATGAAAGTGTGGGCAGGGAGAGAAAGACAAAACGCTCCCAAGTGTCCACCAAGGAAAATGCCTTTGAAATAAAACATGACTGTGTTTTCTCTGAAAATGGAGTAGAGACAGTGAGACCTGTAGTGCAGATGCACATAAATGAGCTTCCTTAGGTTCTGGTAGTGGTCTGGTTTGGGAATCATGGATTTCCCAGAAGAAAATAAAAGGGTTTGCTGGGCAGTGAAGGGTTTGCTGGGCAGTGGTGCTGCTGCAGAGAGGTGATGACTAAACAGACAATGAACTGCTGGAGCCTGGTATACATAGAAGAAGTTTCTTGTGTTTTCCGTGGAGGAAGGGAGAATAAGAATGCAAGAACATTATTTTGGTTTGCTTATTTGACAGCCTATGTGTTTGTCATTGACCACATTAAGAGTGCAGGTAGTGAGAAGGTCGGGAGCTCCTTCAGACCCTCAGACAAAGTGCAAGAACCCAGAATGGTCTGGGTTGGAAGGGACCTTAGAGCTCATCTTGTTCACCCCCTTCAATGGACAGGGATGACAACTTCCACCAGACCAGGTTGCTGCAAGCCCTTTCCAACCTGGCCTTGAACACTTCCAGTTCTTGGGCTTAAATGTTTTCCTGAGCATGTAATCATTCATCTGGGTCTTGTCTCGGTGTTTCAGGCAATGAAAGAATTCACGGAATCACTTTATTTATTTTTAAGCCATTTAATATGCAATAATATCATGAACTACAAATTTAAAACCTAACATGGCTTGTTTATGATGTGAAAGTCAATAAGATGTTTGCAGAATGCTTTCCTAAGCTCTTTAGTCACTGATTTGACTTTCCTTTTTTTCCCCCACCAGAAATCTTTAATGACTGGAAAACTCAATGGATCATGTTTTTATCATCTAAGCTATTTTTACATTGACTGTGCTGTAAACACATGGAGGAGCTGTAAGTAAATGTTCTGTACTGCATGATGAATTGGATTGCTACAGTCTGGAGGAAAGCAAAATAATAATTTCATTTCTGTGGTGATTTGCGTAGCTTGTGGTACAATGCCAGAAAGACTAACGGAAATGCTTATGGATACATGGACTCCATTAATAATATTATGGATTACTGTCCTTCCTTCCATTTATATGGCTCCTATGAATCAATCTCAAGTTCTACCAAGTGGATCCAGTACAGGACTAAAAAGGCTAAATGAAGAACAAAGAGTTTTGCACCGTTCCAAGAGAGGCTGGGTTTGGAATCAAATGTTTGTATTAGAAGAATTTTCTGGACCTGAACCAATCCTAGTTGGCCGGGTAAGGCAAGATTTTTTTTTTCTCTGAATGTATAAATATATAGCATGAGAAGGTCTTCAGTTAGTAAAGTTGGACTCCTCTAAGAAATTCAAAATTGAGGTGCTTTGTGATTCCAAAATTCTCCTCTAATATCCATGCATATGTGCTTTGAACATACCTCACTGGAAGGACACAGTTTCCTGTTAACTAACCTGTTATGTTAAAAATGTGCATATTCCATTTCTCAGAGAACTTCACGAGCATGTTCACGTCCTTTCTTTCGTATCATTATTCACCAGTCCTCACCTCTGTCAGCTGAAGATTTTTACCAAAGCAGCTTTTTGCAATATGTTCCTTTGCATTCCAACAGGCTGTTACACCTATAGGTCATGTTCTATCTCCAGTCTGCTGAGTCAAGTTATTTATGCTCTGAGAATTTTTAAAAACAAAACCCAAAGAAGAAAGAGTGGACTATACGGCAAATTATGAGGTCCTAGTTTGTATGGAGGTCTATGCATGCATATAAAATAACATTAATGCCACAGATTTTATAATTTATTTTCAAAGTTAGGAAGATAACACAGGGAAAATTATCGTGTTTTTCTGTGTCCCAGCTTGCCTGCTGCCCTGAACCTTTGCTTGTTACCATGCATTAGTTCATTCTGTAGCTCAGTGTGTTACCTCCCGTCAGTGAATCAGCCTTGCACTTATATGAGCCATCTGTATCCATCAAGGATGAATTATCCTTAGAATTATTCTTAGAAAAGAATGATCTGTTCATAAAGGCGTGTTTGGTAGTGAGCAGGTATAAATACCTTAATTGTTTATCACTAAAGTTCAGTTCCCTCTGAATAACCAAGTACATTATTGTCATGTTCATTGTCATATTGTCATATTCTCTGGCTACTAGAGCTGAGTAAAAAAGATATAGACAAACAACATTATGGATAGCAGTTCATTTCATGATAATTTTGGAAATTCTATGGATAAATGAATAGCATAGAGCATAATGTAGGGACTGTCAATAGCTCTGTCTGTTACTGAAGAGAACATAGATCAAGTGCATTCCCAAATCCTCCCTAGTGTAGCCAGTTTCCAAGAGAAACCTAGGGTCAGAAGGTGTAATGAGCTTTCTATGCAGTGACTTTTGGTGCTGTGTCAATTTACATTTATATCAGGTATTATATATCTGTTCTCATTTGTTTCTCTGGGGTTAGTAACATATCTCAATTTCAGAGAGACAGCAATGTGCATATTTCACATCTTAAAATGTTTTATTCAACCCATTCTTCCTGGAATATTTTTAGTCAAGCTTTTAAAATTATTTTGAGTAGCTGGGGAAAATCCTGGTTTGTACTTTGCAGTATTTTGATTTTCAGGATATATCCAGGTCTTAATATTTCTACTATATTAAGGTATTTTTGGTGGTTATAATATCCTGAATTGTTTGAGTCATTGGTGAATAGAAGTGGGTAGGTTAAACTAAGCCAAACCAATGAAGACGTTATCCCACCTTCTGCTGGCATTTTGAATAGAATTAGCTACTCTAAAATGCTGTGACAATCTATTTGTTGAGACTGCTGCATAATTCAAACACTGCATATCATAGATGGAAACAAGCAGAAAGCAAAGTTTTCCCCCATGGGGAGAAATTTTTAGTTTATTCATTTAAATGACTTGGAATATTTTTGGAATTCTTCTCTCTAATTTTTCTCCCTCTCCAGAAAAATCATCTGTATTTCTGACTTATTTTTCTTCCCTAAGGCTTGTGAGTACTGTGAGTGCTTTCAGGCCGGTGTGTAGTCAGTGGGAGCAGAGGTACTCCACAGCTTTCAGAGCTGCTCTTAATCCTTCCTGACGGGAAAGCACCGACTCCCTCAATTATAGTTCTTGGCAATCCCTCCCAAAACTGAAGGGTGTACAGAATGTCACAAGCAAAATGCTTTCCTTCTCCATGAAGTCGGGCTGTGGTTTGTCCTCTGTCTCCCTCATTGGTTTCTTCTCCATTGCAATTTAAAAATAATCTCCTTTTCAGAACTCGCAGTAGATTTGCACTTACCTGGTTCCTCCTCCTGGCTTTTCCACTTGCACTCTTCCTCCAGCCTTTGAGTTTTTCCCCTGCCAAAGGATTTGCACATCTGAGGTATCTCCATTCTGTGACTTTATCGACTGGTTTTTCTGCCTTGTGACTTACCTTGATTTTCTTTTTTTGCCAGACTTTGAATGAAGGGCACTCAGTAAAATATGATGTAGTGAATTAGTGTAGAAAGGCTTAACATTGTGGAGAGAGTGATATCAAATCTGTGCCCCCTGTTTGCTGCATTCTCTGCATATAAATGTGCTTTTGTGCCATTACGGAGGCAGTATTACTTGGATGTGCGTTTTACATGTGGAAAGTTCTAGTATGATCTTCAAACAAAGCTTTTATTTGGTGGTTATTTGCTTCAAAGGAAACATTGTTGAAGCAAATCTAATTATTTAGATCTTGGTTGTATTTTTTGTCTTTGCACTATTGGAGAGCGTACTTGGTACTTTTCATAGTCACGTACGATTTGTACAAACATTTAATTAGGTGCTTTAGAGACCAAATACAAAAATAAATTTTGCACAAACAGAAATAATACACACAAGCAGGATTTGTTGTATGTTCCCAAATGTACCTTTAGAACGTACTGAAAATTCAGCTCTTAAGAACTGCTCAGAATAGAATTGATACTTAAATAATGGTTTTCATGTTGGTGGGTGGAAAGACACTGA
This sequence comes from Climacteris rufus, assembly GCA_013398175.1. Taxonomy (NCBI): domain Eukaryota; kingdom Metazoa; phylum Chordata; class Aves; order Passeriformes; family Climacteridae; genus Climacteris; species Climacteris rufus. Next base: position 1,530,634 of record VZRZ01003265.1, read on the forward strand.
GCAGAAGCATTTGGTCCTAATGGAATTGACTGGAATATATCAGCAAAATAAAACTGAAAGCTGAGATTAATTTTAAAGAATACTAACAGAACACAAATCACTTCGCAAATAAAAGCCTGAATGCAGGATCTATGCATTCCTCCTGTTGGTTAAAAAGGTCTCGTACCAAAGTTTCTCAAGTGCAGAGAAATTTTAGCAAGATAGGATTACAGAGGTCTGTACTGTCTTTTATTAAACTGCTCAGTTTTTCCAAGAGAAACAGCTTCCAGACATAAAGATCCTTCCTCAGAGTTTTAAGTGTTGCAAAGCAACTGCACACACTTCAAAGGTACTTATTCATTGCTGTTCTGCATGGATATATAGTAATAAATGCATTCCCAGTGTATTTGCTCTAATAAATGAAATAATCTGGGGTGAGACTAATAGGAGGGATTAATGTGAGCAGCTTTTAAAGTGTGGTGTTTTTCTTCAATGACTCAAGTAAAGGACCAGAGCAAATATTTTGCTTTCATTCTTGAACCTCTTAGAATGAATTTGAGGAATAAGAATTTATAATGTCAATTTTTGTCATTATATTCAGTAGGAGGAAAATAAGCAACCTTACTTGAGTTCATACATGTGTGATTAAGTGCTTTCTGAATTTAGGAGATTTCTCTATAAAATGCCACAAATATTCTAGTTTTTCTTTTCTTTTTTTTTTTTTTTTGCAGTATTCATATTGCATTTATTTTGGCACATGTTATTTTCATAGAATCATAGAATAGAACATCCCGAGTTGGAAGGAAGCACGAGGACCAGAAAATCCAGCTCATCCTGAGTTGGAAGGGACCAAAAGGATGATCCAGTCCGGCTGCTGTCCCTGCCCAGGCAGCCCAGCAATGCCCCCCTGAGCACCCCCGGCAGCGCTGCCCAAAGGCCCCTGGAGCTCTGGCAGCCCCGGGGCCGTGCCCATGGCCTGGGGAGCCTGGGCAGTGCCCCGGCAGCCTCTGGGCACAGCAGGAGCTTTTGCTGCTCTCCAGCCCGGCCCTGCCCTGACACAACTTGATGCTTCGTGTCCCTCCCTTGGACACTCTCTACTAGCTTTATATCATCCTTATTTTATTAAGTCCCATATTGTTTTGGTCTGTACATATGAAAATGTATGTGTGCATTTTGAGAAACCTACAAAGTAACCTTTTTTTGTGTTCATGCAATACACTTCAAATGAGTTGGGTTTTATTCCCAGCAATAGAGTACAGACAGATAGATTTGCAAATACCCTTTTGTACTTCATTTCTTTTTGTTCCCCTTCACCCACAGAAACAGGTACGTACTTTACAAAGCTTCTGTGCCTACTTTAGAAGCCTCCACATCCCGCACAGTGCTGTCAGCAGTTTGCAGCCTCCCCGTGGCTGACAACCTCATTCAAGTGTAGAGTGATATGTCTTGTGACACTGCATGCTGTCCCTGTGGACTTGATTAGTTAGATAGAACTTTTACTTGCTATACACTGCTGCATTTTCTCCATCTCCTCTGCATGCACTTACAGAACCATGGCAGATGTGCTGTGAAATCTGGGCTGTAGCAAATGCCACTGTTCTTTCACAGGAGACAGCCTCCGAATTCACAATGACATAATAAAGTGAAGAAGCATTAGGAAGCTGCAATTGGGGTATTGCAGCTCCTGGTTTATGGAACATGTGTTATTCGTGATGCTTTAAATGGGTTAGGACTTGGTTTAATAGATGTTTTTAAGCAAAAATCTGGGATAGCCAATATAATAGCAGTTGTTTGTAAGTAGAATCACAGAACGTAGAATGTCCTCAGGTGGAAGGGATGCACAAGGGCCATCCAGTCCAGCTGCTGTCCCTGCCCAGGCAGCCCAGCAATGCCCCCCTGAGCACCCCCGGCAGCGCTGCCCAAAGGCCCCTGGAGCTCTGGCAGCCCCGGGGCCGTGCCCATGGCCTGGGGAGCCTGGGCAGTGCCCCGGCAGCCTCTGGGCACAGCAGGAGCTTTTGCTGCTCTCCAGCCCGGCCCTGCCCAGCACTCCCGGCAGCTTTGGGCCCTTTGTAGCTCATGGTGCCCAGAATGGCCCTGGAGATGGAGCTGAGGCCACCCCAGCCCAGAGCAGAGCGGGACAATCCCTGCCCGGCCCGGCCGGCGCTGCTGGGCCTGGTGCCCCAGGACAGGGATGGCCCTGCTGGCTCTGGTGCCCCAGGACAGGGATGGCCCTGCTGGCTCTGGTGCCCCAGGACAGGGATGGCCCTGCTGGGCCTGGTGCCCCAGGACAGGGATGGCCCTGCTGGCTCCGGGCACTGCTGGCTCACACCCAGCTGCCCACGCACCAGGACACCCAGGTCCCTTCCCATGGCTGCTCCCCAGCCTCTCGTTCTCTGTTCTGTCCGTACATCCAGGGTGCCCCATCCCAGGTGCAGAATCCAGCACCTGTCTTTGTTAAACCTCACAAAGCATGGAGAGAACTAAAGAGGGAATGAAGGCAACAAAAGTTGTTTGTTTGAGGGTTTTATGTTCTCTGGCTTACCAATAAATAATTGTGAAGTTAAGTCCAGACACAAAATAACCGCTAATGGTCAGTCAGGTTGGTGCTGTCTCTGTCACACCACTCCACTGGTAATGCTCCCCAGAATCTCCCACAGGTTTTTTTGAATTTTCCTGTTTCTGGTCCAAAAATAACATATTCTGTGTTTTGTCTTTGTGATGAGATTTGGGAAGTGAGCAGGGCAGGTAAGAGCAGCCCCTGTGGCACATCCCTGTCTGGTGCTCAGTCCCAGGGCTCTGGAGAAGGTGCTCTGAAAATGCTGGGTGGGAGGAATCCAGTGAGACTGTGTTACTGAGACTCAGAACCAGCATGGCCAGCTCAGCTCCTTAGTGTGGTGAGCTCAGGGAGGCATTTTTCATCTGCAACTGCTTCTGAATTATGTGGTTTTTCACTTCATTAAATGCAGATTTTCTTGTATGGCTTGTGGGATGAGGGAGCTGGGCAAGTTTTGCTGTTTGGAGCAACAAAGATTTTTCCCTTGATGTTTGGGGATGGGTTCAGGTCTTTAGAGAGGAAACAACTTCCCTGTAGGAGGAACAGTGGAGAGGCATCATGTTTTCACAGTCAAGTGCTTCAGGCTAAGCTACTGTAATACCCGAACCTGGAAATGCAGAGAGCACTTATAAATAGCTTGGAGCTGTATGTTCTACATTATCCATGCTTTATGCAATCCTTGATTTCTTCACCAATGTACATTTTCCATCTTAACAAGGAAATGGTAAAACGTTACTTGTTTAAAATCATGACTAGTTCTGTTGAAGTACAAGTGACGCAAAGAGGCAAAGTAAACAAGGTTTTAATTGAACAAGTTCCTTCCATAAGTTTTGCTCTTTATTCCTGCATGAAACTTGTGATTATGGTGGCTGCTGAAAATACTATTGTACTCAAGCGATGCAGACTAAAAATGCATATAACTTAGGCTGTCATTATTTTGAGGGATGAATCACATGCTGTTTCCCTGAGGGGAAAAAGTCCTTGTGACCTGTAAGTGTAGCATAGCCCTAGCCTAGGTTTCATAGGTATAACATAGTCCTGCATTAATACATTGCTAAAGTTTTCACAGAACAGCAGAAATCAGAACACCCTCTTAGATAGATTCTCCTCTTTTCCTTCTAATACACAGTTGTATGTTTGGCTATGTATGATTTAAATGCTTGCCATAAAATATTCAATATCTGAAATGTTGCAAAGTCAACATTGCCTTCTGAGCCCTAGATTTTTGTTGTTGTTTTGCAACCGTAATTATACACTAATTTTCCTACTTAACTTTAATAAACTCCCAGAAGCTGAAATGTATCAATTATTTTGCTACTGTATTCTTTATGGAAAATACTAATTCCCCCTGCCCTTTGTGTGCTTCTGAAGGGGAAGAGATGGCTGTGTACTGCCTGGAATGCTCCAGTTTGCATAGTCTCAATCAGCTTAGTAAGCAGGAGTATAACTAGCTCTAAGAAAAACTCTTCTTAATTAAATGTTGCTGCAAAGACAATAAATACAGCATACAACATTATATAGAAGTCTGATAAAACTAGCAGGTTTTTAACAAATATTCCTGCACAATTTTCATTTGTTTCCTTTTAACTAAGTACAAGTTCCAAGAAGAAATTTAATTATAAAGTATAAATTTAAGCAAGGACACTTTGGNATAGTCTCAATCAGCTTAGTAAGCAGGAGTATAACTAGCTCTAAGAAAAACTCTTCTTAATTAAATGTTGCTGCAAAGACAATAAATACAGCATACAACATTATATAGAAGTCTGATAAAACTAGCAGGTTTTTAACAAATATTCCTGCACAATTTTCATTTGTTTCCTTTTAACTAAGTACAAGTTCCAAGAAGAAATTTAATTATAAAGTATAAATTTAAGCAAGGACACTTTGGGCCAACAGTGTCTGTATTTTCTACCACAGTGTAAAAATATTTTACTGATTTCTCTTAGAGCTAACAAATAGGACGTATCTTCAGACACTGAAAATCTCGTTTCTGTGTATTTCTGG
>VZRZ01003265.1:1535188-1673137 GCA_013398175.1 Climacteris rufus
CCCCATCCCAGGTGCAGAATCCAGCACCTGTCTTTGTTAAACCTCACAAAGCATGGAGAGAACTAAAGAGGGAATGAAGGCAACAAAAGTTGTTTGTTTGAGGGTTTTATGTTCTCTGGCTTACCAATAAATAATTGTGAAGTTAAGTCCAGACACAAAATAACCGCTAATGGTCAGTTGGGTTGGTGCTGTCTCTGTCACACCACTCCACTGGTAATGCTCCCCAGAATCTCCCACAGGTTTTTTTGAATTTTCCTGTTTCTGGTCCAAAAATAACATATTCTGTGTTTTGTCTTTGTGATGAGATTTGGGAAGTGAGCAGGGCAGGTAAGAGCAGCCCCTGTGGCACATCCCTGTCTGGTGCTCAGTCCCAGGGCTCTGGAGAAGGTGCTCTGAAAATGCTGGGTGGGAGGAATCCAGTGAGACTGTGTTACTGAGACTCAGAACCAGCATGGCCAGCTCAGCTCCTTAGTGTGGTGAGCTCAGGGAGGCATTTTTCATCTGCAACTGCTTCTGAATTATGTGTTTTTTCACTTCATTAAATGCAGATTTTCTTGTATGGCTTGTGGGATGAGGGAGCTGGGCAAGTTTTGCTGTTTGGAGCAACAAAGATTTTTCCCTTGATGTTTGGGGATGGGTTCAGGTCTTTAGAGAGGAAACAACTTCCCTGTAGGAGGAACAGTGGAGAGGCATCATGTTTTCACAGTCAAGTGCTTCAGGCTAAGCTACTGTAATACCCGAACCTGGAAATGCAGAGAGCACTTATAAATAGCTTGGAGCTGTATGTTCTACATTATCCATGCTTTATGCAATCCTTGATTTCTTCACCAATGTACATTTTCCATCTTAACAAGGAAATGGTAAAACGTTACTTGTTTAAAATCATGACTAGTTCTGTTGAAGTACAAGTGACGCAAAGAGGCAAAGTAAACAAGGTTTTAATTGAACAAGTTCCTTCCATAAGTTTTGCTCTTTATTCCTGCATGAAACTTGTGATTATGGTGGCTGCTGAAAATACTATTGTACTCAAGCGATGCAGACTAAAAATGCATATAACTTAGGCTGTCATTATTTTGAGGGATGAATCACATGCTGTTTCCCTGAGGGGAAAAAGTCCTTGTGACCTGTAAGTGTAGCATAGCCCTAGCCTAGGTTTCATAGGTATAACATAGTCCTGCATTAATACATTGCTAAAGTTTTCACAGAACAGCAGAAATCAGAACACCCTCTTAGATAGATTCTCCTCTTTTCCTTCTAATACACAGTTGTATGTTTGGCTATGTATGATTTAAATGCTTGCCATAAAATATTCAATATCTGAAATGTTGCAAAGTCAACATTGCCTTCTGAGCCCTAGATTTTTGTTGTTGTTTTGCAACCGTAATTATACACTAATTTTCCTACTTAACTTTAATAAACTCCCAGAAGCTGAAATGTATCAATTATTTTGCTACTGTATTCTTTATGGAAAATACTAATTCCCCCTGCCCTTTGTGTGCTTCTGAAGGGGAAGAGATGGCTGTGTACTGCCTGGAATGCTCCAGTTTGCATAGTCTCAATCAGCTTAGTAAGCAGGAGTATAACTAGCTCTAAGAAAAACTCTTCTTAATTAAATGTTGCTGCAAAGACAATAAATACAGCATACAACATTATATAGAAGTCTGATAAAACTAGCAGGTTTTTAACAAATATTCCTGCACAATTTTCATTTGTTTCCTTTTAACTAAGTACAAGTTCCAAGAAGAAATTTAATTATAAAGTATAAATTTAAGCAAGGACACTTTGGGCCAACAGTGTCTGTATTTTCTACCACAGTGTAAAAATATTTTACTGATTTCTCTTAGAGCTAACAAATAGGACGTATCTTCAGACACTGAAAATCTCGTTTCTGTGTATTTCTGGGAGTATCACTGAGTAAGGCTGAATGCTTTCATGCTCTCTCATCTCCAGCCTGGGGGCATAATATAACCACAATTTAAGTAGAGACACAACTCAAACCCCTTGTATATCAGCTATAGAACAGGACTGGTAATAACTTCAAAGAGGCATTTTATCAGTTACTTAAGAATTCAGCACCTTAAAGGGTCAACCTGCAAACACCTGGCACCTCCTCAGCTGTCTGTATTTTCTTTAATGAAGTGAAATGGCTGTGATATGAAGAATAACTTAAAAATGGGGTACAGATTTTTCTGTTTGGGCTTCTTTGTTATATTTTTGGCTTTGTTTTGTTTAGGTTTGGTGGTGGGGTTTTTTTTGTTTTGTTTTGTTTTTAGTTTGCTCTTTTTTTAAAAAAATAAAAAGTAATGGTAGATATTACTTCAGCATTATCCATTTAAATTTCTTTGTAACGTTTTTCTAGAGCCACAAAGATTTCTGATAATCTGAAAAAAGAGTAGCTAATATTGAGCATTTTGTTTGTTTGTAAAGAATTAGAAGCTTGTGTGTTTTTCGATATATTGATCTGAACACTTTATCTTTCTCTCGGTGAATTGAAATGTTGTCCAAGTATGCATGCAAAATGCTGAAGTGACAGCATGAAAAATTGAGTAGAGCCTTCCCCATGATATTCTGAGATGCCTTATGATCATTTAGTCTTTCCAGCCTTGCTTCAGTAAATGGTTTTCAATTTCTACCTGTAGGGCCCACCCCTCGTGCTGTCAGGATGCTTCAGTTCCAGTTGTCAATTTAACTACCAATTAGTGCCAATTGTGATGCTAGATTTTTGCTAGAAGTTTGTCCTTGCTGAACTTGACAAACATATTTCCCACCCATCGATGAGCTCTCAGGTAGTGGTGATTTCCCAAAAGTGGCAGAATATGTCTTTCTGCCAGTAAAGCAAAAGGGGGTTTTTAGTCTTTTCAGGTCCTGATAGGATGTTCCTCAACGTGCCAAGGATTCATATAACAAAAACCTTAATTTTGCATTATAATGAGAAACGCTTTAGGACAATTCTTTCGGTGTCTGTAGCTTTCCAGTAAGAGCTGTGGAGCTGAAGTGGGTGACACCTCATGAGCTGAGTCACACCTGAGAAAGGCTGGCTTTTTAGCTCGTGGACAGCACTGTATTTTCAGGATGTAATAAATACACAATCACAGGAATCACAGGAAAAATGAGTTTGCAAGTGAAAATAATGAGAATGAGTTTGCATAAATGTGGTTTCTTGAATGTTCTGTCTTAAAAGTTGGGTTTTCTTCCTATTCTGGTAAAGTCAAAGAAAAAGAAAAACATAATATGTGTGGTGCAGCAGACATTCACAGCTGAGGGTCTTTTGTTTGGTGTTTGGCTTTTGATTTTCTTTGTGATTTTGGAGTTTCTTTTGACAAAACCAGGGATGTTGATGTTGTGCAATTAAAGGTGTCAGTTCCATTACAGAAATAATTTGCTGCAATAAATATTTTAGGCAGTGTTTAAAGGTAACTATTATTTGAAAGCAATGTGTGAGGCATGTTGAATTGAAAATAAATGTAGATAATTTTCCTAAAGATATTCAGGCAAATACTAATGTGTTTGAATAGCCTTTCGGTGATCCCTGAGGAACACCTGAAGGGATACAGAGTAATTTATAACTTTCATTTTTTCCTGAGGACTTCCTCTTAGTGTAAAAATTCCCCTGCAAGAATTTCTTTCAAAGCCTTTATTTTACAGCAGTCATGCCAGCAGCTAAGCAAAAGTAAGTGTAGCTCTCCCTGGAGACTGTCGATGGCATTCCTGAATTAACCGCAGGAATCATTAGGAGCCACAGCAGACATCCCTCTTCTTGCTCCGGGGTCTGAGCTCAGTAACTGTTTCCCACCCAGCCCCTGGTGAGCAGAGGCAAAGCTGAGGTTTGTGTTCCAGCCTGGCGAGGGGGAATGTGCTGGAATTAAAGGCTGGCTCGCAGAGGATCACTGCAGGCAAGGAGCAGTGCTGCGGGCACAACAGCAAAAGGATTGCAGAGCGGTTCAGAGGGCCCCCGTCGGTTGCTGGTTTAAATCCAGAAGCCTTGTTAGCTAATTCTCCTTTCCCTGGCTGAGAGAGCTGCATAGGGGTCCTGTTAACAAGGAGAAAAGGTGAATTTTAGTATATGCAGAACTCGTGGTGGGCATCCAGATGTGAAGCACACAAAGGACAGAGGAGTTGAACCAAACCATGCCTCTTCCATCCTGTTGTTTTCTGAGGTCATCATGCCACAAGCATCGTTAGGATCTAGGACATGTTATACACCCAACCTAAGAAGTCAGGATTTTAAAGTGAATGGGCAAACCCACCTTATTTTTGAATTATTTGGGATAATCTTCAGCAGAATTGATGCAATGTGAACCTGTGTATTAATTCATGAGGCAAAAGGCTCAGAATCTGATAGTACTCACCCCAAAAACCTTAATGAAGGTCTGCCATATTTTTACAGAATAACTTTTCTAAATAGAATTACTGACATACTTGCTATTTCCTTTTCACTCCTAGTTCCTTTTTTTTCCTTTAAATTTCCTGTTTTTCAGGCCACCTGTTCTCTAATTATTATGCAGGCTAAAGCATTTCACGTAGACCATTGGCACACTTCACAACTCCTGGTGTTGTCTTGCCATACCAACAAGAACATACAATGTCCAGAGGCAAAAGGGAAATGCTTGTGTTCCTTTTTTGATATAAAATCATCTGAAACCAGACTTAATGCCAACACAATATTTCCAATTTGTTCCTTTATTTCTGCTAATTATTTGGTCTTGATTTTTATGTTGGATAGCACACCTGAACTGAAAGCAGGTGCTGATCTAAATATACAAGAACTTATACTGTTTTCATATGAATAAATAGAACTTATTTTAATAATTTAAAGCATATATCAAGATGTTACTTGTCACAAAAAGATTTACAGACCAAGCTGAAATTTAAGTAATTTTTTTTAAGAAAATCTCAGTGTGAAATTGTTTCTTGTGAAAATTTTTGAATGTTGTACATATCCTCAAAGCACATGTGGATGGCATTTTTGTAAACTCAGCTGCAGCAAATGAGGACTGGTGCACCAAGGAACAATAAATGTGAAAGCTGTTAATGCTGCCATTTTTATTAAGGAACCTTGGCTAAAATTTTGATCCATTTTGTTGAGTAGGAGACAATTCCTGCTTTAAAGCTCTTGCTGTCTAACTGAGATATGCAATGTATTAATAATTTAAATATGATGTAATAGGAAATATGTGTATACTTCAATATGTTGAATGTAGGGCTTACTGGCACAATGGAGTTACCATAGCTCAAAAATAAAGAAAGAAAATGGACAACACTAAATTTTCAGGCAACGTTAGGCTTCTCTTTGTGTAGAAGGCAACTGCGCTGACCATCCCATTAAGTAATCATTTTGTAATAGGTCTAAATTCTGTCCTTCCAGAAGACCACCTGCTTGTTCCTGCCTCTGGCTGATAAGCCAAGGAATGCATGGAACTGAGCAGTCTGTATGCAAAAACAAATATTTGGATTTTTAAGGGAACTTTTTCAGTCAATATTTCTATCTATATCAAATGCATTCTGCACAAATGCTGTAACAGGCAATTCTCTGTGGGACACAGACTGATGGATAGTAAAGCAAAATTTTGCTCTGTCAGGCTGGAGGCCCCCTCTGAGACAGTAGGTTCACTGCAGTGCTTTGGATGTGTGATGAAATGTATGTATTTTGTACTTGTAGAGTGAGAAAAAACATTGCATGACTGAGGCAGTATTTATTCCAACTGACAACATTTATGCAGAATCAGGAGTACATCTGTAAATCCTGCGAATTGCAGAACAACTGGAAAAGACAAGAGGTACTTTCCCAACTCTAAACCAGGCAGATGTGGCTCTGTTTTGTCCAATTTCTGAAGGTGGTCTCCTTGAGAGAGGGAAGCTCTGATGGCATTTCAGGGAGGCAGCATGGCAGATACAAATATTGACTCACCCGATAGCCCACTCTCTGTTTGCTCTGAGAACCTCCAAGCACAGGAGGCTGGTGTGGGACAGAGTAACTGACCTTGGGAGTCTCTTCTTGGTGAACTTCCTGCTGTAATAACCATCAGTAAACTCACTAGGCATCCAGTCCATCCTAATGTATTCAATGTAAAGCCTAAAATACAGTTTATGAATGGTCTGGTGGAGCCAGGGAGATGAAACAGAGCATTGACTACACCGAGATGAAAACTGGTGTGTGTGTCATGTATGCACAGGTTGATGTGTATGTAAGAGAATATTAAAAAGATATCTTTTAAGAGGGACCACAATAACCAGTAGGGCATGTGTTTCATTAGGGAAACTGTTGCTCTTTCTGGCATGAAATCAATGTAGGAATGCAAGAAAATCACAACACTTGAGTGGCTTCCTGGCCACGTAGAATGGACACAGTGAGGTCACCCCAAAGCTTCTCCTCTGCAGGCTGAACAATCCCAGCTCTCCCAGCCTTTCCTCCCAGCAGAGCTGCTCCATCCCTCTGCTCATCCTGGAGCCTCCTCTGGGCTCTCTCCAGCAGCTCCACGTCCTTGCTGTGCTGGGCCCAGGGCTGGGGCAGCTCTGCAGGTGGGCTCACCTGAGGGGCAGAATCCCCCCTGCCCTGCTGCCCACGCTGGGGATCAGCCCAGGATGCAGGTTCATAGAATGGCCTGGTTGGAAGGGACCTTAAAAATCATCTCCTTCCAAGCCCCTGCCATGGGCAGGGACACCTTCCTCTGTCCCCAGTTGCTCCAAGCCCCGTCCAACCTGGCCTTGGACACTTCCAGAGATGGGGCAGCCACAGCTTCTCTGGGCACCCTGTGCCAGGGCCTCCCCACCCTCACATGGAATGTTGTTTTTGTCCTAATATCCAATCCAAACCTAAGTCTATCAGTTTGAAGCCATTCTCCCTTGTCCTGTCGTTCCATCCCTTGTAAATAGTCTCTCTCCATCTCTCTTGTAGGCTCTATTCAGGTATTGGAAGGCCACGGAGATTGACCCTTGTAATGTTCGTGGCTTTTCTCATTCTTGTAGAAATGCAGTTGAACTTTTCTATAGTGACTGTACCTTCACCCTCGATGCAGCAGGATTGGGAGCTGAAAGGGAGAGAGAAAAAAAATAGAATGCACTGAAGGTAATTTTGCACGTGGTACCACGTTCTGCTTTGCAGTAGGAAAAGAGTTGCAGCCACTCAGAAATCCTTTTCTTTATAATCTCCCCTATTGATCACACCTGTGTTGAAATACTGAACATGGGAGCTCAAACATTCTGTGCTAGGGCTTCTCAGAAATAATTGGGTTATCATTCATTTCATCAGAGAATCAAAAAGGGGTAATGAGACATGCTTTAATCTTTAAAAGTCTTTTGTCGTTCTGTGCCTTACCAATGGAACACTGGTCTGGATTCTTTTGGAAGTGCAGATTGCTCATTAGGGATGCATGCAATGAAATCATTAAAAAGAGGGAACGTTTATCCTGTGCATTTCTAAATCTCTGTTATTTTCAATCGACTCTTAATATGAAACATTTCTTGTTCAGGCTGTCTTGAGAGGCATAAGGTGTTTTGGGTGCTAAGTAAAAGCAGATATGGTTTCACTTCACTTTCATAGGAATTAGTGATGGGCCATATAAGTAGAGAAGGTATTCTTGTGTATAATCTGTCACGGCAAAACTGGGGAAAGGTTTGCCCTTGCTACTATTCTGGCCTTTTATTACAAAGAGCAGGAAGAACAGTCAATAACCACTTATTAATGATTTTCTCTGTCCTTTATTGTAGCTTTAGGTACATTAGGCTCTCAGTAATTATCTCATTCATAATCCTCTATAACAAGTAATATTTTCTGCATCTTGTGAAGCATAATTGGGAAATATTTTCTTTGCATGTACACTATTTCTATTCCCTCTTTAATATAACTTTCCCCAAGAGTATCTTGAATGAGCAAGCATAATTTTATACAGGTAATCAAATCTCTCAAATGTTGGCACATTTTCCTTTATCTCCGTAGGACCAAAAGCTAACCTTCAAATAGACCTAGGCATTAAAAGGAAGAATTTCAGCACAAAATTAGAACTCAAATAAGCTTGTACAAGGCAGCTTGAACAGAAGTGCTATTTTGAGTTATTAGTACTACAGAATATTCCATTTGATTAATACAGAACTGCAAGGGAATATATATCCATATATATATATATAAATATACACACATATATATTAGTCTAAGTGCATGTGTTGTGTCTTTGTGTATATATAGATATGTCTAATACATTATTTAAACACTGGCTTATAGCAGGAGTTTACAGCCTGTCTAAATAGCTCAATTTTTGCCCACTTAGGACTCCAAACCACATCTTGATGCAGGTTTTATCTTACTAGGTCGAGCAAAATAAGGGAGGGGGGATAAAGAAAGAAATCAGCATGTCTTTAGGTTCCTCTCAGTTACAATACCCAGTAGAACAGTTAATTTATTCCAAACCTTCTGACATAAATCACGTTGAAGGGGGAGACAAGGAAGCCCTTTGGGACCACAGATACAAAGCTAAGAACTGGTTTTAGGTTGAGCAGACACTTTAATCTATGCTAGACCTACAATGAAACCTTTCAGTCTCCATTTTTGTTGTGGAATTGAACATTCTCGTTTCTGTTTTCACTCATTTCAGTTTCAAGGGCTCTGGTGAGTACAGAACCCAGGGAAAGATGATACTGAGAGAGTATTTGAGTCCCCAGCTGTAAATAATTCACCAGGACTCTGGTAGTGTGTAACCCAGCAAGATAACTGCCATGTTCACTATGCCTAAGCTAAAGGAGACTCGGGATGGCTCAGGGAAGACTTTTTTTTTATTGTAGTTTAAAAGTTTGGCTTGACTTTAGTTGCATATTGAAATGCAGAAGTAGTCTTATGTTGGTAATTAAAAAATTTTATGGTGTAGATATGCTCGTTCTTCAAGACACGTTTTTGCGTTATTTTAAATTTCATTTTCACTTAGCTAGATTATTCCATGGCTATCCTATGTAAAGTCTGATAATTGAGGTCAGAATTTGGGGTTTTTTATGCGCTTCGGTCAAGATTTTTCTATTTTGTGTTACCATGAAAATATCTACTGAGTTCTTCCAATTATAACACTTGAATTCTAAGATAATATGCTTAGTCAGTTTTTTGTTAATCATTGTCTTAATTTACTGTGAAAACATTGGTAAAAATGAGATATTCAATAATTAGCTTTTTAAATCTGGTGCAAGTATGATATAAAAAAACCCAAAACCAACAGCTCTCAATACAAAAGTTACATTTTTAACCTGAGTTAAAACAGCAGTGGAGATGAGGTGACTTTGCTAATAATTTTGATAATCTGTTGGGCTTATTTGCTGATGGAGCAGCCTCAGATCACCTGTCTCTGTTAGGAATTTCAGCCCAGGCAGAAAGCACCTGTAACACAGTTTCAGTATTGACCCTCTCCTGTGTCAGGCTTATAGCTCAGGCCAGGATTCCTTCCCCAGAGGAGAAAGGAATCCAAGGGGTTTTGATAGTCTGTGGTTGCTCTGTTCTGCAAGTTCTTCCCTTTGCATAAAAAATTAAACATCATGAGCAAAACAAAGACGGAGGATACAGAGAAATAGCATAACTTTGGGGAAGGGAATTGAGCAGGGTGGCAGCTGCTGGTCAGCTTTCTGTCTTGGGGGAGGAGATTTTCAAATACCTGCCTAGTGATGTGGGTGAAATATTGGCTGAGGACATTGTCTATGTGTTTCCTGTTTTCTCTGAAGGTTGGCTGTGGACTCTGTACCTCAGGTTTTCTGTCCGAGGGTGTGTCTGGTTTCACACGCAAGTGGTGTGGAAGGCTCACGTTTGTGCAAAGTGATGGCCGGTGGCTCTTTTCCAACCTGCAAAAAGGCTTTTTTTTTTTGCCTAAGAGCTAGAAAGAATTTAGGTAGAGTTGCCAGAAGCTGCTGGTGGATCTGTAAGTGTCTTTGTGACTCTCAGAAGTCATCTGCCAATGTCCAGATTAGTGCTAGAGAGATGACCTGACCTGGACCTGCGAGTTAAATGACCTGGGAGTTGCTTAGGAAATCAAATTTTGTCATCTTCTAATGACACTACTTCTTTGTGGGTGAAATGACCTCTAACACTCCTTATTTCCTCTCCATATTCTTTGAACTTCACCTCAGTCTGTTTTATATACAGCTGGTTTTAACATTAGTCAGTGTTTCTTGTGAAGCTTGCACATGCTTGGAGCCTGCCTGTAAATCAGGCCTTGCAGATAAAAGAAGGTGCATTTGCACATTTTGTCAAGGCTTTGGGCTGGATAATGTGTTCAGTTTTTAAAATACAATTTAAAAATAATGAAAGGCCCCCTCTTAGAGTGCAAGCACAGTAAAGGCCACAGCAGGGGAGTCAGAGGAGTGGCATGTCCCCTGGCACGAGTCAGAACATATGCCCTGACACCTCTCTGAAGAGCTGCTGGCTGGGCTTGTACAAGCTTCTGCATTATTTGCTGAACTAGAAACGGTAACGTGCCTTTTCCAGCTGCATTGTGCCTCCCTGTTACTGAAATGAGCTTCCACAAACTTCACTTCAGTATATTTGACATTTTTATTGTGTTTTGTATCCTTTTGTCCTGTAAGACAGTGTCCTTTGCACATTCTATTCGCTGTTCACGGGGTCATCTTCAAAAGGTTCAAGAACTTAGTGGAGCACTTCTTCTGTAAGAGGATGCAACCTTTGCTCCCCATACTTACTTTTCTCCTTCTCTGTATTCCTTTATGCTGATAAGGAAACTGAAGTTTGAGAGAGATAAAAGTTTTTTTTTTTAAATCCTCTACCATTTACTTTCAATTTCCCCAAGTGCAGCTTATCTATGCTGACTCCATGTTCAATATTATCATTAGGACAACTTAGGGAGTAGGAAGACAGGATTGTGGGAATAGAAAAAAGGAAGATTTCAAAGGAATTAATCTTTATTTTTGCTATTTTTTTAAATTTTCCAGCTGTTCATTGTCATTTAAGATACTAGTCAACCTCACAAATTGATGAGACTCTCTGTTGGAAATAAGGAATTTCAGAAAATGAGTTTCTTTCTAAACTCAAGAGTATAATGCTTGAGATGAATAGAGGCTCTGTGCTGGTTTATTTATTTGTTTGAGACATCCATTGTTTTGGAATTCTCTTTGAGCTCAGTGAAACATTTGCATTACAACACACCTTTTATTACCAAGACTTTGACATAGCCAGGCAGGTCTGTGGCAGGGAACTTGCTGCTCCTTTCTTCTTCTTAGTATTCATCTTAATTCATTACACTGGGTTCATGTGGCATAAAAATGTGCTGCACTTCACTGAAAGAAATGTGAATATATCCTCAGAAATACGCAGTTGTGTGTACCCTGAGATGAGAGAGTCACTTTTAGTATCTATATTGGCTTTTCAAGCAGCAATAAAGGAAACTCTGCCATAATAACTGAACACTTGTGACTGGCAAACGCACTCCTGCAGTTCAGAACTGGAATATGAATGGCCACCACAGGAGGTTTGCCCATTTCTGATGAAAACAGTTTTTAACAGCATGAATTTATGAATCTACTCAGTGCAAATGAGAGTTTATTATGCTGAGAGTCCAAAAATGATGCTTCTTTTATTAAATTAATACAAAAATTGTATTCAGATAGTGTTGGAGAGTTTTGTAGACCTTCCTGAATATCAGAGCTGAGGCTGAAACCATTGACTTGGGTTATGGGAGGTAATGGTGAAAACAGGACAAGCTGCCAAAAACTTCCTATTCTTTGCTTGATTGAAATGAATGTGTATTTGGAACAGCACCTGTCACAGTTTCCCAATCTGTGCACTAGAGGAAATGATACTCACCCATTTTGAAAATTCTGGGTTTGTTTAACGAAAGCTTTTTGTAATTATTTTGCTCTATGAAAAAGCTTTGCCCTTCTCAGACCATTCCTCCACAGCACGGGTCAGCTACACCTAAATGCTGCAAGATTGGAAGCAATGACATCTACTGGAGTACAGTCTGAAGGAGCTTCAAATTGACATGGATATGGCAGAATTCATAACATAAAATGCAGGCAAATTGGATACCTAGTCACACATAACTCTGAGGCTTATTGCCAGGTTTGGATATCTAGTCTGCCAGCTGCACTGTGCACTGCCCAGCTCGTTCAAACCATATGCCTTGAGCAAACAATCAGCAAAGTGTGTTAAAAGCTCTGAAAAGTACCACATTAGCCATACGTCAGCCAGCTGCATGTCCTGCCCTATTAATTTCGATAAAAGCTTACCCCTTCAAAACTGATTTTTGGACTTCTTTGTTCTAAAAATACAGCTTAAATAAAATCTGTGCATCTGCAGTTAGGTTTAGAGCAACAAAGTCATTCTATCTGCAAAATAATATTGAAATTCTGGTTCGGCTTTAAAAGTTTCCCTAGAGACAGAGGAATCCATTACAAGCTTTTCTGTAGCTGGAAAGGAAACAGTCACTCATGGAGCACCCTAAAGCCTTTGTAGCACATATTCTTCATGCTCTTGAGAGACTCTTGCTCAGAGAAGAGTGCTCAGTCTTGTGCCATAAGAAAAATGGAAAATGTATGCATTGTTTTTCCTCCTTTTGTTGGATTTGGCCGATGCTCAACCTGGTGGAGTCACTACCCTGAGGCTGTTTGCAAGAGTGAGTCAAGAATGCACTAGCAATAATAAACATATAAACTGTGTGTTTGTATGGCTTCCTACATCTCTGAGGCACTGCTTTGTCTCTACACTTCTAGGTATTTATTTTATGTGGTCTGGTTAAAATGGATTCTCTGGTGTTTACATTTATATAGCTATGGATTGTAATTTTCTGCATATTAAATGAAGGGGTGAATATGAAAAAAAAGGAGATAACATTACCATTGTGACTGGTACAAAATACTTTCTCAGGGTCCAGGGTAGTAGTATTTTAGATTCAATTTTGTGGGGCTTAAAAAAACAAGAACAATGCATATTAATAAAAATGTTAGCAGTATCTCTGAGTGGGAATGAAATATTTTGCTCCAAGCAGTTCTAGCTAAATAAAAAAGGGTAGCAAGTATACTGTGAATGAAACATTTTCATTGCTGATTCTTACCTACATAGTCTTCTGCTTTGATCCTCTGAAATATTTTATCAAGAGCAACCAATGTTGCAAGTGCTAAGGCAGAACGGCAGAGCAGCCTACTGGGGTTAGTTGTCTGTTCTCCACAGTGCTCACAGTTAAGCCAGAGTGAGGCATAATTAGGCAGGTAAATTCAATCTACTTTCTATCAAACTGATTTATATCATTATTAATATCACCCTGTAATGTTAGGGAAAAAAACCCTTTAAATATTAGGGTAGTAGAGAACCTGACAGGCTTTCATTGTTTCCTTTAACTTGAGCCTCTCCCTGCCCAGGAAAGGCTGAGGGAGCTGGGGCTGCTCAGCTCCAGAGGAGCCCCGGCTGAGAGGGGCCCTCAGCCCTGGGTGTCCCTGTGTGCAGGGAGGGCTCAGAGCAGGGCCCGGGCTCTGCTCCGGGGGGCCCAGCAATGGCCCCAGAGGAACGGGCAGGAACTGATGCCCAGGGAGTTCCCTCTCCCTGCACAGGAGGCAGAACTTCTGCCCTGGGCAGTGCCCCAGCCCTGCCCAGATTGTCCAGAGAGGCTGTGCAGGCTCCTCCCTGGGGATATTGCAGAGCTGGGTGGGCACAGCCCTGTGCCCTGTGCTCTGGGATGGCCCTGCTGGAGCAGGGAGGTGGCACCAGGGGAGCCCCTGGGGGCCCCTCCAGCCTGGCCCAGCCTGGGATTGTGTTTCATTTCTCTGTTGACTCATGAAAATTCTCACAGTAAACACAAATGAGAAGGACACAGCTCCACTCAGAAGGACTTGCAGTGTGTGCAACAGATGCAACACACCGTTGTTTATCCTTTGTTGCCGCTCATCTCATCTTGTCACAGACTTTAATGACTTTATTTGGTAGTCTATCGACTCAACTTGCAGTTTCCTTTTTCTTCCATTCTAAGTCATTGCAGACAGGATACATCTTGAATTAGTGCAAGATATCTCACTGTTCTACATAGCTAAAAAATACTAAATCTCTTTCTCATTTGTGCAGTAGTTCTGGATATTTGCTTTCCTCCATATTCTGGTCCCCCGTGTTAACAGTGTCAAAAATAGTTTAAGACAGTGGAAAATTCTTGGAGCTTTACTTATGGTGGAAGTGGCTGAGAATCCAAAGGCATTTTACCAGGTTTTGACTGTGGCTATGAACTCTCAAGACATAGGTCTGCAGGGACATAATAACTGATATAAATACATGTTTATAAAGGTTGCTTCAAGGTTGGGCATGTGACTCCCTGCAGAAGAATTCCTCCAGTGTTAAACTGATACTACACTGGATGAGAGCCAACAGGCTCTAAACTTGCTCTTGAAAACCTGAAGCCGAAGATCTTTTCAGAGAATACATCTGTATTTCTAATTTGCACCTTAAAGGAGGAAATTGGCTGGAGAGTTGGTGAGAATGAATAAATTGATTCACAGTGGGTTGACAACTCCCCGTGTCTCACTTTCTGCAAAACATCTGTGGGTGATGCCACCACAAAATTTGACTGCTGGCATGCAAGCTGCTCTACTATCAATAAGTGATTAAAAACCTGTTGCTCAGATACATGCAACTGGATTCATGGCACTGTTCTCCAGATTACTTTGTGTAACTTTGATTGGGTGATAAGGGGACTGGAGCAGAGCAAGGGAAAAACCTGCTTCTTCAAAAAATATCATCTCTGCTGATGCTCATAGATGTGCAGGTGAAATAATGCAGCACAAAATCAAGCCCAGAACTGAAAGTAATAATTTATAAAGAAAACATTTTCCTTTTTAAAAAGGTTTGGTTTTTTTTTTTTTACAGTTTTAGAGAGAAAAATAATGAAGATGAGTAAGTTTTAACAAGTATTACAGAGTGAAATTTCTAGCAGCCAAATCATTAAATGCATTCATTTGTAAACATCAGTGATGGAGATGACAAGTTGTATAGATCACAATTCTTCTCTTCTTGTTGTGAGAAATAATGATTTATTATTTGAGTAATCATGCAGTACAACACAGGATTTAGCTTCCCCGAGAAAAAGATTTGCAATGTTTATGAATGTATTAGTATTTTATCATTAGAAAATTATGAACTCAGAAAAAAATCATTAATTTCTAAAATGTGATGCCTGTACGCTGAATAAAGCTATAATGTAAACCAGACAGGCAGACCTGTGAATCAAATGCTCTTGCACCTCATATATTAAAGATTTTCCTGATTTGTTTCTGCTGTAGACAAAATATACTCATGCTTGTGCCACTTTAGCCAATGAGGAAGGTGCAGCATGTACTCACAAAAGCGTCCTTATGTTGAGCACACTTAATAAGTAGAACTGCATTATTTGGTTTTCTTTCATCCTGAGAATTGTCCAATTTCATACAAAGATTAAATGAGACAAGAGACTCAGATGTCCTGGCAGTCTACACTTGGTGCTAAAGAATGAATGGATTAAATATATGAAATTCTTAGCCAATATCTTTTTACAAAGGAAAACATAACATTATGCAATTACACAATATGGGCATTTAAATTTATTCAGCCCTTGTAGAATCTGCCTGTGGCTTCTTTTTTTTTTTCCCTAAACAGACAGTATTGTAGCTTTATTCTAAGGGACAATTTGCCATATAACAGCTGGCCATCAGTGAGGCATTGTAGGCTGAATTCCATGGCTGGCCCTCAGTGAAGCATCATGATTCCCTCCGTGCTGCTCCGTGCCAGGACACACACTCGGTTCCTAATGCAACGAGGAGCAGTTGGTGTGGATTTGTTGGGAGCACAAACTGCAAGTTTGTTTTTTCAGGCTAAAGGGAAGGACTATTAACCACAAACTCTAGAGCCTCTGATTTTATAATTAGAAATCAATTGGGCAAAGCTTAGTTTTGCATATGTGACCTCTTCCTGTGACCGTATCCCAGAATGGTTTTCTCCTGAAATGATTTCCTTAACAATTTTACATGAATAGCTAATCTATTTGCAAAATCAGTTTGAAATACTAAATTACCTGTGTGCTTTTGGTGACCACATACAAAAAAAAGTTTAACCAACATGGAATTATCTGAATGGTAGTTTTACTGTAATTTACATTTTAATCTCATTGTTTATTTGTTTTAATTAAAAGCCATCACAAAACTTACTGGCACTGTGGAGTTGCAGTGACTTTGGTAAGGGCACAGTAGGGCCGATTATATCTGGAGTTTATATTGTTCTCTTGTGCCCAAGGAGGATAAAATTCAGCTCAAATGTGTTAGGCCAGACATTGCTAAAAGACTTTTATTCAACTGATTTGGCCACCACGGGCCTGGGTGGTGGTATGAACTCATTTCTGTTCTGATTACCCTGGTATTTGGGAATGCTCAGGTGGCATGGATGTAGCATTTGCTATTATTATATTTCCTATTATTATTTCTCTGGTATTGTGCACAGAGAGCTGTTTAGCTCTCTGAAAAGCAGATGTCTGGCCAGTGTATTTAATACCAATGACCTTCAGATTCAGGGGTGGGGGGACAGGACCCAAATCCGTTTTGTTTCCTGAAAGATGCACTGTAAAATAAACTGTTATCAGTGACAAGTGTTGTGCCTCAGGGGCCGTAGTGGGACCAGTGTTACTGAATATCTGCATTAATGACATCGATGAATGGATGGAGTGGATGGATTAGATGGGATATTGGGCAGGAATTGTTCCCTGGGAGGGTGGGGAGGCCCTGGCACAGCGTGCCCAGAGAAGCTGTGGCTGCCCCTGGATCCCTGGAAGTGTCCAAGGCCAGGTTGGACGGGGCTTGGAGCAGCCTGGGACAGTGGGAGGTGTCCCTGCTTTTTCCTGTATATACAGTGCTTGATCTTATCCAAACATAACAACATGGTAATGTTAAAATATGTTGCTGTTCCAACATAATTTTATGTTGCAAATGGAAAGCTCTTTCTGTGTTGAAGGTGAAATTTCTAATTAATAACTCAGTAAAATTGTTTGGGATTTTTAATTTGCAATAATTAATTTATTGTAGTGGTAGCCATTTATATTCCAGGAAGTAGGAATGAAGAAATAATCTATTGGGTTTCCTCCTTTTGCCTGAGATCTCGTTATCTGTGCAAGCTTATTATTTACAACCCCAGAGTAGTGCTGTTGTAAAATGTGCAAGAATATCTGAGATTTGTGGTATGATAGGGCTGAATTGAATTGAATTGGATCTAAGTAACTGCAGATGTGGCTGGTTTCATCTTTATCAGCTTATCTAAGCTTTTGCACTTAAAGGCTTCTGTCAGTTCAAAGCACAGACACTGCTTGGTTGAACAGAGCTAAACTATGGTAGCACTTCTTAGCCTTTCAAAAGTAATTCTAATTTAATTCAAACATATGTACAACAGAACTTGGAGGAGTTTAGATATGCATCAAGTAAAAATTCCTTTCCATTTTTATAATATAAGGAGGCACCAAAAGGAAAAAATGCATCAAAGCTCTTGAAGTTTAAATTTAGTTTTCTCAAAAAATGCTTTTTCCTTCCATGTGAACAAATATAATTGAGTTCTTCCCCCATTCCCTTGCTTAAAATAAAAAAAAAATCACTCAAATATAAATCAAGATGTAGCATCAAAGAGCAACTTTGTCAATACAGGCATTTGGGGAGATTCTTAGAATGCTGGAATAATTATAACATTGGATTTCTGTTCAGCGCAGGGATAGACAAAAATTTGCTACTCCGGAGCATAATGAGATATCTAAGTGCATTTCTGCATTTGAAGTGATGGGAGAGCCTACTGGTGCAGCAGAGATAAAATGGCTTTTTTCTTTTCTTCCCCGTGTGTTTTGGTTTGTTTGCCTCTCCAAATTTTGATAGTTTGTACTTCAGCTGGACGTCATGGCACATTCAGAGGAGGACAGGCATCCTTTCTTTTGATTGCATTTTTTCAAAGGGCAAAAATATGGGCCAGATATGGATCACAAATAGATCTCTTCGAAAAGAACCTCAAATTTATGGCTGGAGATTTTCACAGCTCTCCAGCAAACTCAGCCTAATTCATTTGCTAGTGAAATATATTCAGAACAATAACAGAAAGGGCTGTGCACAGGAATGGCTGGGTTTGTGTATCAAAACTTGTAATCCAAAATCCTTTGGCCATGGTGGGATCCATGAAAGATAAGGAAGAAATTACTAGGAAGAGACTGTAGAAGAACAAAGGAGATATAAGGTCTAATATTTTCTTTTCCTTTTCCCAAACAGTCCATCAGCTTTCAGACTCCCATATGGTATTTGCCATTTATGAAAACTTGACTTGCCTCTTAATGATATCCTATAGAAGGTGAGAATATGTCTTGAAAATACAATATTCCTACCTCTGGGGTAAAAAAAGAAGCAGTTGGAACCCCAGTAGTATTTGTGAGCTCAGCCTGGGGTGATGGGAGCAAAGAGAGAAAGTCCAGGAAACTGCCTGTGGTGCCTTAGGGATCAATCACCAGCGTGGCCCTGTGTCAGGGATCACTCATCCAGAACAGCCCTTGGTGCAGCACAGCCCCACCACAAATCTTAGATGGCTCTCAGAGAAAGCAGCAGAAATAATGTAAAAAAAAGGCACACTGGGGGGAAAAAAAAAAAAAAAAAAAAAAAAAAAGGAGCAAAGCTTGAGAGATGGGACAGCCTCCTGCACGGCTCTCCTGTTCCTCTGCACCTGACAACGTGGTTAGTGATTTCCAGAGATGCTGTCTGGGGGAAAATTACTGCCTTCACAGGTGAGATTTCTCTGTGCTGACTGTGGATTGCTGAGGAACTGGAAAGGACTCCTGTCACTGGGAATGATGTAATGTAATTTAGGAGGAGATAATATGTGGATGTTTGTCAACCTGTGATATAGCTCAAAGATTTTCATTGCAAACTACAAAAAAAGTAATAATTTAAAGGTCGTTCTAAATCCTACACAAGAAGGGCTCTCAGTAGGTACTCTAAATGTGGAATTTACTCCAGTTTTAACTCTTCCTGCTAGGATTATTTATTCAAACTGTGCAGGCAGATGCCAAGTCATAGTCATGATGTCCTTTGTCACAGTCATACAATACATAATTTTGTTTATTGAGATATATTAATAAGAGATATCTTGATCTGTATGACTCAGGAGTACAATCTAAGATGTGATTGTAGAGATGAATGAATGTGTGCTAGATGGATGATTAGGATGGTAACTTAGCTTCTGTTAGTTTGAAGTCTGGTGTCAAGAGGTTCAATATGAGTGACCAGTGGGTGATGCAGCAAAGAAAGCCAGCAGGATGCTGGGTCCCACAACAAAGGCATCACCAACAGAGACAGAAAGTCATTATCCCACTCTACTCTGCTTGCCAGGCCACACTTGGAGTGTTGTGTTCAGTTTTGGTCCCTGCTATGCAAAAAAAGAGGTGGACAGGCTGGAGGAGGTCCAGAGAAGGGCTGCAAAAATCCAAGAACTGGGAAGCTGCCATGTGGGAAAGGCTGGGACGACTGCTCAGCCTTCAGAGAGGAAGGGTTAGGGGACAACTTATAACCATGTTCCAACATTGAAAGGGCAGCTGCAAAGTAGATCTTGGAATCATGGATTGGCTTGAGTTGAAAGGGACCTTAAAGCTCATCCTACTCTACCCCCTGCCATGGGCAGGGACACCTCCCACTGTCCCAGGCTGCTCCAAGCCCCGTCCAGCCTGGCCTTGGGCACTGCCAGGGATCCAGGGGCAGCCACAGCTTCTCTGGGCACGCTGTGCCAGGGCCTCCCCACCCTCCCAGGGAAAAAATTCCTTCCTGATATGGAATCCAGACCTACTGTCTGTCAGTTTGAAGCCATTGCCCTTTTCACATGGAGTCACGTGGAAAAGATGAGGGGTAATGGGTAAAATTACTTATGTGGAGATTCCAACTGGACAAGAGAGGAATACTGTTCCCAATGCAAACAATCAGCCGTTGGAATAACCTCCTCAAGGAAGTGATGGATTCCTGAACATTGGACATTTTCCAGATTCAGCTGGACAGGGTGATGGGCCTTTGTCTAGACCATGATTTTATCATGCCCTTGCCAATAAAGGCTGGACCAGATGATCTTTTAGGTCCTTTCCATCCTGGTGTTCTATGATTCCATGAAGTCTTTAAAGCACTCAATAAAATGAATGTTTGCTGTCCACCCCTGAGTCGAATGTCAATTCTTGTTTATAACATTATAAAGTTAAAAAGGAAGTCCAATAATTGTCTCCAGCAGACTCATTTGCATTATTTCTTTGTAGTAATTACATGAACAATAGGGATTCTCTACCTAAGAGCAAAATACATGTTGATCTGTATGTGCTGAAATATAATCACAGCAAATGTGTTTTAATTATGTGCAGAAGTAAAGGCATGGCAGAAAGCTGCAGAATGAGTCATCACCTAAAAAGACTAAAACATTAAAATAAAGCTGGTTCTAATATGGAAAATAATTAAATTATGATAAACAAATGGAATGAAATTGCTTTATTTTTGTTGGAAGGAAAGGTTTAATTGGAGGGTTTGTGTAGGCAGTAGGGATGGTTTTGCTTTTAAAGGAAATAATTTAATTCCCTGAGAACTTGAGTGCTACTTCAGAGATGAATGACAGATTTTCATTTCATGTGTAGGGAAAAGTTGGGGAGAAAAGACACTTTTGTGTCACTCAAAATACAAATTCTTGGAACATAAAAGTTTTAGGGTAGGCATAGTATTTTAATCACACAGAAATTAAACCCCTTATATGATAACAAATGAAATTAATTTAAAAGCAAATATTTTCTTTACATTTTAAACATTTAAAAGATAAACACCCTAAAAGAATGAAATGAATGCATATACAGGTATAAAAAGTTTTTGAATGAAAAATAACATTGAAGAAAATAACATGTTCAGGAAAATTACTGCCTTGGTCCTTTCCCAAATTATTTTTTTCCTAAACCAGCTTTTTAGTAATATGAATGGTTGAAGTGAGTGTAACTGAATCATTATTCTTGTTAAAAAAAAAAAAAAAATCAGGTGGAAAATTATATGCAGTTCCAAGCATAAGGCTGGTATGTTAGGGATGGCTTCTTGGTGGCCTGAGCAGCCATCCCTAGGACCTTTAGCTACTCAGTTTGTTCTGAATATTTGGGCTCTATTTCTGTGACTGTTCCCTGCCAGCAGAATGGGCAGATAAAGTGATTTTTGTTTAGCAGTGGTGTGGAGATGCTCTCTCGGTTACTGTGGTGACACATTCAGTGTGTGCAGTGATGTACATGACATCCCTGTATTCAGATTTGGTTGATGATAACGTTCCCTTGATTGCAGGAAGACAAATAAAAGGTTTTTTCTGGCTTCTGGGAAGCTCAAAGTGGAATTGCTGGTATTCAGAATATGTGATCACTCTCAGAACTGCACCCTGGGGCTGGATGACACGGCCAGTTTGATGATGACTCTCTTTGCTTGGGCTATCAATATAAAGTGTCACTTCTAGAAGAGAATCAGGCCAGAAGAGAGCTTTAGCCACAGGGAGGAAGAAGAAATTAGCTTGGCAGTAAGATTCAAGGCAGAATAAATAAGGTTTGGGAGTATTCTTAGCAAAAAAATACAGTCACTATTGAATATAATGTGATCTAAATCAAGTATTATTTCTGGGAAAAAAACCCAACAACTCTGAGGCTCCATATCCATCTCTTCTGCAGTCAGAGAAGGTATTAGAATCCATGTAATCTTTACAAACTTGTGGCCCACCTTAGAGAGTGTAATTCTTTGTGTTCTCCTTGATTTTAACTAGCTGCTATCCCAATTTCCTCTCATGCAGATTTCTTGGAAGAGCTTCTTCCCACCAAGCAATGCCCCCATCCCTTTGATGATGAGGCATTACATATCCAGTGCTTCTCCACAGGCCTAAACGTTCAGTAATTGTCAAATCTCTTGTAGACAAGAGCAGGAAAAGGAAAGAAAAAGTACTTACCAAATGTAAAACTCTCCAGGTAACCCTCAAAGTGAACATCATCACAAGCGTTCCTGGATTGTTGGGGTATTTGCCTCTATGCTTAAGACCATGGTTTGTTTGGCTTCTATATAAAAACAAACAAACAAAACAAAACAAACCAAACCAACCAACCAACCAAACAAACAAACAAAAAAACAAAACAAAACAAAAAACCCACCAAAAAGTCCCAACCATCTTGTAATCAAGAAACTGGCATCTGGAAGTTAAATATTCTCAGCTTCATTTTCCGTGGCAAGATTTAAATTGCCTAACGTTCATGTAACTTTTTTCTCCGTGTGTTTTAGGAGCCATATGCTTGGTTTTTATTTTCTACTGTTTCTTCCTGCTTTCCCATGTATTTACTGTAGATATTTCTATTTCATAGTTGTTTTTGTCCTCCAAACTGGCTGATATTTGATTTTTGAGTTTCTCTACCAGTGTCCCTTTGGAACTAAATCTCAGCAGATAGAAGAAAGCTGGAATATGAAGATTACTTTTTTCTTGTGGCAATATAGCATAATTTAGCTGGAGGCTTTTTTTTTTTTTTCTTCTCTATTATCCATCACCTAATCTGCATAACCTGATTCCTTTTTGTTAGTAAGGGACAGATGTCAGACTTGTAACTATTTAACTCTTATATTAAAGTTATTTTCTGAGGGTAAGTACACTGCATGGAATACAACTTCACTACAATCTTCCATTCTGCCTTCAACATGCAGATTCTTTTCAGGTCTAGAGAATGGTCAGAATTAATGTAATGTTCATCCAAACTCTTAGAAATGGACTGAGTTGAGAGTGACCAGAGTGAGAAACAGCATGCAAGGTTTAAAGTTCCAGGTCAGATGTAAGGAATCCTAGGTATTCATGGATCTGGTGGCACTGACTCTTTACATGGTGATTTCCATCCATCCTTATGGATATTGCAGTCTCCACAGATGTGATCCCTCTGTAAGGGGCTGCTCATGTAACAATTGAAACCTAAGACTTTTTCTGTCTTTCTGGATTCTTCCGCAAACTTGGACCTGTTTGTTAAACCTGCATAGCAACAATACATGAAACCAAAGCAGAATACAAAATTTGTCCAGGAACTCTGCTTTTCTTATGGCTTTCTATCCTATTATAGGCAATGTCAGTGTTGCAGTCCCACAGAATTGCTGTGTGTTTTCTCTTGGGTTTTGTGCTGTTTAGAAGTGCAGCGTTTCATTCTACCTAATTATTTTTTTCTTGAAAATAATGTTTGAGCCCATTCTACCACTGTGTCTTGCTTCTTCATAGCACATTCAGGAAAGAAAAAGAGACTGGAGAACCCAGGGGGTTTCCCTGTTCAGGCCCCTTGCCAACACTGCTGCTGTATAATCAGAAGCAGTTACACACCAGACTGGGGAAAATGATGGCTCCAAGCATTCCCAGCCTGTGGACTTCTATCTTTTCCTGAGAACAGTTACCAGTCAGTGGAGTTGGCACAGCTGAGACAGGGAACTATAGTCCAGCTGATAAACACACACACAAACTCACAAACCACTAGAGATGTATTTAAAATAGCTTGGAATTTTTAGCGTGGGTGCAAAAAGAATTTGGTTGAATGGTGATGTGATTGTGATTTCTGACTGGCTGTAATTCTGTTTTGTCTCAAAACAGAGTTAACTTCTGATGAACCAAGATATGTTTAACTTGGTCACTTTCTGTGTCAGAATATTCATAACAGGATTAAACAACAGTGCATTTAAACTGCTGATATTTTGTTGAAGAACTTCATGCAGCAGATTATCTTTTCAGTTAACTTTTCCATCAATGTCCATTTACATACCCAATAATCCCATCTCCATAGGCAAACAAAACATTCCATCTCCTATATCCTGAGTAAATGTGAAAAGGCTGCTTTACTGCCTTGATAAATAATCTCAAATATTTTACTTTACTTCAGGGTCTTGCTATTTTCAGCACTTTATTATCTCACAGTCAGATAATTGTTAATCTCATTATTTATCTCGTTTGTATGGAAGTCAGTTACACCTGATCTATTAGTTATCAGAAAAAGTGTAAAATATAAACTTGTAAGCTATTGGTAAACTCTGAATTTAATTGGACTATAAATTATGGAGTCATAATATGAATTAATAACTAGATGTTAGTTGTGAGGGTTTTTTTGAAGGGTTGTCTTTTCTTCCATATTCTGCTTTATAACTCTTTGTGCTTCTAATAGAGTTTTGTCCAGTGTCCCTTCAGATTTGAGACAGACTCCCACTGAGTTAATGGAGTTTATATCAGGTCCTAAACCATTGACATAAAAAAAATAATAATCTCAATACTAGAAATTTGTGAAGGAATTCAGCCCCATTTTCCCCAGGAGTCTGAGTTATACTGAATCCATAGGAGGTAATTGTAGAAATTAGCCAATATCTTTAAAACATTTTCTAAAATTATGTATTCTGGGTTCATTCTTGCTTGTCTCTTGTTCAGATAAAGGGAAGGGGGGAAACCACCATTTGCTTTTTCCCCATCAGCAGAGGAGAGTGAAGTAAGCTCAGGGAGCCAGTAGAACACAGTAGAACAGTCCTTGTCTCAACAAGGACCTCTGTGTGTTATTGTAGTACAAGTAATTAATAACCATTATTTACAGCTCAGTACTGACTGTACTTGTCCCCTGCCCAGCTGCCATTTGGTGCTCTCAGTAGAATTCCTTCAGGAATAGCAGGATCTTTCATAAGATATTTGGACTGTGTTTCGTTCTTGTATCCAGGATATGATTTGAATCATTTAAGAACTCAACTCACTTCTCAGCCTTGTACCTCTTATCTTTTTAAAGGTGGGGGGTTTGTGTTTTTGTTTTTTGTTTTTTGGGTTTTTTTTTTTAATCCTGAATGCACATTTTGTTAGAGAAACCTCAGCAGAGTCCTTGGGGATCTTCAAAGTTCTGCCTCATGCAGCTGTTTCCCTCCTTTTGTGGCCTTTATATTCTCCAGTGGGCAGCTTGATGATCAGTTCTTTGAAGAAGGGGGAATGCACACATCATTTAAAAGGTCCTGAGAAATCATTATTTATCATTACATATTTGAGTGCTGCCTCCAGCCCTGGGCCCAGCACAGCAAGGACGTGGAGCTGCTGGAGAGAGCCCAGAGGAGGCTCCAGGATGAGCAGAGGGATGGAGCAGCTCTGCTGGGAGGAAAGGCTGGGAGAGCTGGGATTGTTCAGCCTGGAGAGGAGAAGCTCTGGGGTGACCTCACTGTGGCCTTGCAGGGCCTGAAGGAGCCTGCAAGGAAGATGGAGAGAGACCATTGACAAGGGATGGAGGGACAGGACAGGGGGAATGGCTTCCCAGTGCCAGAGGGCAGGGTCAGATGGGATATTGGGCAGGAATTGTTCCCTGGGAGGGTGGGGAGGCCCTGGCACAGGGTGCCCAGAGAAGCTGTGGCTGCCCCTGGATCCCTGGCAGTGTCCAAGGCCAGGCTGGACAGGGCTTGGAGCAGCCTGGGACAGTGGAAGGTGTCCCTGCCCATGGCAGGGGATTGGAACTAAGTGATCATTAAAGTCCCTCCCAACCCAAACCACTCTGTGATTCTTTGCCTCTTAACTTCACTCCAGTGAGTATCCTGCTCCTTACACCCCAACAGAGAGGAATGCAGGACAGCTGGGCACCCATTCTTTCTAAGGGGAACATTAGGGAAAGGCAAGGAACAGTTGAATGGGGACAGGGCCATATGGGGTTTTGGCTGTTCTGTGCTCATGGAGTGCTCCGAGCTCTACCCAGCTTGTGTGGGCAGAGCAAACCGACAGTGATTCAGCCATCATTAAATTAGTACAGATGTCTCCCACAGCCTCCCACAGGAGCCCTTCCAGGAGCTCAGACAATTTGGATAAGGTCTAGACCAAATCATTGCTAAGTCTATATGGATTCTGGCTGCTTTGAGATTGACATATGTTACACACTTCCAGCTCCTCTGATAGTGATTTGTAAACAAGTTGGTTGTATCCATGCTGAGCCAGAAGTTCTTTTTTGATGGGACGTTGACCCCAAATTTTGGATATGTGGAAACACAAGTAGGTTAGGTGCTTATAGTAAATGACACAAACATTCTAAACCATGTTTGCACTTTATAATCATAGCGCTGCTGGTTTTGCCTCCTGGGAAACAAATCAGGTTATCTAATGTGCCAAAAAAAGTGATTATTGTCCCTGAGACTTGTGTCTCCATATGACCTGGGAAGGGGACTGCAGGACTCAATACAAGTTGCTAAAGAATCAGAGGTAATACATTGCTAGGTATTAAACCCTGCTGGAGCAGGCACTGTGGGTTTTTTCTGCATATTTAATACTGTTGATGTGTAATGGTTTATGCATCCTCTCCCCGTTCAATTCTTCCAGAAAAAACATTAACAAAGGCAGAAGCTATGATCTATCTCTAGTGGTTTAAAAAATATTTCAAATTTAATGGTATTGCAAATTGATCGCATTATGAGAGACATAACCTTTGCGAGTGAGTTTGTAAGAAATTCACAGGAATGCATGACTTAGTGGAAATGCATGGGAAATTACATTAGGAAGCTTTGAAAACCACAGAAGTGATGAGGCAAATAACTTCTTGTGAAACTGCATGAGATTATAATAACTAGTTTCAACCAGGTTCCTCTGAATAACTTACAATTCTGCATGACTTATCCCTAATAAACATCTAACTGCAAGAAAAGAGGGAAAAATAATCAAATTATCCTCATGTTACATCTATTTATTCTGATGTATGACACTCTGATGTTGCTGTGTAATTGCAAACAGAGCAGCTCTGAAGAACTCGTTCTGGTTTGTTTGACATCTCATAAGGAGTTTGTAGTATTTCCTACTTGTGTTGATTTTCACATTCTAAGTAATTTGAAAGATATTTCAAGTAAGAAAAAACTGATACTTGCACCCCTGTGCACAGTTCACAGGTTAGGGTAAGTGCACTAGAAATAAGTTATGTTGTCACCTGTAAGCAGATAGTTTGTAAGAGAAGCAATATGTAAGTACCCACAATTTAATTTTTCAGCTCTCTTTATTTCACTGTTACCTTCTCAACAGCTTTCAATTTTAGCTCGAGCTGGCTGCAGAGCTGATGTTTATATTTCTGCAGTGTAGCTGTGTTTGACAGCCAATTGCTAGAGAAGAGCTTTCTATTTGCACTGCCAGCTTTACACATTATGTGGTTTTAGACAGTACTTACTTCCTTATGTTCAGGCACTGAAGGATGCTAAGCAGTAATCTTAAATTTGAAAAATTACCTTCCAGAGAAAAAGGTATTTTAATGCTTTCAGGCTGGTTTTATTAAATATTATTAGTAGAAAGCATTCAGCATGGATTTGAAATTCTTTTATTAAGAAGGAAGACAGGTTAAATATATTATCTCTGGGACCCTCCCAATCATTTTGAGTGAAACATGGAAAGAAGCCAGGCTGGTGAAAGCAGCTGAAAGCAGAGCCTTGAAGGATTGTAAAATCATGATAACTTAAATATGCTTAAATAAATAGAAATATCTTCTCACCTTTGACCACTCTGGCCTACTGTGCTTTTCTGTGCCTTGTCTGATCTAGGCCGTAGCTTGTTTGGCAGAATTTGTAAGGAGCCTCCAAGTTACTGGTGTGGCTACGTAGTGATTAACTTTTTTATTCCTCTTCTGCAATCCGAAGACTACGTATTCTGAGATATTGCTTTGACATTCACTTGAGAAAATCATTGGAACAGCACAAAGAGGTCTTAGTGCTCAAGTGCAATGAACTCTGGGCCTGAGAATGAAGCCTGGCAAGTTCTAATAAGCTTCTAAAGAGGAAAGGAAAAATACAGCTCAAACAACACAACAAAAAAGCTCAGAGCATGGTGAATAAGATGATCATGATTAAATGAACAACAGAGCAGGATTTGGGATATAGGAATTGATGAAATTCTAGCCTGCCTTTGGAATGAGAAATTCCTATAGCTTATGTTTTTTTTTGCAAACATCCCCATCTTTTGTCTATATTGAGGAAGGAGCATCAAGTTGGACTCTGCTGGCAGTAAAATTGACAGCCCAAAGGCAGCAGTCCTCTGAAGTCATTCCTGGAGACTTGACACAGCCTTACAGGTAGCAGAAACTACAGCGTAGTTTGTGTCCAAGACTGACAAGCTGGAGGAGGGAGTAAATGGCTTTGCTGCTCTTTCACTGAGTTGGGAAAAGAGTGACAAGTGCAGGAGGAGGCACTGCTAATTATAATGCCTGAGGCACTGGAATTGTTAATGTAAGAGCTTGACCCCAAACAGTGGGAGATGACAGATACTTTTTTCCCCCATAAAGACACAAAAGAGGGAATATGTTTTACAAGACTAAAGCCGCATGCAATTTTTGAGGCTCTCTATGACCAGCTTTCAGATCTCCTGTGGTGAGCCACTGTGCACTGTAGATGAAATAATAGAGAAGTAAATGAGATGGGAAAGGATTCCTCGTTGGCAGCGTGACACAACTTCATCACATGCTTCCAAGTGTCAGGAACAGTTGGGTTAAAAAAAATCCAGAACTGCTTCCAGGAGCGGTGTCTGCTGGAACAGGGGAAAGGAACAGCAGTCTGGGTTCAGAAATAGTTACATGAACTCCCAGCTGGGCAGAGAGCCAGCTACAAAAAGGTGCCAGCCATCTGAGGCCACTTGACACGGGACACTTGGGCGCTAAAGAGCTGCGGCAAGCCGGGGCTGGAGGCGTCAGTCCAGGCTGCCCAGGGACACGGGTCAGGTGTAGCGCTGGCGTTCTCAGGACAGAAGGGAAGACAGATGGTATTCCCACATGGAAAGGGCCAAGGCCAGAACTAGGGAAACAGAAAGCTTCAGCTATCATCTGGTTTCACATAAGGATTCAGAAGCAGCAAGGTATGTAAGGAATACGTACAGAACAACCAGCCTGAGAGCGCGGTTTGCAGTGAAGGCGGCAGGGAGGAAACGGCGCCGTGCCTCTGTTGCCATCACAACCCCTGGGGATGTAGGTGGGCTTGTGGGCTTGGGGAAGAGTTTGTGTCTGGGGGCATGGTTTCCTTCTTCTTAGGAAGCTGCCCTTGCAGGAGGAACGCAACAGTGAAGCAACACCAGAAATAATGTACAAATTCTAATTACAAATTCATATTAACTGGAGATAAATGCATGAAGCTGTCTAAGAGTGACATGAGTAGTCCCACAGTCTGGATCTTTTTCCTTATGTGAATCTTTGTGAGACTGAATGTGGGTTTATCTCTTCCTCCCATCTGTAAAAGCAAGTATAGCTATATTTTTTCTCTCAAGACATTAAACAAAAATAGATGTTAAAGATCATTAATTCAGCCTGGTGAGGAAGGCAATACATGATACAGAAAGGACCAATGACATTGTGACCTGGGAGGACTTAGGCCAAGATTCAGGTTCCTGAGCTCTTCTCTTGCATCAGCTGGTCTTAATCAGTGAATTAAAATAAACTCCCTCTTAGAACCCAATCTTGTCTGCAGCTTTCAAGCAGCAGTTCACTCCAGTGTACTCTGAGATGATACCAAAAGGTAAGCAATGAAAAGCCATTTGTGCACAGTTGCAGCATGAATATAAACAGAGACAAAATTAGCAAATCAAATAGAATAAAAAAGCAGTAGCAAAAAATATACAGAAACATAAAAGAAGCCATCTGGAATCAAAGATACTCAAATGACATGGTAGGAAACTGAGGCAGACAAAAGCAGAGATTACACTCTTAAATGAAATTGTTAGGGATATTATTGCTTTAATTCCCTTTGAATCTGGTTATGAAACTGCAGCTGAGAAGTGTGAGCAGTAATGTCTTTTGACAGTTACTCAAGAGGCTTCAAGTTACATGATTCTTGGATCTTAACTGGAACCTTTGTCATCCATGGACGTGTCTGTTTCCTTTCGGAAAGTGTTCCAAGGACTGACAGTATGTCAGGTGCATCAACTCTGTGCCCCAATTTGTCATTACCCTGAATAATAATGCAGAATATTTGATTCTCCTCTTCCCCATTGTGCACTTATAATTCCCATTACTAAAGATGGGATCAGCCTATCCATAGAGAAAATGAAAGATTGTATTAAATTGAAATTAAATTCACTTTATTAATTCTGTGTTGTGTGCAAGTGAATCAAATCTATTTGCAATAGTTTAATTATGAATGACTCTTTAAACCATGGGTCAACAATAAACACGTTCATAGTCCATGATGTGTCAGAGCACATCAACAATACACACAAAAACTTTCTGTAACACCTAATGAGTTCATATTTTTAGAAAAAACAGCCCTGCAAAGCCACAAACAGAAAGAAACCCATGAAGAGTAAGGTGCATTAGAGTTTTTGAAAGCATTGATATATATATAAAATGACTGTAAAAGTCACTAAAACCCTTCCATACTTTCACAGAATGAGTGAGAGTTTCTTAGAACCCAGCAGTTTCAGAAAAGAGTCATAAAAAGCTGAAAATTCCATCTTGAAGTGCATTAAATGGGGTCTGCCTCGTAAATGAGGAATTTTATTGCAAGCAGAGGTAAAAGATAGAAGAACCTGAAGCATTAGGATAGTGTTGGTGTGTTGTGTGTGTACCTGTGCAACATCTGGTGAAAATCAGTGAGGCACCCTTTAAAGAAAAGATTCCAGAGTTAGGATGGAGAAGGATGATGCAAATTTTAAAATGAAGTTTTAAGGGCAGATGATTCCTTTTCCCTTGAAACAAGGACGGGGTAATTCTCTTGTAATTACATGAGGATTAATTAATTACTTTCTAACAAACTCAAATAAAAACTTGACTACATAATGCTGCCTTCTCTTTTCTTAATTAAAAATGTCCAGGAGCATTTTCATAATGTGTAGATTTCCCCCCGCTCCCCCACGTGAATTATCTCTATATTTATGCTTTTTTACTGATACAAGGAAATTGGGATTACAAAGCCTCCCACAGATGATGGGTCTATTATGGGCTGGTCTGTGCATCAGCACCACAGCCTGGGGAGGGCTGGCAGTGCCCAATCCCCCCTCAGAGGAAAAGCAGCGGCTTTCTGCTCCTCTGGGGATGGAGCAGCCCCAAGTGCATGATGCGCTTTCCTGGTGGTGAACACATGACTTGAACATGGAATTCATTGTGCTCAGCAACCTGTTGTTGTGCCTGCCATGGGTTTGCCAGGTAGCTGAGTGAGAGCAGGTGAGGCAGTTCCCATCTGCACAGGGAACTCGTAAATCTGCTCAGAATTGCAAAGGAACTTCACCAACATTGCTCCCAGCCTTCGTCCATACTTTAAATCCATGGCTGCAAATGTAGTTTTGAGCCAAGTACTTGCTAAGAAAACCTTGTTTAAAATATGCTGAACAAAGAGTTATAGAAAATGAAAATTTAATAACAGTCCCACACTCCTGGAGTTGTGTTTTACTGCAGAATAGCACTTTTGCAGAATATAGAGGCTCTTGGAATAAGTTTCATCTCTGCACTTTCTCTGGTATGGATTTTAATTACACGTTTGTAATGTATGTACATGAGAGACTAAGTGTATGTTGTACACTTAAAGAGTGTGTTGGCAATATTTTTAGATGTGCATTGGTTATGAGTGAAAATAACATTATTTTTGTGGCACGTTGCTGTGTGTGGTGTTCCTCTTAATCCTGATTTCATTGATTACCATCTGTATTATCAGATAGAACAGCAAAGGAATTAATAAACATTAGAAACTGCTGTGGTCTGAGGGTTCATTTAGAATTAAGTTAATTTTTTAAGGAAAAAATTATCTGTGCTGAGGCTACAGGGGAACCATTAGGAAGGTATTAATACAGGGCATCTGCAACACCAGTAAAACTAGGAGGTGGTCCAAAATCACTCCTGTCACCACAAATCCAGGCATGAATGGGGTGATGGAATTACATCTGCTGCTCTAAGGGAGAGAGAGGTGTTTGGTTTATAGTCCCCCGGGCAGGGCAGTGATGGAGGAAGAAGATTTCACTTCCTTTGAAGTCTAATGAACTGAATATCACTTAATGGATGTGATTTTGCCTCACTCTGAGCATGACAAAGTTCTCCAGTAAATGTGCTTCTCTGTTTGTTTTGGGGTGCTCTCCAGCAGTGGGACATTGGGGCAGGTATAGATGTTTTCTTTTTTAAACAGAATTTCTTGTTGCATCTGGACACTGCTCTGAAAAAGAAGAGGTCAGCTTTCAAGCATAGGTGTAACAAATAAAGCTATAGATGTGGAAAGCAATTTCATATTTACATTTGTGAGGCTTTTTCAACAGAAAGCACTATTCAATTCTCGTATTCATTGTGACACTCTGTCATTCACCTAGATCCTATATAATTACATGTTTAATGATCTTTACCCTTCACATGAACACAGCTTGCTGTAGCTTGACTCCTGCAGTAAATTATCATTCATGTCTGGTAGAAGAGAGGAAATATTACTTGGGAAAAGTGCTGCGCTATCTGATTTAAAACTTCAGTTCTGTGATATAACTTTGTTAGAGAGGATGATGATTTAATCTTAAATCTAAACAAAAAAATGATTTTGAAGAAACGACTCTTCCTTAGGTCATTACTTTGATATTAGAGTGTAAGGACTTTAAAACCTAGAAAAAAATAGTTAATGTATTTTAATTATTTAAGTCTGGATGCTCACCATAGAATGCATATATGATTTTAGTAAATGCTACATTTATATCTTGTTTTTTTAATTAAAGAACTAAAAAAAAAATTATTATCATTTTTGCCACTATAAATCTTAGGGTAAAAAACTGATTACACACTCATCAGACTTAGTTTCAACTTTATTATTATAAAATTATCCTCTGTCTTCTACTTTGTTTAATGTTCAGCCCTTCCTTTTACAGTATTTCAAATAGCAATATATATTTCTTTCTTTTGATACAAGGGAATTTAACTTATTAGAGGAAGTGATTAATAGTAATCATAGGCATTTTTATAATTTTAACTGTTGGTATCCCGCTAGAACTGAAAAGGTTTTATAGCTCTGCATTAATATCTACCAGAACTGATTTATGTACCATAACTGCTGTTGGATATTTTGGATAAAACCAGAGGTTACACTGACAGCCTCTCCTACTTATTAGCAAATAGCAAACTGGAGAATGTTTGAGCATTCTCAAATATCTGTGTGGGATATCTGGTTTATTCAGCCAGTGCCTTCTCAGAAATTCAGATTATAGCTTTTTGTTGTGTAGCTGGGTGAGCTGAGATGTTCCCAGTTCCTTTGCTGAGCTGTGGGTGTCCAGACAATGCTGTGATATTACATCACTGTAACTCAGCTCTGAATATCCTGCCAAAACCTTCATATGCAATGCTAATGCCATATAGATTTTATTCAGGGATCAAACAGATGCTTAAATTATAAACAATCTGTTTAAAACACAAACAGATTCTGGATTGATCTTTACAGGCTCTGGGGCCCTGAAAATAAGGGCCATAAGAACAATAATCTTACAGGCAAAAAGAGTTGAATTAACTTTCTGAACAAATGAAACTGTGGTACCAACGAAGAGGAGGGTGCAGGAGCTCAGTAAATGATGCTGATTGTTCTCAAACAGGAGCTGATGGCAGGTGCAGAAACAAAAACAGACTGAACTTTGGAAAAGGGACTCAGCTGTCACTTGACATCTCTGTGTACGTTCCTGTGGGCTGGGTAGGAAGCGTGAACTGGATTGAGTCATACATATTCACAGCTAAAGTGCTTTAAGAAGTTGTTAAAACAATGGTGCCGTAACAAAACGTTGCCCAGCAAAACACAGAGGATGGGTTTACACCTCGTGTGGTTGGTGGGAGTTCTGCCATTAGTGCAGAGCAGGGAACGCGCTGGGGGCCGGGATTTGGGTCTGTAATAAACCAGATCAGCAGGGCAATCAGCCCTGGCTGCTGCTGTCCATGGTGCTCACTGAAACACACCGGGGTTGGAGTTTCCTCAGGTCCTGAACAGCCAACTTCATAGCCAGAGGAGGTGTAGGGCTCACTGCAGGTGACCACTTATGGACTGAAGAACCTGCAGAGCTACTTGTGGTGTCACCTAAAAATCTCCTTGTGGCTGGGCTGGAGCTGCTGTTCCAAGGCTTTTTTTCCACACCTATTTTAATATCCTAATGCAAGCTCTTATATTAAATGATGCTGCTGCCCAGCCCTGGCAACCCCTGCTATCAACTGAAGAATAAAATGCAAAACCAGCAACAACTTTTGTTGAGCTGTCTGCACAAAATGAACAAACAGGAATGGGTCTACTAGGTGTTGCAACTCATGTTGCACCCTAAGCAGGTTGTACATGCTTTCTTCAGACTATATTTTGTAAGGCAGAACTAAATAATAATAAATGCAAGTTACATTTTTATGACATTATTCACTTTTTATTGATCATATTGAGTGTTAGACCTAATAACAAATAGAATTTGAAACATTATTACTGTATATTTAAGTTTTTATGCTGTATTTTTGAATGTGTTGACACTGATACATATGGTCCACCCGTTGACACTCACCCTCACAATTTAAAAGTTATTGGAGATAATCTGATACTCACTACTTGGCTCTGAGCCTACCAAAGGAAAAAAAAAAATCAATGGAAGTCCTTTGTCCCCAGGTTTTTAATTAATAAAAAAAACAAAATAAACCTCTCTTTCTCATACTGCTTCAGATTATTATAATCTTGTCTTGTTATTTGAAAAGCCAAATACAAATTAAATGCTTTTTTTTTCTAATGGGGTTTTGAGGAGAATGGGAAGATGTGTGTAGGGGTTCCTCTTTTTTTCAGGGCACATTTAGAATAAAGGCCTCAGAACCTTGTAAGTTCTGCAAACAGCTGAGTTGTGATACTGTTCTAAATTTCTGTGACTGCTGTCTGTGATGACATTCCATAGATGCCCGTGTTCAACCATTTTCAGTCACCTGGAAATAAGCTGAAAGTAATAACTAAAAGTAAGAAGTTAGATTAAAACATATGTTATTGTTAACCCTTCTCTCACCCTTTGATCTAATAGCTTAAGGACATTTTGTACTTGTTCATTTTGGCTGATAATTGTTCTGAAGGCATTTACATTTTAGAATGGGAATTTAAAATATATATAACAGCTGCTTTTTAAATAGAAAGTCTAATTATGCCTATGATTGCATTCATTTTTGATTAGTATGCATACAAATCCCTGCTCTCCATGTGTATTCAAGCTGAGCTATGGATCACTGGTGCTGGGATTGAAGTACAAAGGAACAGCTTGACAAAATATATGGTTAGACCAATGCAAAAAACAAACCCAAAAATTCTGGGTGTACATTTTTTAATCTCTAAAATGTCTTTTTTTTTTTTTTTCCCTCCTTTTAGTTGCACACAGACCTGGACCCTGGCAGCAGCAAAATCAAGTATATTCTGTCAGGAGATGGAGCTGGAACAATCTTTGTGATCAATGACAAGACCGGAGACATCCACGCCATGAAAAGGCTGGACCGGGAGGAGAAGGCCGAGTACACTCTGACAGCCCAGGCCGTGGACAGGGACACAAACCAGCCCCTGGAGCCCCCCTCAGAATTCATCATCAAGGTTCAAGACATCAACGACAATCCCCCAGAGTTTGTAGATGGCCCATACCACGCCACGGTCCCAGAAATGTCTGTTGTAGGTATGTACTTCTGAACACCCCCAGCCTCTGATGGCTCACAGTTTTAGCCATGCCAGTGTGACCTCTGAGTTGGTGATGAATAATAAGATGTTTATTGTGTTGTTAGCATTCATTTGCATGTTTTCAAATCTCTTCTTGGCCAAAGCTTTCATCTGCAGCACAATAGCAGAGTCCCTTAGTAGTAAGGCAATGACTAACAGCTGTATTAATGTGTCTTTGTTTGTCCAGCAACACTTTAATGGGCTAAATTTATATTTCCCTTCTGATGCTGTAGTTAGAGTATTGTTATTGAAAAGGATTTATCAAGATTTGCTCCAGCATGATGCTCTAATCCTATTGATATTTTGTTGATGTTTAATTATCTGTTTGTGTGTTTTCATACACTTGCTGTGCATTGATACATACTTATTTGTTTTCCTCCAAGTGCAACTGTAATCAGGCAAAAACATTGAAATGAAAGATGATGCTGTGTCTGGGAATTGATGGTTAGGCTCTAAAGTGGACTTAACCAATTAGCCATAGGATTTGCATGGATGATGGAAGGGAAAAGCAGGGAAAGCTGTGGAAAAAGGTGGTGAAAAGGGAAATTAACTGTGTAAAAGCAGAAAAGAGAAAGGAGAAGAACATAATCTTCTTAATACATTTTACTTATATTTATTCATTTTGTCGGATTAGTGTGAATCTATTTCTTCATGGATTAATATATTAGAATTTTTCCTGCGTGGTTTGTCCCTTGGTCTGTGTTTGCAGATGTGTGTCCTTGCAGAGGCACATACTGATGCACTCAGGTCCTCACTCCCCATGACACACGTCGAGTGCAGGTGAACTTCAGCTGTCACTGGAGCTAAAGGGAAGCAAACCCACCAAACCAGAAGACTCCATTTCAGGGAAATATAAGAATTCAGTGTAAGCAAAGACATCAAAATCTGGCCGTGAAATGCAGAGGAAAATTCTAATGTATTTTAGTGTTAGGTTGAGGATAATGTGCTTTTCAGTGATTTCTCTATGTCTGTCAAAGCAAGGTAATTGAAGGACTGCCAAGGTGCTTTGTAAAATAAAGCAGCATCCTATCACAAAGTTTCAAAATCACCATTCTCTCTTAGTTAAAAGGAGGAGGAATGTGAGGAGCCAGAACCATCCTCAGTTACAATGAGTCATTGTCAAATGTAAGTGTGATGTGCTGACTGGGTGGTCATACCTGAGGCTTCATCTTTTAAATCAACATTTCTCCAGCAGATTTTCATATCTTGATTGCATTGAATTTCTTGTGCCAAAAGTGATACGTTAATTTTCAAGCCTGTATGTCAGTTCTTCTACTAAAACATAGGTTTTATGTGTTGAGTTACTTTTAATTGTACAGCAGCACAAACATAATATGGATCTCCTTTCAGAAGATATTTCAGCCAAGCTCTAGGTGAACAAATGACTTAATTAAATAAAATAATATAGAGTGAAAAACAGAAAGAATAAAAACCAGTGAGTGGGAGAAGGAGGAAGGAAAACTGAATGTTGTTATTCCTTATATGAATATATGTAGTATGTAGAACTATGTCATATTCTAGAAAAAAAGAAAATTAAGATACATGCAAAGAAAGAAAAGATGGTTTCTGATCACAAAGCCTACTATAAAAATAATTTATATCTGTGCATATTAATAATCTGTAATAAAGACAGGACCCCTATCCAAAGAGTATTCACTGTAAAGAAGAGAAGAAAAAGAAACAACCCCCCCACAACTTTGACAGGAAACTAGTCAGGAGATCAAATGAATAAAAATCTAGTGAATTGTTTAAAATATGGTTTAGAAGATGGTAAGTGCAATGAAAGTAAGAGAAAAAAAGAGAATAAGAGATGAAACATTAGTGAAAGAGATGAAACATTAGTGAAAGAGATGGAAAGTGAAACAATGGAGAAAGGGTGAAAGAGGAGGGAAAAATGTGAAGTAAGGTCGTGAGACATGAATTATAAGTTGAAACTTAATCTGGGAAAACTTTATATTAGAGGATTTTAGCAGAAATGACCAATGCCTGGGTATTGTTTAGACAATAGCAAGAGGGGCTGGCTCCTGGAGGAAAGTGTGTCACTTGTTCCCCGAGCATGTTGGAGGAAAGAGCAACAGTTCCTCACTGAACTGCCTCTGAAATCACACAGTGCCACATTTTTATGTATCCTTAGGCTGCATGGAAGACTTTGTCCCAAAGCAAATGTTTTCCAACAACACAAATGTAGGTAGGGGTTTGCAATAGATCATCTGAGAGGTCTGAGGTTTATCACTGTAACTCTGAGAGTTTTGCACGTTTAGTCCTTATAATGCCTGGACCTTCCATGTCTTTCATGTGACATTCCATGGCGTGCACATTTTTAAGTCGTTGCTCTACAGAAGCACAAACATACACTCCTCTCTTTTGTTGAAAAAAAACCCTATTTCTCTGCTGTTGCTTCAAAACTCAGAGAATGTTTCTCATTGCATGGTGTGGGACATGAATGGGTGTAGAATCTCTGCAGCAGAGGCAGTTGAGTCTGGGTCTTAATCTCTGATAGAACCAAATTTCAAGGCTGGAAAGTG
Organism: Climacteris rufus; assembly: GCA_013398175.1. Classification (NCBI taxonomy): domain Eukaryota; kingdom Metazoa; phylum Chordata; class Aves; order Passeriformes; family Climacteridae; genus Climacteris; species Climacteris rufus. The sequence goes on from VZRZ01003265.1 coordinate 1,573,318, forward strand.
GAAGATGAGAGTGCTACCCTTCACTAACATTGCTGTCACTACTTCCTTCTGCTTTCCTCTCTTGACCCACAGCAACATCAAGAGCTGTACTAAATGATTCTCTGTACATTTTTTTAACTTTCTTGAATTTTTTTCAGTCCTCTTAAAATTACTCTAACTCCGGGATGATGTTTATAAGAAAACCATCTTCTTTCAGAGTTCAAGGAATTTTTATTATCCCCCCACTAAGAGTATTTTACTTCGATTACCCACTTACTTAATTCCCTTAAAGAGCTCTCCACCCACTGCCAATTTCAGCCTTGACATTTGTACAACAGAGGCATTACTAGGCAATGTTCTTTCACAAGATAAAACAAAGTTCTACTGAACCTTTTCTTTCCTCAAAATGCTTATATCAATTCTGTTCTGAAACAGAAGAGGAACTCATATGCTCTCTATATATAGTTCTTATGTAATGAGGATGCAGTACAAGGCACTTTATTTTTGGACCTCTGGGGAAGGCAATGCATGAAATACAGATGAAGACATTAACCTTTCATTGTTCTAAGGTTCTAACACAATGCAATATTTCAAATAGGTACATTAGTGTTGGAACCCTGAATTCTGAGAATTTCACTCTTTCTGCTTCAACAAGTTATGACCCCAGAAATATATCACATTTGATCTTAAACCCTGGAAAATACTTCCCCTGTAGTGTGATAACTTTGAAATTAATGCTGTATAGTTAAGGTTATGTCACTAGGTGAATTAGGTAGAAGTGTAGATATTTTGGTTTATGAAATATTGTAACACTAATGTCCAAAATGGAGGGTTTAGGTGTTGTTTTATAACTTCCTTTTTTACTTTTGTTACTTCCCCTTTCCTCTCCAAAAACTTCTGTTTTCTGCCATTGGTTCTAAAGTTCCACAGTGCGGGATAAGAAGAACTGATTACTGGGTTTTTATTGAAAGTATCCTACACAACATCTCCCTAATTGGACAATTTGGGGTATAAATCGTCTGGACGAGAGGTGCTTGAGGCCATTTTGCACCTTGTAATTAATGACAAAGCACTTTTCTGTGCTGCTAAGTTATAGATAACACTTAATAAACATTTTGAGACCGAAGAAACTCTGAAGTATTTTTACTGTGTCTTATGTCAAATGTCTGTTAAAAGAACTCACAAGGAGAAGATTTGCCATGGCAGGGGTCGAAAGCTTTGGCTAGAATCACGGCACATTAGGTCTGGTCTTATGTTCCTGGCTAGAAGAGCTGAATTATATGAATGTCAGACTATCTAGAACTGGAACAAACTGTCTAGAAATGGAACTATGGGAATGTGGAAGCTGGCTTCAAACTGACAGAGAGCAGGTTTAGATTGGATATTAGGAAGGAATTGTTCCCTGTGAGGGTGGGCAGGCCCTGGCACAGGGTGCCCAGAGAAGCTGTGGCTGCCCTGGATCTGTGGCAGTGCCCAAGGCCAGGCTGGATGGGGCTTGGAACACACTGGGATAGTGGAAGGTGTCCCTGCCAAGGCAGAGGTGGCACTGGATGAGCTTTAAGGTCCCTTCCAGGCCAGTTCTGTGAATCTGTCTCTCCCTGCAGTGTGTGTGCAAGCACAGGTATGGCTCTGTGTGTGTGCTCGTGCACAAGAGCCGCTCACGGCCAAGGCCTCACGTTGCCTGCTTGGTTTTTGTTCTGTGTGTCGATGGTCCCTGGAAAATCCTGCTTCCCTGCTAAAACAAAAGGATTTGCATGGCTTTCCTCCCACTGCCTGGTGCAAAGACGATCAGTATTACCCGGAGTTCTCTCCGGGAGGAGTGCTGCTCACTTCTCAGCTGTCTCCACAGAACGCACTCCCACGCACGTGCTGAGTGCCGATCGCGTCACTGTGCTCAGAGTTATTCTGAAATAATTTATTTCTCTCTTTGAGCAAAGAGACCAGCACATTCCAGAAAAAAAGTTTTGAGAACTGATTTTTTTTTAATATAATTCATACATAATCTACCGTAGTAAGCCCTGTTCTTCCACTCTAATAAGGATGAATTTGCTTGTGAAAGCTAATAATGTATATGGAGAATATATACGTTGCTGAAACTGTGCACTTTAATCTTTTAATTATGATATTAATTTCCTTAAAGAATTAAAGATCAAAAAGTGAAATCTGTGGAATTACTTCGTTATAGCAAGTATTGCATTTCACAAATAGGAAATAATTTAATTTTTCTGTAAATCTTGTTTAATCACTTTTAAATGTAAAAGGGCACACTGGGTTAGAAACTCAGTTAAAACCTTTAAAAAAAAAAAAAGATTCATCTAAGCTTCTGGGAGGCAAGACCCCAAGACTCTATTTTTTTTCTTCCCCATGAGCTCTCTATCTATGCCTGCAACGAAGATAGAATATTATGTAAATGACTGAGCAATCTTAGAAGATCCACAAGGGTAATTGGAACTAGTCCTGTAGCCTTGTTTAAAGGGAAAAGAAAAACAAAAAGGAAGAAAAGAGAGAAAAAAACCCCACACCCTCCCTTGAGTATGTTGTGTTTCTGTGTTACCTTCTCAGCTACACACGGATTCATGGATTCCCCAAATGAAGCTGCAGAGGTGGTAATGGGAGCCAAAGTGGATATTGTCTCCCGACAGCATAGTTTAGGATCCTTTTTTTCAGGAGAGAAATGAGGAGTGAAATTTCTTGCTTTCGTTCTCAGCGAAGCCGGGAGTGTTTAGACAGCGAGTGTCATGTTGAAAGACAGGAGACGACTGAAGCAGAGTGACAAACGTGTTGGTGAAATAAAAAAGGACACAGATGGAAAAAGAACAAAAGCCATAAGTGAAGAGAATTCTCTCATAGTTTGCCTGAATTAAGGTAAACAGACAAACTTTAATAATCTCCAAATATTAAGGGTTCTCCTGACAGTCATAAAAAAAATAAATAAAATACATGCAGTGGAATTCAGTCAGACATTGCTCTAGAAATGCTTTTGCCTTCACCACTTGAAAATAGTAACAATATGAAAAAGTTTAAAATAATAATATTTTTTGTCCTTAAATGCTTCCATGAAAGGTCTTTACTGGAAAAGGTTTACGCTTTCAGTTGAGTCAGAGTATCAATTTTCAGTTTTGGCACAAGCACATCTACTTAGGAACATTTTCTTTGAATCAAGGTTTGCCAGGAACATTTTCTTTGAATCAAGGTTTGTCCTTGATTACACCACTGCAGATAAGAAATGTTGTCATCTTTATTTGTTTCAAAAGCAGAGCAGAGTTCTTTAGTCTAGCCAGGTGTATGAAGAGCACACTGTACATAGTGCAGCTTTGCTTTCCAGTTCTCCCAAAGATAATAATTCTCTTCCAGTTACAAATTGTTTGCAAAAGGACAAAATCTGCTGCATATGAAATCAACATGCAGTGTCTGACATTGATAAAATAACTTGACAAATTAGAAAGTTGTGATAAAAACCTGACCTGAAATGTTATCAAGATCAACCACACTGTCTTGCTGGGGTTTTTTTCCTTTGTATTCATTGATTTTTAAGGCACTGAGCATGACTGTTAAATCAATGCTAGTTTGTCACAAAATTGTGGAGTAAAGGGACTGTACCACTGGGGTCAACTACAAATTGGCCCAAAGGGTAAATGCAAAGGCAGTGCAAAAGCTGGGGAAAAACCCAGCAGATGTTGTAAAATATTGCAATAATGTAACAGCTGTTAAAAAAAAAAGTATATTTTGACATTGTCTTGTTCTCTACTTGTTCATCTTGTGCATGATCACATGCAGTAACTGTGGTACTGAAGACCTTCTCTCACCTTTATGTGAGAGATTTCTTTAGAGACTATGTGTGTGAGTTTAAAATGCTCCTTGTAACCTCCAGGAAGTGCTCAGGATATTTAACACCAGGCCTGTCTACTCCTTAACCTGACTGGCTCTTGAGCCTTGAGAAAACACAGTTCTGACTGGCTGCTGCTATTTTTGTATTTTCCATTTCTCATGAGGTCTGATTAAAAATGTCATTATCTTTCTCTTTTGTTCTTACATGATCATTATGAGCTCGAGGACCGTGATGAAATTGCAATTGGTCTGCAGGGGTTTACTGGATGACCCTTTAGTGGTCCCCATCTATTCCGTCCTGAGTGTACTAAACCAGCTGATTGACAATATAAAATTGCCAAAATCAGTGGGATCACTCTGAGTAGTTTTTGCCAGTGGCAGGAAGTACTTGGATGCTGAGGTTCTGGAGGCACTGCCTGGTCCTTAGAAGCAAGGCCTGACTTACCTGTGCAAAGTATGAAAGTATTGATGTGTGCTGGTTTCTTACACAAACGTTGCCTTTCTCCCCCCCATTCACTGGCAGCAAACTGTCACAAATTATCCATTTTTTGCACACATGCATTCCCTTGGCATGAAGGAAAGTTGTGCTCATAACACAGAGTGACGACAAACTCCATAGGAAAAATCTGCTTGGATCAGCAGTGAAGTCACAGTTCCATATGGATTTCCATATAGAGAAATACATCTTTCCATGATGTTCCTGTTTCAGGATGGGGACAGACAGACAGAGCTGTACGTTGATCATGTGGTGGCAGAGCAGAGGAAATTTTGTCAGTCTCAGGTGAATGCTTCTCTACTCCTGTGCAGATATTGTTCTTGTTGCAGATATTCTGCTTCTGAAATCCTTTGTGGTCGCTTCCATTTGTACATATCAAATACATCATCGTGTTTGTGTTCTGTGACTGTGTGAAAATAAGTCTCTGACTCAGATTTCTGATGCATTCTCTTTTGGATACAAGTTTAAATCTATTCTTAGCATGGATTTCTCACAATTTCTCCAAATGTAAAATTTTGAAGAGAAAAGGTGTTTTAAAGAGTGGTAGAGTTTGGTTTTGCAGGCTTTGAAATCACGCAATCTCATTTTTCTAGACGGCTTGGCTTGTGACATGAACCCATTTGCAGGCCAGGGAATGATAGGGATGTGAGGAAGCAGACCAGCACAGAACCTCTGTGAAATGCCACAGAACTGGTCTGGAGCATATTCTCACTTTTTTCAATCATGGGAAACACAGACAAGGTCTAACCACAAGGTAGAAAGTTCTAGGTCAGAAAATTAAGTTCAGTGTAGCAACATTTTCACAGAAACTTTTATTACTTTAACTTCTATTGCTCTGCTAGCACAAAGACTTGGTTTTGGAACACAGGGGACCAATACTCCTCAAACTCTTCATTCAGGCGGCCTGTGTTAGACATCTCTCTGATGGACACACCTTGTATTTGGTAAAATGAGATGAAATTCAGAATCCACTTTTTCTCTGTCACTCATCATTCCCCACCCTGCCCCAGACTGATACCTCTGTCTTTGTTTAGCTGCTGGGTCTGCAGCACTTCATGTTTCTCCATGAAAACACTCAGCCACTGCCTGTGGCTTCCTCAGGAATGAGCCCTGGAAACTGCTGGGCAGCTGATTCAACTGTGTCCCTTCCCTGGGGCCCTGAAGGGCTCTGCTGCCATGTGTTGGCTCAGCTGTGGCCTCGGGGGACAATATTTCAGAGTCTGCTTTTGCACCCTGAGTTACAGTTGCTGGCACTACAGGCTTCACTCTCCCAAACAAAGTGAGCAGAGCATCAAAGCTGTGAGAGGATACCAGCCACTTGCTGTTCTCACCACACAAAGTCATAAATGAAAGAATTTCTGCAGTAAACAGCCTAGGCTGCTTTATTATTTATTTATATTTTGTTACAATACACCTGAGCATAAAGGGAAACTTCCATTGGAATCAAGAAGACTTATGATACTTTTTTTCTTTTTTTCTGCTTGGTAATACAGTGTACAGTGATCATCCAATTTTACTGCCTTTGCCTGGGGACCTCGCAGAACGAATGCTGATGAAATAGTCAATTGATTAGAGACAAGCAGTCTTTCAAAAAGTCCTGAACAGAAGAGGAGCTATTTCCCAGTTCTCTCACAAATATCAATTAATATTCTATAGCGAGGCTGATATCTAAAGGGAGAATAAAAAAAAAAAAGCATGAAAGGAAAACGTAATTCTTTAAGCCAAACATAAAATATATTTTACCCCGCTGCTGTTGCCTGTGATGTTTCAAACCGTGTACTAATCCTAACAAACAGCCACCCAGGGGAATTTATAAAGGAATACCTGCAGGCTCTCTAATGGCACCATCTCATAAGTTGTAGCAAGCAAGAACTGCCAGCTTTAAAACTGAAAAGGCAGTGTCCCTTCTTGTTAGATCCACACAAGGTAAATCCAAGTAACATCTGCAAGGATAATTACCAGGGAGGAATCCGTATCCCTAAATCTGAATATGTATTTCTGTTGTAAAATATTTTTTATTCCAAATGGTTATGTTAAAAAGGCAGCATCAGAGTTCCAAAACAATTAGTTTATGCACAAGAAAAAAACAAAAAAGGTAAAGTATGCAGATGATTAGATTTCAGAGCCATGCTTCCCACAGCCCTCATTATTCAGCTGCGAGGTGCTGAGGCTGCCAGCGCGCTCCGTTCCGTGCATGTACAGACAGCCTTGTTCTCCAGGCATAGCAAGCTCCTCTCATACTTCTGCAGTCACACATTTGCATACAATATGTTTTTCCCATTTCCCTCACATGATAAAAAGTCCTTACAACGACACATGAGCAATCTGCATAAACATTGTTGTGTTGCATGCAGTAGGTCATTCGTGTTCAGAGATTTTGACTCAAACATGCACTGCATGGCATTAATGTTCTTTAAAGATGTCTAAACTATCTATTCCAAAAATTGCATTGAGAAATATGTAACATTTCAAAGAAACTGTTTGGATAGTTCTGTTTATGGAGCTAGATACCAGTGTATCAAAGGTATGAAAAGATTATTTTTTTGGTGGAACCAGGAAACATCTTCTTGCATTTTCCTGCATGGTACTGCGTAATTTATTGTAGACAAAGCTGCTCCTTTTGGATTCTTTCAGATTCTTTCATTAAGCCAGATTGTTAGGTGCTAAAACTTTTGGTTTAGATTATCAGTTCTTTAGGGTAGTATCTACCATTTCCTGAAGGTTTGTAGGATACTGAGAAACCTCTTTTCCTGTGCATTTCAGTGACATTACCTACAACTACTTGTACAGAAAGCCTTGCCAAAACAAGCAAGTAATGCTTTGTCACTCCTGCTTAATATTAGTTTTGAAAAACAGAATATGAACTATATCTTTTGTAGTTTATTTCAGAAAGTGTGTACAGGTGTCTATATGAGAATATAAGTGCACACAGGTAGAGAGATATATACAAGAGGGAACAGCCTCAGGCTGGGCCAGGGCAGGCTCAGCTTGGACAGCAGCAGGAATTTCTCCATGGAAAGGCTGCTCAGGCACTGGCAGGGGCTGCCCAGGGAGCTTTGGAGTGCCCATCCCTGGAGGTGCCCAAGGAAGGCCTGGCCGTGGCACTCAGGGCTCTGGGCTGGGGACAGGGTGGGGATGGGCACAGCTTGGACTCCATGGGCTGGGAGGGCTTTTCCAACTTTAATGATTCAAGGATTCCATGGTTTACTTATTTGTTTGTTTGTTTGTTTATACTTCTTGGTGCTGTGTCAGCTTTACTTTCTTGCAGTTCCTGGAGGGCAGGAATTAGAGAGAGAGGTGGCCTGTTATGAGTGCATCCATAAAAGAGGAGTTATGGGATTGAAATTTAGGCATTCACATCAACTGGCCAATTTAAGTTCTGTTCCTCTTCAGTCAGCCAAAAAAGGAGGATTGCAGGAGAGGATGATTCTGTCTTCCTCCCTCAGGTAGAGCAGGCAGCTGGTGCAGCTAGGTATGTAATTTAGCCAGTTGAGCCTAAAACTGAGTTATATGAATAACCTTCTTTTCCTTCTTCCTTACCTTAATCATCATAAACAAGAACATGACAGCATCACAGTATTTCACTACTTAGAGTCAAATAAATTACAGCTGGGAAAGACAAATTACCCTATTAGTTAATCTTCCTGTCTTTCTAGGGTTTTCCCTTAGAATACATTATCCAGCATCCTGTGCAAGAGAGTGAACTCTTCAGTGAGGAGGGTTCTGTTATTTCCCTTGGGAAGCTATTCCTGCTTGTACAATTTCTCATTGCAAGAAAGCTTTTGTTTTGTTTTTCTCTTTGCAGAAGATTAAGGGGAATCTTGTATCTGTGTATTTATGTGGTTCTCATCACCAACATACCAGTATTACATCTGTAACATACACAAATTTTCTTTCTCATTTCTGCCTCTAGAAATTATTGCATATTGGATTCTACCTTAGATACCGTAGAATTCAAGCTGGCCTTCCTGTTTCTCCAGCATGTCAAGCACAAATTGCCCATTTTTCCCCTCAGTGGACTGTTCCAGCCCATATCTCTACCCTTTACCTCTTCATAGGGTGTCATCTTTTGCCCCCATTCATTTTTCATTCATTAAGGGTCCACTGGACACCTAAACAGCAAATATTTTTCTATTTTTCACATTTTTCTCTAAGTGTGGAAAAATCTGAAAAACTCACCCAAGACCTCCGTCATCTGTTCCCAAAGTAGTCCTTGACATTTTTGCATGGTTCTGACATCCTGTGGGATCTGCAGGTCAGGCATTAGCACCACCATGTCTTGGCAGCATTTCTTCCCAGGGGGATTTACACCCTCTTGTTACAGAATAATAAAATCATGGAATTCCTGAGTTGGAAAGGACCCACAAGGATCGTTTAGTCCAGCTTCTGGCCCTGCACAGAACAACCTCCTTGTCTCTCTTCTGGTTCTGTCTTTCCTGGTACTTGAGTCTCAGAGTCTTTGGGGAGAGAATTTTCCTGCATTGGGCTCCCAGAGCTTTGGCAATAAAGTAGCTGTTAATGGTAATAAAAATACATTCAAGTATAGATGCAGAAGGCAGGGGTGAAATAACATACGATCTGCAAAAGAACCCTGTTCCACATACCCACAATATATGTGTGTATCTGCATGAACACCAAGATATGCAAAGATATTTTATGTGTGCAATTTGCATATGTTAACAAGTTCTGTAGTGTTTTAAACAGATTCCTATTTCATATACATTTTCTTTATTTGGTTAGTGAAGCCTCTAATTCATAGATTTTGTGTTTAGAAATGGTCTCATGCAATAATGCAGGATGATAAGGCTTAAAACTATGTTTTTGCATTTAAAAAAACGAGCAACAATGAAAAACAAATAAGAATAAGTTTCTTCAGCTTTGAGGCAGTAATAATTTACATGTCAAGAAGTTATGCAGGTTTTTATGAGATTATTGCAGTTTTATTCAATAAAAAATTGTTACCATGACAACAACTGTCATGCTACCTGTGAGATTATAGCAAAGAAGGACAGTGAAGAAAAGGCTTCATTTTGGAAAGAATGCTTATCTGACCTGCTGGGTACAAACAATGCTTTGTGTGACCACCCCTGGCTGCAGGGCTTCCATCAGCCCAGCTCCAAATCCAGCTAAAGGTCTGGAAGCACAGGGATCCTCTTAGGAAAACAAAGGAGTTGGTAAATAATGGTAAGGCTTTGTCATGCAAATACTCTCCTAATGCCCTGTCAGGTGGGTAGTCAGATCTTCTCAATGAAATGGAGATTTCAGCCTGTCAAGAATTGGGAAGATTAGGAGAGAAAGAGCGAGTGAGACCAAAATGGGCATTAGAAAAGTAAAAAAAAAAGAAGTCCCTGGGAGGATGAGAAAACATGGTCCCACCAGGTTTCATCATGGTCACATTATTTACTTTTACCAGCCATTACAATCTTTCAACAAAATGGTTGTTCACTGAATATGGATTCATGTAAATTCCTGGCACCGACTATGCATTACTTCCTCTAGAACATTCAAATTTGATTTTTTGGATTTTTTTTTTTTCAGTACACACATTTCACTGCCACACCAAAAAAAAATTGCTTTCCTGCTCCCTGTAGCAGCTTATGCATTTTTCTTTCTGACTAATGTGCAGAATCGGTACCCTGACTTGCACATAAAAACACAGCCAAAACAACAGAAAAGCACTAGCTGAACTCACATATCTTATTTTTTATGATGGTTTTTAATCTTAGTTTGCCAGCAAACAGAGGCTCTCTCGCCTAATCATATAAAAATACTCCTATTGTTAATTGTGTCTCTGATTGCTGACCTGTTGCAAAGACAGAGTAAAACAATCTGACACTGACAGAGTAAAATAATCAACAATGGTTAATGGTTAAAGCACATTAGAAGTGTTCATTAATTAAAATCTGCTGAATCTCTTTGCAGTTTATATTTGTGGTGAGTAAATCCATATTTGAGGGTCATTAGCATTGCAAAAGTGTACCTAAGGAAAAAACACAGAAAGTTTTTTAAAGGAACATCTTAAAATTTGCCTCATCTATCGAAAAAAATGGTTTTGGTTTACATAAGGCAACTTTAGGTACGTAAAGAAAAACAGAAACAGTGATTATGTTGTTGGGCCAGATTATATAAAACTGCAATATTATTGTAATTAGGACAACAGTGTCTTGGACTACAATAGTGGCTTTCTTATAAAAATGGCACCATTTCAAATTTATAGTCTCTGGCTAAATGAGTTTGTTGTAGCATTGACAAAGAAACAAACACAAGCCAAATGCAGTCAAAATTAAACACAAACAGAAACCTTAGCTGTTTATTTGCTGGGCAGAACCCAGAATGTTGTTTTTTCCAAGAGCATTTACTTAATAAATGCCCTCCCCTGCATTCTTACAGCTTTTTCAATGCAAAATTTTTATCTTTAAAACTTTAAGCGCATTATGCATGTAAAAAATATTTATGTACATGTAGTTTATAACTGCAGTGTCTGTAATGGAGTAAAATCCTGCTTAAATATTGATAATCCAAAGCTTGGAGAGTTCTGCTCTGGAGGTTGCCTAAATAACAGCCATGGTGGCTGTGAGTTCCTTTTTTTCTGCATTATTTTTCACCCTCAGGAGTCTCTCAGTTCTCCAAATCATTTGGTGCCCAGGTTCTGTCACCTGTGGGAGGGGGATTGGTCGCTCCCTGTGAAATCTCAACACATTGCAGAGGAGCCAGAGCAGCACTGGTGTATCAACATCATCTGCAGCTGCAGAAGGGACAGATCTTGCTCCTAAATATGCTGATTATTGCCAGTGTGAACATGATAATGTGGCATGTTTCACACCTGCAGAAGATTTGACTCAAGGTATACAGAAAAAAAAAAAAAATTCAAATTAAAGGCGATAAAATCTAAACTATGCCAAAGCTTAACTAATTTCAGTAGTGGAAGCAATTTCTTTAATTTCTGTTTCATGATCGCTTACATCTTTTATAAACAATTTTCATCAGTAGATTGTTGGCAGCAAATGACTGGATTTGACAGCCCTCAGAAGTGTGTGTGATGGTCGGAAATGAAGTGCTGAGTGGCAGACACTGGCTGGGGAAGAAATTGATTTCTAGGAGACGGGAGAGTATTTTAGTGTTCCATTCCCTTCATTAGTTTTATGAGGTAAAATTATAATCACACTTCAAGTGACCTGTAAGGGAAAGAAGAAGAAGGGTATGCCTTTCCACCTGCCTCTTGTGTACCTGTACAGTGAATGGGGATACTGACATACATATTGCCTGTGTATTTTTAATACATGTATAAACTTCAGTTGAAATTGGGGTCTCAGTAAGTGATTAAATTATTTTATATCATAAGAAAAAATTTTGATAGCTGAGCATCAAGCATCAGTCATTGTTAGACAATGATTGCCTCTTTTTATTAGGGTGTGTTCAACTTTAATATCTAATGAACACTTGGGATAAAGCATGGGCTTATCAAAGAATCAGCACACACATTTAAGTTTGCGAATCTTGAAATAAATATCTAGAAAGTCTTCAGGAATTCTCAAGTGAAGTAAGATAACAATAGAAATTATATATCAAATCTTTCTAAACAAGCAATATAATTATTTCTGAAGGTCTTTGAAATGAGAGCCAGCTAGGAAAATCAAACGCAATCTCCAAGAAGTCAACAGTTTTATTTCTTTATTTTCCTTTGTGTATAAAGTATATAATGGAAACAAAATGAAACAGTTTAGATAAAATACTCTTACAAAAATTTTCACTTTGTGATGAGCCTTATCTTATTCCAGCCCTGTCCTATTGTATGATGTTCTGCACAAACTTCTTCTGTCTTAGAAGATTACAAACCACAAGGTTTGTGATGGCAGCCACGGCAAGGAGCACATCATGTGCTGTTTCGGTGGAATGCAGCTGAAGGGAGCTCTGACCCTTCATTCCTGTGGGGTGTCACACAGCGTGGGCTGCAGGGAGGGCTGGGGTGCTGGGGCTGCAGCCTGAGCTCCAGAGAGGCAGCTCCAGCCGGGCTGAGGGATGGTTGTGTGTGGGAACAGCAGAACAGAGCTCTTGTAAGCGCTGTGAGTGAGCCAGGGTGAGCAGCAGAGCCTGCCCGTGAGACAATCCTATTAGCTGCTGCTTGTCAGCTCTGGAACTCCTGTGGGCAAGCCACAGAGGGGCCTTTTGTTCCTCTCCTCCTGCAACGTCCCAGCTCAAGCTTCCTAAACTTCCTTGTCACTGTTCCCTGTCTCATTTATTTTCTTCAGCCTATGCCATGGCTTCTGAGCGTGCCCCATATCTGCTTCCCTGGTCCTGTTCCTGTTTTCTTGTATGTGAAGGAGGTCATGCAGGATATCACCTGTAGGCTGAGGCTGCTGTTCTTGTCACAGGGCTGGAGACCACATGTGTGTCACCCGTCCCCTTTATCATGTCCACTCAAAGCTGTCAGGAACTGTCTGATAGCATCTGGTTATTGTCATTGGTCACACAACAGATCTCTGATGTTGATGCCTTACAAACCAACCATCAAGTTGAGGATAAATTCCATTTCTCATGCCCAGTGACAGGTTAAAAACTATTCTGTTAAAGGTTAGGTATAAGATCACCTTTCAGCATCAAACAGAGTTAAGCTTCAAAACATGAGCAGTTTGCATGTTTATAAAACAGGTTCAGCAAGCATCTGTCAAAGAGAGTTCTAACATAGTATTCCTTTTCCATGGGATATGCACCAACTACAGGGCTCCTCTGGACCCTGCTGAGCAGAGGAGGGATGCTGGGGGGCACTTTGTCTCCAGGTGGGGCATAGTGGATCTTGCATTGATCTGCCTCCCTTTGCTGATATTCTCCCCTTGTAAGAATGGATAAATTTACACCAACAATAAATGACCAGTACAAGCCAAAGCCATGTTTTTCTTTAGTATTTCTGCAACTCACATTTCTTTCCCTGGGAATTATCCCATCACTTCCATGCAGCAAACCTGCCACAGCTTCCGCCCCTGCAGAACCTGCACTCCATAAGTGAGGTGTTCTCAAAAATCCCTCCCAAATCCTAGCCCTGTATCTTGCCCTGGTGTTGGAAGTGGCCAGGTGGGAAAATGTGAAATGGCAGCTACTGGGTCATATGCAAATTATATCTAAATATGCAAACATTCCTCTAAATAGTTTGTGTGTGCTGTAACCCACAACCCTGGCCCGAGCCATAACAGCCACAGGGCCAGGACCTGCCAGGCATCTCCTTCCCTTTGCCCTGCTGCTCCTGCCCTGAAGGGCCATGGCATCAGGATTCAGCAGCACACCAAGGGTGAGAAGGAACACAAGGCTATTTTTATTGACATATCCAGAAAGGGAGATTTTTGGTGGGTGCTATAATTATTTTCCTTTCTGAACATCAGAATAGCAATTCAGCCTTTAACCTCTCTCCTGCTTTGTAGATATTGTCTTTATTGTTAGCCTAATTAATGCCATCATACTTTGCTGTCAGCCAAAAAAGTCTCTGCAGCAACCTTAACGCAACCAACTGACTTTCATTCCATTTTACTTCTTACAAAAATGGCAAGTGCTATGTTGCCTAAGAAATAAAGAGGGTAATTTCTTTAATTATTCTTTTTTATTTATTTTTTTCAAAATATGGAATTTATAACTCTGGATAAACAATGCCCCCCTGAGTGGCAGAGACTAATTTCAGAGACAATAGTTGTTGTCCCAACTCTGTCACTGTGGTCACATCAAATCATTGTCGTGGCTGCAAGCCAAGAGAAGAAAAAAGAGCCTTTTTTATTATTGTTTTTCTATATGGTCTCTGTAACTTGGCAAGGTTCTTTCAAATGTGAATTTTTCAAGTCTTAAATGCAACATATTATATTGTATTATTAACCTTGTGTTTTGTATCCCTTTGATATGATTCCTTTGCAAATGCTTGAAGTCTGCACAGATCTATCAGGTAGCTTTAAATGCATTCTACAAAGAAGCTTTAAATAATAGAGATACTAAAAGTGTTTTTATTTTACCCAGAAATTCAGGCTGCTGCCATATATTAGCTTGAAGGAAATGTTTTGTTTCTGTTCCACAAGTAATATTTTAACTTGTTAGTGATTTTTTTCTTCTTTTGTTATTATTATACAGCTCACAAGGAAATGAATTTTTGTTTCAAATTAGTTTTTGAATAAGATATGCAAATTTCTAGCGAGTGTAAACATTAATTGTGTGTATTCTTTTTATTTAGGCACCTTTGTTACTAAAGTAACAGCTACAGATGCAGATGATCCAGTGTATGGAAATAGTGCCAAGCTGGTTTATAGCATCCTGGAAGGACAGCCTTACTTTTCTATTGAGCCACATACAGGTGGGTGATTGAAAATGAATCCCTGGGCTGTGAAATGACCTCTACGTTGCTCCAGGGGGGGCTTAGATTGGGTGTTGGGAAAAATTCCTTCATGGGAAGGGTTGGCACAGCTGCCCAGAGCAGCGGTGTGGAGTCCCCTTCCCTGGGGGGATTTGGAGCTGTGTGGATGTGGCACCCAGGACAAGGTGGGCTTGGCAGTGCTGGGGAGTGGTTTGGCTCAATAATCTTCTTTTCCAACCCAAAATAATTGTATTTGTAGAGATGACCATCCCGTGCCTCTTGGGAGCCTCATGTGGTGATCAGGTAGTGTGGGTGTGTCAGCATCACTGAGGGGTGACCTGGGCCTCCCTCGTGTTCCTCAGTCTAATCTGGGGCAAAACCAAGGGAAAAGGGGGGTTAATGATGATGGAGTAATGCTGGTGGCAGTGTTACACAAGTTACTGGAGCCAGCTGAAGGCAGAGGATGAGCTGTGTGACTGAATTGATCAGGGGCTGCCGGGCTTGGCCTGAGGAATTTAATGAGCTTAATGGAGTTTTCAATACGAGACTATAGCATTCCCAGTTAAAGAAAGCACAGGTTAGCTAGAATGTCAGTGAAGACTTTTGTGTTTTCATAAAAAATTATTTTTCTCTCTTGATTGGTGGGATCAATTTGGGGAGAGAAAGAGCATCAATACTGAGTGGTGGTGTGAAGTTTTATTAGCATGCATTTAGGATGACTTTATTTCTCTGTGGCTTTATAGTCTTGAAAGTCATCTGAAAGACGTGCCAATAAATCCATTCCCTCTTGTTTTCTGTACCTGTGTTGTATTTACAGCAAATTCACTTAGTTGTGTCTAAAAAGCAGGTTTTAAGATGATTTGATATTATTTCTAATATTTTTTCACCTGTTACTAGAAGTCATTTTTAATCACTGTGGGTGATCTCCCCATTTTAATTACTGTGGGTGAAGCAGCTGTGATCTCCTAAAGAGAAGAAAACTAAAACTTTTTTTTTAAAACATACAAATACCCACCTGTATTTACACAGCCATAAAGCAGTAAAGGAGTAAAAATTCTTGTCCTTGTACAGATTTACAAAATTATAGAATAAATACTCAAAGTAATTATTAAGGGATGCTTTTGGTAGATCAAGTACTAAGTTATATCACCAACAGTAAACACAGTACTCTTGTAATCTTTAAAATCTGGATTTTTAAAAAATCTTCTGATGAAATTGCATGGAAAAATTATTTCTCATTTCTGGAAACGCTCTAATTTTTAGGGACTTTATGTAAATGCTGTGCATTAATAAATAATATATTAATGGATTAATCCATTAGAGTGTTTTTTTTTCTGGTTGAAGGACTGCTATCCTAAATGTGAAAATGATCTCTGGCGTGTGATTCAGTCTTTTATTCTTACACTGCATGTAAAACAGAGTTTTATAGAGAATAATTCTAGCACAGTACAATGGAAAAAGAGCAGCTTGGTCCAAAAGTAAGTGTGTTAAGAGTGTTTTATTAGTGAAGGCCCTTAGTTCCTGCTGGCTCATTTGTCACAATCATGTGAAAATAGAACCCTGAACAGACCTCTGACCATCAAGTATCAAAATATATTGGTTAGTTTCTTTAACACTGCGAATTATTGCATGCAGTAATGACTTGTGTTAGCTGTCTTAATTGGAGGGGAATGGACTGTAGGATTTTTCTCAGTTTCTACAAGGGAAAGTCAGTGCCTTAGCAGGGGAACACATCAGCTTTCCTAAAGGAGCTGAGATATGGATTCTGCACTTACACAGATTTTCTTTCACAGAAAAATGGCCTGAAATAAATATTCCAAGTTTTAAAAATTATTTCATTTTACTCAATTTTCTTATTTGCATTGCAAAAAAAACGCCTGATGCTTAATCCAAAATAACTATTCCTCACCTACGAAAGAGATTCCCGTTATCATGGGAGCCAGAGAGAGCTACAAAGCTTCTTGGTGAACCTGAAAATCATGATTTTTCTCGTGTTTCCCTAGCATTAATTCCCCCCTCTTCCCTTCATTTCCAGCTACAAATAGTCCTTTGCAGAGCAGTTCAGTTACCATGAAAATGCCATGTTAGTGTCTAAGGGGAATTTATTCACAAAGAATTCAACTGTGGCCACAGTCCCTAAGTGGCTTCATGTTATGGAGCTGTTTCTGAGTGGATAAATTGCTTCAGATTCCCCATTTTTCTAGGTCTGTGGAGGAGATCAGTTATGTTCTTCTCTAAACCATTACATGGAAGAGTTTCTGTACTGAGGCTGTTCTCTGTTTCTTTGCCATCTCTATGTACTGGCCTTCATCCAAACCACCATCCAAACAGCTCACATTTGTTTCTTTAGGGTATGCAAAATATAAATATATATAAAACATTAAAGTTTAATCATTAAGCAAACCAGGTGCAGGTAGTTATGTAGAAACTGCAGTCACATATCACAGGGTGAAGAAGATTGTTCTAAACCAAAATGTCCAAAGAAGGTACAAATTGTGTAGATGTTTGGTTGTTTCTTTATATTTATCCAACTTTAGCAATGTGAACCACCACAACTCTTAATAACTAAGCCAGAAAAACATATTTGAATGTAGTCCTCAGGGAAAATTTTCAGGTGGGAAGATATTTGGATACTGTTGTGACAGTGTACAAATTAAAGCAGAACAGGTGTAGTAGTGTTTTACTCAAAACAAATCAAACCTGAAGGTCATCCTCCAAGTATGGTGTGTATTTTAGGGTTTGGGGGTTGTGTGGGATTTTTTGGGAAGGTGAGAGGGAACAAGGGTGTGTGTGTAGAGCTGCATTTTCTCTGTGGTTACAGTTCATTAGTGCCCTGATAAGTTGAAAGCCTTTTCAATAAATTTGAGACAGAGTTGTTTCTGAACACAGATACTGTGTCTTTCCCAAAATGTAATCAGCATTTTAAGAAATGGGTTATGTGGAAGTGATCCACTTCAGAATGTAAATATTTTCTGTCATTCATAGGAGTGTATCAAGTGTTATCAAAAGTATGGCTATTTAGAGCTGATCTGCTTACTTTTTTTCTAGATGACTGGCCTTTTATTGTCCTTATTAGCAACTGAGAGTAACTGTAGATCTGTGCAGGTGCCAGCACCGGGAAAGTACTTTTTATAGGTGTTTTTTTTTTTAATTTCCTGGCTCAGAGTAAGGATTGTCTGACCTTCCTACTTTGTTTTAATGGCACGTGGAGAGCAAACCATCAGGAATTATTCCAACCATGCCTCCTGTAGTCCTCAGCACAAGAGAGCAGTGTAGGATATGGCCCCATGGCTGTGGTAGAAGGGATTGTCACACCTGAGGGGACATGGGAGGGAAGCAGTTGCTTACTCCCCTGCTTTTGGTTGCTGCTGGCTTGGCAGTCACTAGATGTGGTCCTTATCTGAATCACACTCTCAGCTGGAACTCTGGCATTACTCTCAACCTCCTCACTGAAACAATTCTATAATGCTGGGCACAAAGAAGCAAGTGCTGGTGAGTGACCCATAAAACAATAATTTTCCATTACCTGAGATGAAAAATGCATATCCTGCTGCAGTTCTAGTTTGTAAGTTCTTCTGTAAGAGTTATAGACACATGAAAGGAGGTAATTCGGAAGTTATTTTACACTCAGTGCTCTGAATATGGCTTAGGGTAAATGCTTTTTTGATGGCTTGTTCTGAATATTTTTCGCTTTTTGTAGGTGAATTTTATTATGACCACTGGTTTGTTGGATGGAGGGTGGATGTAAATAATACATGACAAAGATACAGATTTAGATTTTTCCATGAGAGACAAAACTTGCAATGTGATGGCATCAGATTAGAAACTCATGGTGGGCTGAAATATATTCCTTATATCATTTTGGTTCCATCTCACTAACTGATGTCAGGCTTCCTGCCTACTGTGTATTATTTATAAAGATATATGAGTTGTATGGATTCTCTCATAATCCAAATTATGACAATCCAAATGCTGGGAAAGGGGGTTCCTTAAGACTGCTAAAAGTAGCTGGAGTACACTTCTCACTTTTAAGCTTTTCGAAAGATATTAAATCTTGACTGTCAGCTTTAAAATAAGATTATCATAATGGAAAGTAATATGAAGTGACATTGTGTTCTACAATATAGGGATGGCAGAGGAAATACATTTTCAGCTGTGTCTGACTTATTTACATTTCGCATGAACTTAAATAATGTCACTCCTACACATACCTGAAATATAGTTACATGAACAAGGCAAATTGCACCAAAGCCCTGCTGCACTGGAAAGCACATGGGATTAGTGGAGCACAAACCCTTACTCTGTGTGAGAAAGAACAGCTTTTAAGCACTGCCATCTCGGAGATGGGCATTTGGGACAAAGCCAAGGCTCAAGGTGGTACAGCTGAGATGAATGGAAGAGTCAGGAGACCCAGTAAGATGAAGACTCTCCTCACAGAATGTGGATATTTCTTTGGAAAGTGAATAATTTTATTTTTTTTCTCTATACCTAGTTTATCTTCCAGTTGGAAGTGCACATGCTTTATCCAGCAATGCTTTTAATGAGTTAGGGTGTGGTCCTTTCTGGTTCTGAAATCAAAATATGGATGAATAGGCCTAGGAGGAAAGAAAACTTCACTCAACAGAAGCCAGGTTTCCTTCCTTTGTTTTAGTCTTGCCTCCATTTACACCCTACGGTAGAGTCCAGCAGAATGAAAACAAGTAAGGGAGTAAGGGGATATAAACCAGCAACTTTTCAGTTACAGATATTTTTGTGATGTTAGGCTATTTCTTCTATCTGGTTGTTAATGTCCAGTTCCTCACCAAAGGCACAAGGTGCCCTAGAATATTGTATGTAGGACTGATAAGAACCTGTCATCATAAAAACCACTGCTGAGATACTGAGAAGGTTCAAAGCAGGCTACCTAGGGTCAGGAGAATATTACTTATAATGAAAGATTCATTGAACTTAATTTGTATAAAGTGGATCAGAGGTGATTAAAGAAGGATATGAAATCACTGCCCAAATATTTGAGAGGTGTTAGTAAAACAGAGACTTGGGGACTGTTTCTGTAATTACTCCTGATACAATGACAAGGAAGCATTTCAGGCTGGAGAGAAATGGGGAAACAGTTTTGGTACAGGAAGGAATCTACTGCTGTAAGGGGAAAGTAATGAGCTGCTAGGAACAGAACTCACTCGTGTTCAACAGAGCCTTCCTAAATAGTTCAGCTTCTAAATACTTTAGATCTAAACCCTCATGGGATTAGTGTAGAGAAAGTACTTGTTCGACATGAGTCAGAGCAGGGATTGAGCTGCTGCTTTCCAGCTCATTTTATTGACTTCTGCTGCTGCCATAGCCTTGCCACTTACCGCAGATTGAAAATTAAGTAAACTCCTAACTGGAATAATAAAAAGAGGCATGAACTGGGNTAGTGAGAGGGGTGTAGGAACTCCTTTCCATAGAACCATCACAGAATTGTGCAATCACAGAATGGTTTGGGTTGGAAGGGATCTTAAAGCTCATCTCATTCCAGCCCCTGCCATGGGCAGGGACACCTTCCCCTAAAGAAGGCAGCTGTGTGCAGCAGCATGCAGGTCCATGCAGCCCGGAGAGCACATTCCCAAGCAGCACAGGGGCTCCAGCACACGCAGGGATTTCGGGAGTTCAGCCCTGTCCGCTGCTGTTGCGGTGCTCGGGGGCAGTGCTGCAAACAGGGTCTGTCTCCACACTGCTGCTGCAAGTCTTTTCTGGTCTTTGTGTACTAAACAGACTGTGCAGCCCGAGGAGATGTGTCAGGGTGTTTGCACAGAGGGTCTTTGGAGGTTCTGTGGGTTGTCCTGGTGATGGCCCATGAGGAGAGAGGGCTGGGCTCACACAGAGCCAGGCAGCAGAGCTGTCAGTCCTGCAGCTCTTGCTTGGTAGCTACAAGTGCAAAGTGCAGCTTGAATGGATAAGGTATGGAGGACTGGGCCCTTCAGTAACACCAAGACATGGCCTTGCTGGTTAATAAAAGAAGTATAAAATCACTACAGAGACATTTGAAAGCAGTTATGATGGTCTGCAGTTGGCAAAGCTGAGTGGCTTAAGATCAAGGCAGATTGGCATTTGGAAAAAAAAGTGATTTCTGCCTCTTGAGTTTATCAAATAATAGCAGTAACAAAAAAAGCTGATACCACACATATTTCTTGCATTTCAGAGCAATACCTCAATCATTTTAGACAGCTAGTGAGGTAGTTTGAACTTGACTGTTCCTCATGCTGAGTAGGAAAACGGGCAACATATCTAAATAATATTGTGCTTCAAGGGCCTGAATTAGAGAGAGGAATTTGAACTACACAGCTGGAGTTGGAAAGCACCTGAAAAAGAATCCAAAGCTACTTTCTGTAAAGTGTCTGGTGTAATCATAGCTATTAGATTGCTACAATAAAATCCTAAGGAAGCAAGGTCATAAATGCAGTGCCAAATCCTTATTTACTGCATTTGTTCTCAGCTGGCGAGAGGGTGGGCCTTTCACCATGCCAGTGAAATGGTCCCAGGCAAAGGGGATGGCTGTAAGTAGAGATCAAGGCTTTGTACCCATTCTCTAAAACCCAGATACAAGTTCAGACACCTGAATTAATAAGGCAGCATTATAATAAGTGGTATCTGGTCATATTGTGTATGATGTATTTCTAGCAGAATGCCCACAGTGAAAGGCAGGTAATTTCACATGCAGTAGCAAACTTGCAGGGTATACTTCAGAATGAAAACAAGAGCAGAAAACACAAAAATCGTAGTAATGTGGGCTGAAAAAGAAAAGACAATAAATTGTAGGTTAAGAAATGCGAATTAATAAAACGATATTCAAACTCAATCTCACAGTTTAACAAAAAATGTCATCTTCCCCATGCCATTTTTAGAAATAAGCATTAGAATAAAAATATGTACACCATTAGCTTCTCTATTAAAAACACAAAAGTGGCACAAAATCACTCCACTCAAAATGGTAGAAGATAGCATTAAATTCTCCACCTAGTCATTATTTTTACTGTCTAATGTCTTTGATTTGAAATCTATCTACATCTGAATGTAGTTCAGACAACTCCAGTAATTAATAACTTTTATAGCAAGTTAGGCAGCTTTGCTAGAGATTGCAGATGTGTTTCCTGTCTTGCTAAAATAAAAATCCTAAGGCATTAGAACAAAACAAGAAATTGGAATATTTGATGATAATTCTTATTAAAGAGATTATGATAAAGGTAAATAGAATTTAAAATAGTGGATCAGTATTCCTGTATCACATCATCAAAGTACTACATTTTTTTTTTGAAATTTTGAATAAAGGTAGTTGTGGTCTGTTTGGTTTTTAGGAATTATGGTACAGGTTTTCCACAGATCTCCAAGTGAACATTTTTTATGGACTGCTAAAACATCACTGAGGTCAGTGTGCTTCAAGGGAATACAAGGAATGCCTCTCACGCCTCTCTGAAGAAATTGCAAGATTGATTTTCCAGGAGTTTGGGTCCTAAATGACTGTTGTATTTAATAAGAATCTCCACCAAGGTTTTAGCACGGAAGGAACATCAAAGCAATTACTTAGCTCTTGCAAAATGAAGTAGGGAAAGTTCCAAAGTATCAAACTATGCAAGTTGAAATAGCAGGAAGTCTTCAACAAAATGTGTGAGATGAATGGGATGCTTAAGAAAGGCTTTTCAGGGCCAGGTTCCAATTTTGCTTAGTGCTTGCTTGGTTTTGTTCCATGTGCTCAATTATTATTATGTATAGTTTTATAGCATTATCATAAAGAGATCCTTAAAAAATTGAGAAAAAAGTGAAAGCCAGGTCCTTATTTCTATGGCTTCTTTTGCTTCTTTCTTTTCACAAGCTGCAGCCTCTGACACTTTGCTTCTTTTCCCCTGGTCTTTTTCAGAGTGAGACAGTGCATATTCTTCCAAATAGGTTTTTGAAAGTACTCCCTGGGGGTGCATTTTAACTGATTCAAGTTGTGAGGCAGATTGTGCAAATTGCTCAGTGTGTGCAGTCAGGACCACTGCAAAAGTAAATCCCCTTCTGCAGCTGGGTTATTGCTATTGAACAGTGTGACACCAGTGGCTGTTTAGGAAAAGCAACTCAGCCAAAAAAAATAGGTACTTCCAATATTGGGGGGTTTAAGTAATGGAAGGAATAGTTTCCTTCTTGACTTCTTTACCTTCCAACCTGCTTCCTTCCTTTCCAGCTTGAGGCAGAGGATCTGTAGGGAAATTCTGATGAGTGTCTGTGTAAGGGTTATACTACATGTGCATGAATGTTTTCATAGGACTAGGGTTTATGAATTATTTCAGGGCACAAAGAGAAAAAACCTTAACTTAGACATTATAGCAACTTGAGGGCAGGTACCTCAACTGAGAATGCCATGAGTGCCCCTGCCCCCAAAAAGGATCAGGTTTATCCCTTCCCATTCTTGGCAGATGATTCTTAAAAAATAGATTCTGATAGATTCTTAAAAACTTGCAGGAATGGGAAGACCACAAAACCTACAGGGAGATTCTGTCAGTACTTACCTCCTCCTTTAGAAAGTGGTCCCCTAATGTTTAACAGAAATCTCTCTTGGTGCAGGTGAAACCCATTTTGGGGTTATATATTAGGCCCATTATTTCTTCTCTCGTCCCCATGGAAAAGGAGAGTAGTTCCCAGTAGTTTTTACATATTTGTCTGTAAAGTCTTTCCTCATACTTCCCTGACTATAGAAATCAATATTTTTCAAAACTGGGCACACTATTCCAGCTGCAGCCTTACCTGTATGAGTGAACTGGAAGGATTATTCCACATTCCTTCCATATAACACACTAACTAAAATACCAGGAAATGCTTGAGCATTTTTGTCAGCAAAATGCTCGTCTCACATTCAGCTCATTTTGACCCCACATTCTCTTCTGTCTTGTGAGTCATCTGCTCTATTGTAATTGGGAAGTTAATTGTTTCCCCCACGCAAAATGCTTTTTACTTGCCAAATTGAGTTGCATCCTGCTATTTAAGACCGTCCAAATTGTGAAAATTGTTTTGAACTCCAATCCTGTTCTTCCTGTACTTGCAATGGCTCCCAACTTTGTGTCATCTGACAAGCTTGATAAGTTCTCCCTGTCTTCCATCATTCAGGAAATATTGAATGATTCTAGAAGCAGAACAAAGCCCATGAGCCAGGTCATCCATCTCTCCACTTTGACAGTAAGCCATTGATATCTGTTCTGAATACAATCTTCCAACAAGCATCTACCTGCCTTACATTAGTTTATGGAAATTCTCTCCCTTTTAAACTACTCCTGTTTGGCACATATCATTTTCATCCATCATTGCTTGCTGAAAGTGATTATGATTTTATTCTCGATTTGTTTCTGGGTTGAATTGAAGCAGGGGAGGTTGAATGCTCAGTGAGTTAATGTTCTGTGTGCTGGGTGCCTGTTGGTATTTGGTGAACCTGGACTATGTTCTAAAAATAAACAAATGGTTTCAGTACTTCTTACAAATCCAGCCTAAGAACTAGTGAATAAAACAAGAGAACAAATAAACATCCTTGAGATTCTCTATGCAGAACTCTCTTAGTCTGCATTTGTCTTGATCACAATAGGTGAGGATGGAGCTTTTTGGTGTTTATTCATTTGTCTCCTGAGAGATATCAACACTTCTCTTTTGCTGGCCTCAATTCTAGAAATTCTGAACATAGTGGTAACAATCAGCCCATGTAATTTGGATAGACTTGGGGCTTAAAAACCTTCAGTTCCTCTTACAGTAATTTAAACAGTAAACTGCTTTTTATTGTGTTTGAAATGGAAACTTGACTTTGACTCAGCTTCTGGCAAATGGTTTATGGTCTGAGACAGCAGATAAGACTGAAATATGGAAACAACAGCTTGTGTTAGTACCTTTACACAGAGCAAAAAAGCCAAATCTTTTATGTCTTAAAAGTAAAAAAAATTTAATTTCTTTTTCTTTTGGCACTTCTAAAGGTATTTAATCTTCCTGATATATTTCGAACTATAGGCAAGGGCTAGACTGTTCAATACATCAAGAGACAAATTAAAATACCTGTCTAGGAAAAACCATCACATTAGTGAAATAATTGACTTGTCTCAGTGGAAAGTGTAGAATACAAAATATAGCATCTTATACAAGTCATCTGTAGGCTAGAGTTAGCTATGTAAATTAAGTTAAAAGCCCCAAACCAACATAGAAACGCTGCCTAAAAATAGTAATGGAGAAGTAGTATGGTATGCTTAATACAAACTCCATTGAAATAAGGTTTCATTGATCTTTGGATCAGCTCTATTAGTGAAAAAATGAATGTGTACCAAATTCTGATACCCTAAGTTTGCATTAGTGTGCTTCTTATGAGTCATCTCACTTATAACAATAGACTTATTTGCAGAATGCATCATTATTATTCCTAAGTGGTAACCCAGTCAGCCCAAACCAGTCACCACTGTCAAATAAATGCTTTTAGAATTAAGTATCGTTTACTCTCCTTACCCAGGCTGCCATGCAGGAAATGACCCTACTCTTTTACTGACTGTGTTTTGCACCTATCAAACCTGATAAATGGGGTTTATTGTTCCCCTGTTTTCATTCAGAAAACTTAATACAAGCGTTTTCTTCAGTGTGTGGCAGAATAATGTGTGTTCCCTCCCAAGGCACCTTTACCTGCTGTGCCTTTGGCCCTGTGGCTCCAAACCCCCCCTCACCCCGTGCTGGAATGAAAACTCAGTGATTGTGTATCCCTCTGGATGTTCCTTGGGAATGCTCTTAGCATGGTCCTCAGCTACCAAAAGAAGGTCTGATCAGATTCTTTGTATTATATTACTGAAGATAAATGGATATTTAATAAATATTAGCATTTACTTTAGAATGGATACATTCTAGAATTTATGAAAAGATATCTCTATTAAAGATAAAGGAACATTTCCTTATTCTACAAGAATAGATTATCTCAGCATTTCAGCCAGAGTCATTGCTAAGAAGATTATTTAATAGAAGCTATGCCACAGAAAAGAATCAGAGTCGGATGAAGTCTCTGCAGCTATGCCATTCCCAATGGAGAAATCAAAACTAACCGTTTTGCAATAAGTATTGATTGGCATCTAAGAACTCCTGGCAATACTTAACCAAGAATAGGTATAAAAAGCCAATTTACAGCACGAGAGCTAGTTAAAGCCCAGTAAGAGCTGTGTGTGATCCAGGGTGTGAACTTGGCCTCTGTATTCCAGAGGGATGTAGGGTAGATGATTCAGGGCCTGGAGCCTCTCCCTGCCCAGGAAAGGCTGAGGGAGCTGGGGCTGCTCAGCTCCAGAGGAGCCCCGGCTGAGAGGGGCCCTCAGCCCTGGGTGTCCCTGTGTGCAGGGAGGGCTCAGAGCAGGGCCCGGGCTCTGCTCCGGGGGGCCCAGCAATGGCCCCAGAGGAACGGGCAGGAACTGATGCCCAGGGAGTTCCCTCTCCCTGCACAGGAGGCAGAACTTCTGCCCTGGGCAGTGCCCCAGCCCTGCCCAGATTGTCCAGAGAGGCTGTGCAGGCTCCTCCCTGGGGATATTGCAGAGCTGGGTGGGCACAGCCCTGTGCCCTGTGCTCTGGGATGGCCCTGCTGGAGCAGGGAGGTGGCACCAGGGGAGCCCCTGGGGGCCCCTCCAGCCTGGCCCAGCCCGGGATTCTGGGATATTCAGCTTGCAAATCTTAACAAATACACAGGACAATATAGAATACTTGCATTCTTTGTTTTAATTAATTCCAGGGACTTGCTGAGTTACCGTCAATGTCTGCCCAGACAGTTTTAGTAGAATTAAAAAAACAAATTTAAAGAAAAAAAAAGGCCGTATTTAAATTTAACATTTAGAATTGTTTTTAACATTTAGAATTGTTTTCTCTAGCTTTACTGCGGGTTCTTTAGTTCATTCTCATCTTATTATTATGGTGGACTTTACTAAACTTCAATGAGCACTATTTAAATTTAGCGTTAAACATTTAGCATTTCACTTTCCATACATATTGTGAATAAAATAGCACATTACAGGTGGAAAAGTTTTGGAAAGAACAAATGGTTTTATTATTTCTTCTATTACATGTCCATGAAAACTGTAGGAGTTTGCAGTGGATTTGGCCCTGGATTTAATTGGCCTGTCCATTGCTGATGGTTCCTTCAGCCCACTGACATTTTATATTTTGATATACAGAAGATAATTTTAATTTTCTAGGTTTAAAAGCTTCTAACCTAATAAAGGAGGTGATGGGAGCTTCCTGAGGTTGTTGTCCCACAGGGGACCCACCTTGAGCAGGGACACTGGAGTGGCTTTAGGAGTGGACAATGCTGGTGACTGTGCTCAAACACACTGTCCTTCTCCTCTTCAAATTTAGGCACTCAGTTTAGGACTTCAGAGAACAACTGTAGCCTGCAATATTTACAAGAGCACATTACATAATGGTTTGGGTTTAAAATATTTTAAACAATCTGAACAGATGTGGTTAACAGTGTTCACAGAGTCAGCTTTCCATGTGGTTGTCTTCTCTTTGGGAATTCTGTGAGGAAATGATGGATTTCTGTGGGAAGTAGGGCAGAAACCAAGTTTGCTAGGAATAAAATGTAAAAGTGTATATATACATCACAGCTATGATTAATTTTTGGGTATTGCACTTCTAATTAAATCAAGGTAGGTGACCTCTAATGTACTTTTTTCAAAATCTCAAATTCTTCTTCATCCTTTGTATTAAGAGAACCTAACTGGACCTTTGACATTTTTTGTATACCAGTATTTGCATATATCCATGAAAACAGCTGCAAACTGAATTTGTCTCTGCACCTGACTGTTTTTCTTCCCTGTTATTATAGCTATCATTAAAACAGCTCTTCCCAACATGGACAGAGAAGCCAAAGAAGAATATTTTGTGGTCATCCAGGCAAAGGACATGGGAGGACATATGGGTGGACTTTCTGGAACTACAACAGTGACAATTACACTCACTGATGTTAATGACAATCCTCCTAAGTTTGCACAGAGTAAGTGCCACTATATATATATGTCTTCTTCCATATAAAAAGTATTATCGTGGGGGTTTTTGTTCTGTTTTTTTTTTAAATCAACTTATTTTTTCTTTTTAATTTTCATATTGCCTGGGTTTGTAATGTAATTTAAAAAACTATAATTTTCACTACAGAAAGATTAATAGTCTTCTGCCTGATTAAGAGCCTAGGAAGGAGGGAATTATGTCCACAACAGTATACACAGATCTCTGCCTTCCTCTTACATCCACCTGAAAGGGCCTGGGGACTTCTGAAAATATATTTATCTCCTTTCAGTGCAGTTGTTTTCTATGTGCTTTGCTGCTTCCATCTCATGCAGACAAGTGACAGCACCAGTAAAAGACACATATAACAGATAAAAGGAATAAAGCCTTGACTAATTAGGCAATAGTGAACAAAACAAAGAAGATAAGTCTGAATCTAGATAACTGTTGATCTTTAATTCAGAATCCATATTTTCTACTGTGGTTCCAATGGGTATCTTGCTGAGCTAGGTTAAAATGATTTGGCATCCTGCTGAGATTCTCTGCAAGCTTTGTAGCCTATTTCCAAGATGAAGACAAAAAGAAAAAAATAAAAGAAGAATGAGCATAATGGCTGGATTGATTTTATTTGGAACAGGTGCAATCTAATACACTATTAGAAACTTTTCATTTTATCCAGCTTGTTCTGGAAAATTAAAGTTATAAGGTGTTTCAACTCTGTTTTGTTTGAGTCTGCATTTAGATTTTGTATCATTTTTGCTTTCTTTGAAGTATGTTTTTCTACCAAGTGCTCATGGACCCAACGTAGAATTAATAATTTTCCATGTATTTATGACTTGAAGTCCACTTTTGCCCTGTTCTGAAGACTCACTGTAAAATAGGTTTGTTCTAGTGCTCAGCATGTGTTAGATATGCTTCTGTAGTCCAGAAAAAGTGCATACAGATGGGAGAGAGAAAAATCTAATATAAATAAGCAGAGGCAAAAGCTTATTTTCAAAATATGTATTTTATTACCTCATCTTAGTGGGTTTTAACAGATAAGCACTCTGCACAATAAAAGGTTTTCACTCATAAAGTAGGAAATACATAAATTTTTTACTTTGCATCCCATTGCACTGCCTTCCCCTCTGTCAGTGTTTTCCAACAATTTCCCTAATAATGTGAAGTCCTGTAGATGAACTGTATCACCAGAATGCAGAGGGATGTCTCTTTTATACTGGGAATGTTCTGTGCCTCTAATTTAGGGACTCCAGACCTACTTTGTCAGCTTACCTGGCTTTTATTTTGTATCAGCACTGTCTCAAAAAGCCTTTGGCTGCCAATATGGCAAAAATCTGACCCGAAAATCAGCAGCACAGCTGCTCCAAACTGGCACATCTGGGGCAGGTCTCAGGAAGCACAGGAGCACAGGCAATGGGGGTGAAGCTGCCCTGCTCCTGTCTGTGCTCCTGGAGTGTGGGCACAGTGACACACTCACTGGGAGCACCAGGAACATTGCATCAATATCCCTGGGATACATTTGCTCCTGGATTACTTCTCCTGCAAGCACGAGGAAGGTGTTGCCTCTGAGGCTGTTACAGCCAGAGCACATCTGTGCAGGATTCAAGCTTCCCTCTAGGAACAACCACTGACCATTCTGCAAATTCATTAGGAAAAAAACCTGCATTTGCCATAACAGGGTATTATGCATTTATTGTATTTAATGATGAGCCATAGCAATATTATAGCTGGATGTTATTACAAATTCTGCCTTTTAAAAGGCAGCATTCCAAGCTTGCTGCCCAGCACCTCAGATTAGCCACAGCTCTGCCCTTAGACAAGAGCTGAGCAAGTCTAACATTTTTTTTACACTGCTGAAGCACAGTTTGCATTTGCCTGGAAAGGAAAATAAGAAAGGATCAAGCTTACAATAAGCCTAGCCAGAATGAAATCGAAATTCATAAGATGTAATACATGCTGCTTGCACAATAAATGGTAATGAGCTCAGGAAACAGGGTGTTTTATCGGGTTATTGTTTCCAGGCAGGACAGAAATGTATATTTATGGTTTGATTTCAGAGTGTTAGCCTCCTGGGTTTTAGAAATGAAAAAGATGAACTTTCGCTACTTCTGTGATCTCTCTGAAATAATTTTAGAGGCATTTTATAAGTCACCAAAGTTTTTAACCTGGCAGTTTACCACAGAATTGTAATGAGAAGAACTGTGCACTGCTGTGAAAACCCAGGGCTTTCAAAGACGTGGATATGTGGATATGTGGATATATGGATGCCTAATGTGGATGTTTTGGTCAGCTCAGCACTATGACACAATTCATAATTCTGGAGAGGAATTTGTGTAAAAGAGTCAGCTGCATCATAACTTTTATTTTTACTTTTACAATATTTTGTAAACTATTTTAATAAATCTGAGAGCAAAATTTTAGCTTAACAATGCCATCAGCTGTGCCTGGAGATTCAAACCACAAAGTGTGGACAGCAGTATAAATGATGAACGCATAATTTAATCTCCCAAGGCACTTCATTGCTCTGGCTGCTCATTGTTTGTGAGCCATTATGGATATTCTGAGGAATCTTGATGATCTGCGAATTATCTCTAATAATTTAGCCTAAAAACATTAAAAACAAATCACTTTGGGACTGTGTTGTGTAGCTAATACATGCATTTGTGAATTCCTCACAGTTTCCCTCTTATTTTCAACTGTTGCTCCTGCAATCAGCTACCACAGGTAAAGCAGCAACTCCAGAATATTGTTTCTGGAAAATTACTACCTGCACATAGCAGTAATAACCACAGGTTGTCAGAGAACAGGGAGGACAGAGAAGAAAAAGACCAGAATCCTTTCTCAAAAACTGTTTTAATGGTCTCTTCTATTATTCTCGAATTCCTTTTGCCTATTTTAACTCCTAAGCAACACTTCATTTGATTACATCAAGTATTAACCTTGGCTTCAATAAGTGTAAATTATAAAGAGGTAAAAATATAGGGACTCCAGAAAGAATTTTAGGTGTTAAATGTGTGTCTTTTGGATTTTAGAGCACTGGTAGAAACAGGGAGATACAAAAGAAAATGGGTATTTTGGGTTTTGCCTTAATAAAATTCCTACAAAAAATAATATATCTAAATAGATTTTTGATGCTCTTTTGCTTAAAAGGTTTGAAGCAGGTGTTACAAAAAAATAAAATGCTGACAATTTGAATAGCAATTTCTAGAGAATTTTGGTGTAATTCTACAATCAAATAGTAAGCATAGTAACTGTTGCTATGAAAAGTTTTGTTTCCAATAAAACATGCTTTTGGGGATTTTCCTTGAATTTTTCTGATTGGTTTCTTACCACAAAAGAGAGATAGAAGGGCGTAAACAAACAAAATCAAGTCAAATTTTAAAAAGTAGTAAGTATCTGAAGTAATGTAAGTATTTACAAAATTTTTAAAGTATTAGACCAGTTTTCTATGGAGTAAAAGCCAAAGTTTCATGGTTGAATTCTGACTCCTTGTCAATAAAATATCTGTTAAAAAAGGTAAGTTCTACAGTGTTGAAAGGAGCTTAATATTTGTGTTTGCCAACACTCAGCATTCCTGCAAGGAAGAAGATGGAATGAAAAGGACACTCACATACAGTAAACTGAATATTATTGTGTGAGGAACACATTTTGCTGCTTTTGGTCAATATCTTGTGTAAATGTGGGTTGTATCAGTTGCACATCTCAAGAGTTTGCATTGGGGAAGGGTAAACATTGAAGAGCACACAAGGGACACTGGAACCAGGTGTAATGTTTAGTCTTTTCCTCTTATTTGTAAGGTCTGTATCACTTCTCAGTAATGGAAGATGTTGCTCTTGGTGAACCAATAGGAAGGGTGAAAGCAAATGACCTGGATATTGGAGAAAATGCTAAATCATCCTATGATATTATTGAAGGAGATGGAATGGATATATTTGAAATTACTACAGATGCCCAAACTCAGGACGGCATTATTAGAGTGAGAAAGGTAAATGATATCTCTGTTAAAAAAAAATAAATGTTTATTGTACATACAGCTACCCAGCCAGACTTTACTCTGTGAGAAGATGCTGGATTTCCAGGGATTCTTTTATCCATGGATAAGGTGTCAAGCCAGTGAAGTGATGAAAAGGGGTGTATTGGCCATGTCCCTCCAAATTTTTGTCCATGGATGCTGGAAATGTGTGAATCTTATCCAGGCTGCCATGTGGTCAAGTCATGCAGGTTTTGCTCCCTTGATTCCAAAGGAGAAGAGTAGATTAGATTCCACTTTGGTGGTGGTTTAAACTTCCATAAAATCTTGGCTGAGTATTCATCAAATAACTTTTCTCAATTATTTGATTTCCTGTGTAGCTGTTCAGAGAAAAGTAAATCATAGTGTATTAATTAAATTACCTGATGTGTGAGAGGCTTAGTCTTCTACCTTTTATCATGTTGAACTGTCTTCACTCAATGAACAGGGATTACAGTGAATTTTATTAAGGACATCAGTAGTTTCACATGAGAAGTGCCAAATTTGGGCCCTAAAGAAAACCATGTTACTTTTTCTATGCTTGTACAGTCTTGATGTGTGCAAGGTGAGGTATTTGCATGTACACAACAAAAGCATCACCCAGTTATGTACAGAAATATGGGGAGAGGCAGCATAAAACAAAACTCCTCTAGTAAAGTCAATGAAACATTAATTGCAGACTTAATTGTCATTATTTTCTGGGGAAGGAGAAAAAGCTGTTTCTCATGCTGTGTTCTGAAAAAGGATATGAATATAATTTATAGCAGTGGCAGAGAGGTTTTAACTATGTATCATAGAGCACTCTAAATGAATTTTGTTTACAAAAAACAAAACTAAACAAAACCCAAACCAGGATATCCCCGTGAAAAAAAGGTGAATTCAATTAGTACAGGTAATTAATATCCAACTCATACCTGTCATTATAGAGGTCAGGCAGAGTGCCTGTCAAAACTTTGTATTTTCTGTTTCTCAGTGAGTAGGTCAGCACTGTAGATTTACAATAAACTGATGTATATTTATCTAAATTTAGATCTGTTTTTCTAAAGAGAAAATTATGATATACATCCCAGTTCTTCCTTACTGTTATTTATTGTATGCTGTGGCCTCTTCTGTAAGCTAAGGCAATTAGCCTTTTGCCCCAGTTCCCTTGGCTTTATTTCATAACTGAGGCTCAAACATAATGTTGTTTCATATTTTCATTTTGACAGCAATAATAATTTTGGTTCTACTACAGTAGATGATGTATGGAGGGTACTGCTCACCACCAGATTTTCTTCAGCATAAAATCATGGGCTTTAGACAATGCTGAGTAAATTTTCAATATGATATTCTGATTAAGCATGACTAAATGTATTGGGGTGCTGTCATTTCTGTAAAGCATATGAAAAGCAATTGAAAAAGTGCTACAGGAGCTGTGATTGGCAAATTGTGAATATGCTGATTTATAAATCCCCATTCATAATTTCAAAAGCTTACTAATTTAAGAGCTGCTAAAGAAGCAAGGTTTTCTTGTGTTTACTAGAATTTGTGAGAAAGAGCAAATCCCATTAGAGCTCGATTCATACCTGAAAAAAATCAACAAAATTTGAAAATATACATATTGAAGGCTTTGACAGACTTCCTGAAGATTCCTGTTTGTGCTCGTGCTGGTATTTGCATTGCAGATTCAGAGTGTCTTATGTCCTCTTCTTTTTATCCCTGAGACATTATAATGCAAATCTTAATATCTTTCCAATGCTTGGCAATTTGCATCTTTGAAATTTGAATCGTTGTGAGACACAAGAGAATTATATAGTGAATATACTGATGTGCTTCAAGACACAAACTTGAATCTCCTATAATGAAAAAGTCTAACACTCAGAAGTGTCATAGATTTGGGGTTTATTGGGTATTTCAGTCACTTAAATCCACCGTGTTTTCATCTTTTATGAGTTAATATGGAACTGCAAAATAGTAAAAACAGTGGTGACGTGGCAGGTATATTGATAGAATAAAGTAATTTATTTTGTGATTCTGTCTGTGGGGAAAAAGAATAAGAAAAAAAAAAAGTAAAGATACCGAAGTAGAAATTGCTACAGTTTTATAAAATTCCTGAGAGATGTCTTCCTCATTTACTCCTATAATCTGAAATACAGAGGTACCTGAAGTACAATAATATTGAAGTACTTTCTTAAATGATTAGCTCTACATTTTGCCTCTCATGTCCAAAAAATAATAATTGCTAGTTCTTTGCATTTCTCACATTGTTCTGGAACTAATAAAATATTTATTCTTTGTGGAGCTAGTATAATTTTTTTCTTATCTCCAATCAGCAAAGCACTGATCAAGTGCATTATTAGTATGCAAGTCATGTCATCACCAACAAATTTGTGGTATTTATCTCATATGTAACTGTAATGGTATAATTCATGAGAGAGAATATTTCAATACATTTCTTGTGAAAAACAAGGAAACAGTCCTGTTTTTCTCTGAGGCTGGTAAATAACCAGGTATCAATACATGCCTAGAAAATGTGCAGGTTGAGTTTCTGAGAGTGGGAAGTGACTGCGTTAAAACTCACTCCATGTGTTTAAAAATGCACATAACTTCCATCCATTAGTTTGTTTCACTTGTTCTTTGTGGCCATTAATAAAAGACATTTATCTTTGTCACTCTCAACAGCCACTGGACTTTGAGACCAAAAAGTCCTACACTCTGAAGGTGGAAGCAGCCAACATTCACATCGACCCTCGCTTCCTCAGCGGGGGACCCTTCAAGGACACAGCGACCGTGAAGATCGTGGTGGAGGATGCTGATGAGCCACCCGTCTTCTCCTCCCCCACTTACCTTCTGGAAGTGCATGAAAATGCTGCTCTCAACTCTGTGCTGGGTCAGGTGACAGCCCACGACCCCGATGTGTCTTCCAGCCCTATAAGGTAGTGCTGCTTTAAAGTGTTCTTTGGAAAAACTGCTGGCAGAATCCCAAATGCTTTTCCCCACTCGTTGTGTGATTGTTCTCATGCCATTCTCTTTCTGTGAAAATGCTTGCATAGGATTTGGTTTATGATGCTAGATTTATCAGTTCAGATCATTTTCAAAGTCCCCAAAATGCTCCTTGCCATAGGAGCGGTCTTATGAAACAGAGGAATGCAATGAAAGTAAGAAGTGTGAGTGTTTCTTATGAGAAATGAGGTTGGATGGGGTTGAATCATCAGCGTGTATCTCTGCAGTGAATTTAAATAATCCAGTAGTGTCTGCTCTAACAATACCGAGTTTGTGCCATGCAGTTGTAAGGTTGTCAAAACATATTTTGTATTCCTTTGTCTAAACCCATTCCTGGCTTAAAGATACAAAGTCAGAGATGATTATGCCCATACAACTTTTGCATCTTCAGTTTATAAAATTTTCCCTTTTTGATCTAATTTGAACAAAATCTGTTATTCCAATTTCATCAGATCAGTATTTTCTATCTCATTTGACGAGCACACATCTTCCTCTTTCCCTTGGTAGTGGTTGGTATGGTGTAATGTGAGTGTTCCAAAATACATTGTGCTCTATGTAGTACTGCCTGCTAAAAGCATTATGAAAACCAACACCTAAACGTGAAATTCATAGCAAAAGCATATGTGGAAAGCGTCTCTTTAATAACAATCATCACTGTGCATTGCTGCCTCAGGGAATTTAAGCCAGGCAAGTAGTCTGCAGCATCAGGAGGACAATATTAGTTGTTATAATCCATCATTTTCTATCTATCCCTGTCATTTTCTAATCGTTGTCCCTTCCATCAGGTTTATTGCAGTCGGACTTTAAACCTTTATGTAGAGGCCTTGCATGTTGCATATCAAGAGTATTATATCATCAAAATTAGAAATTCAGAATTTGCAACACGTTTGGATGAATTAGAACTTGTGTGTGAAGGTGTTGGAGATGCTTGGGTCTCCCACAGCCTCCTCCCGAGGGGGGCAGCTCCGAGCTCTGCTCTGTGCCAGGGCCAGCACCCAGGGCAGGGCTGGAGCTGGGCAGGGCAGGGCCAGGCTGGAGAGCAGCAAAAGCTCCTGCTGTGCCCAGAGGCTGCCGGGGCACTGCCCAGGCTCCCCAGGCCATGGGCACGGCCCCGGGGCTGCCAGAGCTCCAGGGGCCTTTGGGCAGCGCTGCCGGGGGTGCTCAGGGGGGCATTGCTGGGCTGCCTGGGCAGGGACAGCAGCTGATCTTAGATGATCCTTTTGGTCCTTTCCATCTCAAGGTATTCTATGGTTCTCATTTCTAAATCAATCTTTCACAACCAGATAAACAGCATTAACTGTCACTAAACAAAAGTCACATAGGTTGGGCAGATTTTGATCTGTCACAGTTGAAACAGTGGTTCCATCCCTGATTTAATTGCTGCTGCCCACTGGTGTCTGTGAAAAAGGCCTTGCACTGCTGGCACAAAGAGGGTCCTCTGACAGGTGTTGAAACCAGCCACAGTGGCAGCAAATTGGCTTTCTTCCCTTTTTTCCGGCTCCTTAGCAATTTCTCTTTCAACTGAACCTTAGTTCCTTCCCTCTACCCTGCTCTGCTTTGCTCTTGGCTCAGTCCTGGGTTCCTCTGCCTCTTCCCCATGTCCCCTTTCTTCCTCATCTCAGCCTCGCTTCACCCCTGCTTCAGTTTCACCTTGGCTATTTCCCACTCTTGTTCTGTTGCCCTGGAATTCTTTTCTCATCCTTCCTCAATCTCCTAATAGTTTAGACCAGCCACAATGCCTACCTGTGTTCTAAAATTGAGGCTCTTTATTCTGTTCAAGCCCCAGAAATGGATCAGGGTAAAAGATTCACTTCATTTGCATTTTTTTCATCATTTTATGGATCAAGAGACCTTCAAGCTTTTAAAAGTAAAAATATTTTGTGGTAACAAACTGAATTAGAATCTTACTGCTCATCGGGTCATATAGAAACACTTGGCATACATGAAACAGAATTGTCCAAAATTCATTACCTTTAAATAAAAAGGTAATTTATTAGTATGATTTATATTTTTTAATATTATATTAATACTTAATAAGATTTAAATTTTTCTACAGTATTAGCTTAATAATTAATTAAGGAATATACAAAGGTCAATTTTCTATGCAACTCTTTTGCTCTTGATTGCTTACCTGATTAATTTGGCTTTATCTGGGAGAGCTCTAGAAAGCCCAAATTGTTTATTTTTCATTAAAAAAAAATTAAGATAAAAATAAAGATTTCAAGTTAGTAATTCTACTATTAAAGCAGAAAAAATATTAGTCAGATATAAGTAGGGAGCAGAAATATAGTTACGTTTTTTCCAGACTGGAACAAAGTACGAACCTGGCAGGTTCTAAGAAAAATATGTGGAAGCACTGTTTTTTTGATTGGAATGTGCATTTTAAGTGTTTCTTCTGTTATGGTATTACATGTATGATGCAAATTTTATGTATATGTTCTCAGATACAAATTCAAAAGTATTAAACTTTAGTTAAAAATTAAAAAAAAAACCACAGGTAAAACAATCTGTTCTAAAACTGATGGACTGTTCTACAGTTTAATTTGCCTGGTCTTTTTGAATGTGTTTTTTTTCCTTCAAACCAGAATTTTAGGAGGCAACAATGAATTGTATTTCAAGGAAATTACATTTTTCAATAGATATCTGTTCTATCAATATTTTGGTTAGGCAGAGCTACTGTGTACATTTGTTATAAAAAGCCAGGCAGCACAAACAAAATATGAATCACCTTCTGTGCTCCCAATACCACGTCTGCTTTGCATTAGTCTGATACACAAAGACTCCACACACTCAGAGTATTGCAGTGCCACAAATGAATAAAATTTGGATTTCTCTGAGCATGGGAAGAGTCTGATAATTGAGCTGATGGATAAAATGTTAAAGAATTTAGGAAAATCATTGTAAAATACAGCCTGGAAAGAAGCTTGTCCTATGGTCTAGTGGAAGGTGTCCCTGCACAAGGCAGGGATTGGAATGAGATGATATTTAAGGTCCCTTCCAACCCACACCATTCTATGATTCTATGATTTTCTTTTTATCTTTTTTTAAGTAAAAAACATGTTCATCCTCATATCTAACCAATACATCAACAGTTTGTTTATGTTTGCTTAGAAGAGATGAAACCTTGTCTGATCTTTGCATCACTTGATCTAAAGGCACAAAGCCTCTCACAGATTTGCAAGCAGTGTATAGATGGATTCTTGGGGCTGTCCTGTGCAGAGACAGCAGCTGGAATTTGATGATCCTTGTGAGTCAGGATATTCTGTGATTCTATGATACTTTTTCTATCCCCATCACCTTTCAAATAAGCAGCTCTTTGATCCTGAGTTGCCATTCTACAGTACACGCTCTTTTGGCCTCCTCATTTGTAAGCCTGATGGTGAAAAGGATTTACAAAGTTGGGTAATAATTGTAAGAATGGTCTGTAGTTGGTAATTCCAGAACTATGCCAATGCCACATCTGGGTGCAGGTCTCTCCCTTGGGAAAGGGACCCAGAGAGTTCAGCTGAGCTGCAAAGCTGTGCTGTAGCAGGCATGGGGAGGGTGGTTCATTCTGGGTGCACCACTGGCCTTGGAGACCACTCGCTGTTAGCACACAGCTATTGATTCCAGTAGGACTCACTTCATGTTTCTGCTGTTCTTTTATAACTATGGGCTACTGTCTGCAGTGAATTATCTTGGATAAAGCACGATCCAAGCACATACAAAAAAGCATGAGTAATAATCTTCCTTCCTATACTGCAACTGTCCTCCTATAAATCCCCGCCCTTCAGTGTCTTTCTCTGTGGAGAGGTAAGATTCATTGTAGCAGGTTTTCCCCATTCATATTGGCAGAGATTTCATCTTTGGCAGCAGTTGATCATTTCCTTAATTCACAGCAGGCCTTAAAAACTCAGATCCAATATTTAGTGCCTCCCCAATGGTGCAGCTGTTTATGTGTCACTAAGTAGCGTGTCTGATCCGCCTGGCATTAATAAACAATGGAGATTTACCACGCCTGGGGTGTCAGTGCTGGGATTCAAATCTCAGTAGGAGCAGCAGCAAAGGATTTCTGCTCCTATTTACATTGGTGCAAATAAGGAGTTCATCAGATGAACTCATAACAGCAACAGTGCAAGAGCAGGACTGAGAACCATTTCAAGGCTTCTGTTAAACCACTGTGGGGTTGTTCCTGTAATTGCCATAGCAGACTCATAAACTAACCCAAACTTCCCAATAACCTGTGCTGGCTTTATGGCAATTTCAAGAGATATTATTTCCCAAGATATTATTTTCTCATTTTTAGAGAAATGTATGTTTTATGTATGGTTTATGGATCTGACAATGCATTCCCATTAAAAAGAGTTACAATATCATTATAATGAAAAGGAACTGCAAATGTACTATTAATTTTCCCAGGTTTATGACACTGCAGATTTTATTTTTTGGTTTTGTAACAAATATTTATCAAATTAAAATCAGCAGAGGGTTTTACCTCTTTGTTGTCTTGTAAAGACATGCAACTTATGTTAAAAAATGTTTCCTCTTGAATTGCTGGGTTTGGGTTGTGAATAAATACCGCTGGGATGAGATGAAATGCAATATAATAAACTCAAAAATGTGTCACTCCCTCTTTTATAACTCCAAAGCCAGGATGGCAGGAAGTCCGTCAATGGAAGTTTAAGGAAGGATTGATCCTTGGTAAAAAACTGTTTCTTCTCTCAGTGGAATTTATGTCAAGCCCAGGTCAACTAAACATTAAATAGCATACAAACATTTCACATTTTATTTTGTTTGTGGACGGTAAAAAAAATCATAAATGTTTGATATCAGTAGAGTTCTTTCAGCATCATTACCTAAAAATCAAAAATGAAAAGACAGTTTTAAGTGATGACTTCTTAAAAAAGCTGATTGCTGTCTTTACTTGTATTTTGTTCAGTGAAATCTTGAACCTGTGAAAGGCTGTAAGATATTTTTTACTAACTTCACTAGTAACAGAATTTTACTTCTAATACTTTAATTGGAACTAGGGACACATCAAAATACGGTTAAGATCCATTTCAGAAATGATTGCCTGAAGTTAAGTACCTACAGCTTTATTCTTCCACACAAGTGACCTGATTTTCAGAAATGCTGAGTTTAGTGCAATTCCCATTAAACCACTGAGAACTGAGTATGTGGAGCTCACGAGAAAATCAGTTTACTTAAATGTCCAAATATAGATGCATGTGCCCAGCTTTAGGTACAGATATTTGGAATTTTACTTCATGTTTTTCTGGTACTCTTCTTACCAAACTATTAATTTTGGAGTTGAGTAAAACTACTTCTTCTCATAGTTTAAAAACAGAACAAGCAAATATCCAACAAATCCCATTTCCTGGTTAAACTGGGGTTTTCACTCAAGTCCATTAGTTGTTAAGTACCTTGACAGTGTGATCATGTTAACTTTGATCTTTGGCAATGCAGTTTTTAAACACTTAACCTTTGAGAGTTTGATAAATTTTCATGATTTAGAACTAACTTTTTGAAAGTGAGCTGTATCTTACAGAATACATTGCACAAATAATCTAATTGCAATGTAACTTTCATTCTAAATATGAAAACATCTGACACTGAATTTAAAACAATAATGAACATCATAATCCTAAGCTTTGAAATCAGATCCTAATGCTGTGTCTATTCAAATCAATTGTGTAAGGCTGGAATGAGTTTGAGTTCATTGGAATATGTTTTTGTAGCATATAAAGGGACCTCTGAATCAGAATTTTTTTTAAAATTGCTTTTGATAAAGCATAAACCAGAATGGAATAGCTGATTTTCAGATACCTGTGCCATTGTCACTGTAGCAAAATATGCTCTTTTTCTTTTATCAGGGAATTTTAACAACGTACTTGCAAAAAGTAGAAAAGTGATGAGAAAGCAACAGTCTTGAGTCACTTTTCTGACCACTCCATAATGTAATTGAGTCTGATACCGTATCCTAACTCACCCTATTATGCCTTGATACAATGCAGAACAGATGTAAAAACTGTCAGTGCATGCTGGTAGGTTCTGTAATACACAGACACAAAGGCTTAAAAGGCTTTTATATAAATCCACAATTAGGATTCAGTAAAACCCCTTGAAGTCAATTTCTGTTGAACCACATCAATAGTTTATCACTGAACTCTCTCATTCCCTACCTTTCCTGTCAGGAAACTGAAGGCTCAATTTTGTGATTTAGTTTCTTTTCGCAAATAATTCATTAATAAAGTAACTCTGTGAAAATGGACAAATATAAAAGCTTTCCTGGAGATCCGCTCCTGAGCTTTAAATCATCATCCTGCTTAATGCACCGTTGGAGCAATCCACCACAGCTCTGTCTCCTTGTCAAGCTGCCTCTCTTTGGGCTGCATAATTTACCTGGACATTCACATTTGCAAACTCTGACTACCTGTCAGATGAGACTTGTTTTGTTAAAAATCACTGATGTCAACCCATAAAAGAATCAGTCCTCCAGCGTTTGCAGTGGCTTATAGGAAAATGGTGATTCATTGTGCTCTGCCCATGGAGCTGCTTGGACCATAAGCAAATAATGTGCATGGTGAATAGTTCATGCTTCGTTAATCTGAAATTTATTGGTAAAATAATATTATTCAGCCCTTTTTAAAGATAACCACGAAGCCCACCATTTTTGTGCGCTTAATACATTACTGTTGAAATTATCATCGGTTACTGTGCAATACCATAGAAACTGTCTAATAAATGTGATGGATTGTGTAATTAACTCTTGATCAGCACCGTTTTTCAAAGATGTTACCCAGTGAACCTGAGGGCATTTTACGACCTTCACACTGGCTATACAGCTAATTACTCCTTGGGCAATAATTATTAAGGTTTTTTTCGTCTCAGTTTGTCATTTTTTCTTGTAAATTATTATGCTATTCAGCTTCTCAATCCATTTGGCTATAAAACTGCAGCTCTCAGAGGGCTCCCTAAATTGTCTTGTGACTGTATGGATTACACCAACTTCATTAAGTAGATTACAGGGATGTCTGTTTTGCAGGTTTTCCATTGATCGTCACACTGACCTTGAGAGACAGTTCAACATCAATGCAGAAGATGGCAAAATAACTCTGGCAACACCTCTGGACAGAGAAACCAGTACTTGGCACAACATCACTATTGTAGCTACAGAAACCAGTAAGTATTTGTGTACACTGACTGTTAGTTCTGCTGGGTTTATAATTAATTTTAACAGGGTGTGCAGCAGAAGTTGTGTGTGTGTGTATATATATATATATGTATATATACACATTATTCAGTAAAATATCATATTGGGTGTTTAAATTAAAGAATTTTTGAAAGAAAGGTTAATTTCTGTGCAAGTTCCATTCCTTCTAGTTTTCAAAACTGCCTATTGTTTTTTTCAGGGAATATGACAGTAGAGATTTTGAAGAGATAGATGAGTACATATGTACAGGGTGTGCAGTGTAAACACTAAAAAGTGGCTTAAAAAGCCCAAACCAAAGCCTTATAATTAGCTATATTAAGACAGAAAAAAATAAAGCTTTGCTATTGTAGATGTAAATTAAAGGCTCAACCCAGACGTTCTTAATGCGGAGTGCTATTATGTTTCAGTGCCATAAATGATTAAGCACAGGGGTAATGTTGCATGAAAGTAGTCCTGTTGGATACGTATGGATGAGTTTACTCACACCCAGCTATAGACAAGAACCTGGATTGTTCAGGTCCACAGAGCCTTTGTGGCTGCTCTGCACACCTGAGTCAGGAGAGCTGCCCTGCCTGGGAATATGGGTCATAGATTTTAATCAAGGAGAATTCTTAATTAATTTGGAACTGCAAGCACTGCTGACAGGATCACAGGCGACAGTGTAATTTATTATTCATATTAGCACTGTATTTTAGGCTGTGCAGTTGACACAAGCATATTGCAGCAAAGGAGCAGCTTGGGAGCTTGGGGCTGTCATCCCCAGTCGTGTCCTGAGCTGAAACACAAGCCCTGGAATCCTCTCTGCTGAGGTGTCTGTTCTGCACTCAGTGGATGGGCAGAACTCCATTTGTGCACGTTTGACACATCATTGTAGCAATATCTGTCTTCAGAGCCTGCTGATGAGTGCTGCTCACTCCTGCATGCACAGAACAGTGCTTTTCCCCCAAACATCTTTTTAGAAGGATATAGCATTTGGTACAGAACATTTAAAGCTCAGTTTCACAGTACTGTAACTATGAACATAATAAATTGGGGGATTGGGTTTATTTGGCCCATTTTTGTTGTCTATTTTTTTTTTCTGTGGTACTTGTTTTCAAAAATAAACATATTAGGAATCTGTGACACACAGAAGTGAGAAAGTTGGGTCTGGCTGTAAACCAAGCTCTCACCTTACACTATGTGTAACCCATATTCCTCATTAATTTGTGTATTTCATTGCCAGGAGTGCCAACAGTGCCCTGTTACTGTTACATCTTGCAAATGAATTTGTAATAAATTAGCAGAAATACTTTCTGCTTGCAGGAAAGTCAAGCCAACACTGGGAACCACAGGAGGAAAGAAAGAAGGGTCTGGTTTTATAGGGTATATTTTCCTGGGTTAATATCTAACCAGTTAACAATTTTAATGTTTTTAAGGGAAAAATATATAAAATTTCCATACCAGTTTTCTCAGATGATGAGATTTTCCCAAGGCATGGAGAGCAGATTTCTTAGTTCATGATCCACAGTCTTCAGACATTGGAATTGTAAGATGTAAAGTGAGCTCATTTTGCCTTTTCCTCCAGAAAGGAGGAACTAGATAAAAGCAATAATAAGGAGGAACTAGATAAAAGCAATAATTTTGCAATAAACTCTTCCAATTCACTTATAAATCTCCCTAACATATGTGTGTCAGAGCAAGATTGCCAGAAGTGCACTTTACCAAGCCCCACAATAATGAAGTCTGCCCGTTGCATTTTCAGATTTTTAAAATGAAATTATACTCAAGAATTTTGTAAGAAATCAGCCTTGTCATTAGACTTCATGGGAACCTCAGCATCTATCGCTATTGCAAAATTGCCTTTTATCAGACTGGCTATGAAAATAATAATGCCAATCTTGTTCTAAGCATTTGTGTTCCTGCTGATGGCTTACTTTTGCATTCCTAATATAATTATTTGACATTTACATAAAACAAGGGTTTGA
Organism: Climacteris rufus; assembly: GCA_013398175.1. Lineage (NCBI taxonomy): Eukaryota > Metazoa > Chordata > Aves > Passeriformes > Climacteridae > Climacteris > Climacteris rufus. Next base: position 1,617,097 of record VZRZ01003265.1, read on the forward strand.
TTTCATAGACTACTGTCTTTGCTTATTTAAGTGAAATTATTTTTAAGCTCCTCAAGCAGAAATTAAATTTGCTTATAGAACTGTCAAACAGGGGGAAATGGGCATTTTTAGATTTCTTTCCAAGACAGTAATAGGCGAAATCTCTGTTGTAAAATAACAGAAATCAGTTGGAGGCAGACACAAGCAGCAAATGCAAATACAAAGTGTGTCATTACGATGCCTTCCCTGACAGTCATATAAATGGACTGCTGATCTCTCCCAGGAAAATAAATGTTGGAATTGTTCATGCAGGAACATTTCCTCTTCCTGGGCTGGCTGCTTCCCAGGGCCTGTTCAAGGCTCTCCCATCTATCTGCAGGGCAATGACCTGACCATTTAATTGCCATTAAACTTGCTTACTACTCATAAGCCATGATAGTGTATTTTTCTTCTTGATTCCCAGCATGGTAGATCCTAAATATACCCTGATTTAACAACACTTTTATAGATAAACACCAACTTTTGCTGAATCATAATTCACTATTTCAGAGCTTTGTGCTGGTGAGGTACTTGCATCTAAATTTGTGCTCTTAGCACAGGTAATTTTGGGCAGTATCCTGCTGTCATTGTGACAAAGTCATTCCTTTGCATCATCCCTCAGCCACTGTCTTAGGCAGGAACCTTCCAAGGCAGGATTGGTCTGGCTGAATGGAGCATTACAGCTTCTGCATTTTCACTTCAGCTGGGGATGAACACCCTCAGACTCAGACTGGCTGATCTTTGTAAAAGTGATCAGATTTAAAATGTGTGTGGATAATTTTAAACATTTTTAATCTGAGTGCTACAAAATGTGAACTTAACATTTTGATGTCTAGCAAAACTAGGAGGAGAAACAGAAAAGTGTGAGCCAGTGGGGTATGTGACTCTCTGACATGTACTTGACAGGCAAAAGACTAGTTTGGAGTATTTTTGTGGGTTGTTTTGTTTGGTTGGTTTTTATTTAAAAGGAAAACATTTTCTTTTCTTATTCATAGGCAAGTGTCTGGCCAGTGCTTGTTCAGAACAAATTCATGCTGTTGGTGACAAATAGCATTACCATTGTGTTCAGAGACCTGCGCAAAGTGAGACATTTTGGATGGTGCTGTTTCCCTCCTTTACTTTCCCTTTGCTAAGAGACTCCTTCCAACCCCTTTGAAGGAGTTTCTAGTTTTCTGCAGCTTTTGTTTTCTGGGAGTTAAACTGGCCAGACAGACTAAAGAACAGCTGCCTTGAGTGGCTCTCCCTCAGATATTGGCCCAAACTTTTGTGCTGCCTCTATGTTCTGGTTCCCAAAATGCATGGGAAGTTGCACAGAGCTTTGAGCCTCCTGTTTAAATCACAGTAACCACGTTGCATTCTGGTTGTGTAGAGGGACACACCTGATGCAGCTAGCTTGGGTTGCAAGCTGCAGTTCAGGGTGCAGGTTAAACTCTGGGTGGGAGCCCAGAGAGACAAGAAGATGTGACCTGTGACTCTTTGCATGACAAGGGTTCAGCTGGGTGAGGGCCCTCCAGAGCCAGAGCAGGAGCCCAGGGCTCAGGAGGAAGAGCCAAGGCTTCCCTGCCCTTGGACTGTGAAGGGATAAAAGCCCAGGGGTAAAAACCTTTCTGGAGTCCCTCCACAGAGGCACCAGCTCAGGCTCTGTCAGTGTTACTGTCCTGGGAATAAATGGCTTTATGGAATGAGACATCTGAGACTGTGCTGAGGGAAACCTGGGGTGGAACCAGTGAGGAAACCTGGTCTGGCTGAGTGGGGTGTGGGGAGACAAGAGGGGACCTGTTGGGTCACTGGAACCTCCACTGGGAAGGGCCCTTGGTCCCAGCAGTGACAGCCTGGCCTGGTGGGAGTGTGATGGCCAGAGGGTCCTGTGAATGGCCCCACTGGGAATTCCCTTAGCAGTTGTGTGCCCACGAGGGCAAATTCTTCAATCCTTTTGTGGTAACTACACATGAAACAATGCAAAGAGCCATTGGTGAAGAAGAATGAACTGAAGGAGGTTAGCATGGTACAGGAGATGTTTAGTGATATGGGAGATATTTAGGTGATAGTTTCAGTATTCCAGATTTAGTTTACACATGTTCCATTACATTTCTTCTACAGCTTTGGTCCTCTCAACTGCTATCCTGAAATCTGTCTACTCTTAAATCTTTCATGTCTTTTGGACATTTTTCCCATAGTATGATTTCTTACATTGCTTTTTATATTATTAAATTAATTTTTGCCTCTTTGTTGTTCAACTGTTTTCCTCTCTGGTCTCCTCTACACTGATGAATTCTGCCACTTGGATTTTTAAGAGAAGATAATATTAGAAAGAACTGTGACATCTTTGAAAGATCCCTCTGAAATGCAGGTTTAGGGTGTGCAGAAGAAATACACTCATGGCAAGGATGAGACTGAAAGTTATTGAACCTGTGAATTGATTCTTAAATTTTCTTTCTACCTTGCCATTCATCCCAGTTTACTCTGCTGAATGGACAGGAGCTGGCACATCCAGGTGACTACAGGCTGGAGGAAGCAGGTCCACTGGCAAAATTATTTCCTGAGAATGCACCTTTGTAGCCTGTAGATATAAAGGATGAACATTGTGACTGACTCTGGACTTTAACCACTGAACTAGTGAGATTTCTCATTAGTTTGTGGTGTAGCTGAGACTTATGTGAGCTTAAAGTTGTATGCCAAGGTTGGGAGGTTTATTTTAAATTTAAATGTTTGAGAGAACAGGGGTGAATATAGTCTTGCTTTGTAAGTCAGGGTTCATAGTGCTGCTCGTATGTCTGAGCTCTCTGGAGCTATATCCTGAACAGGAAAGGAATCTGGGGGCATGTGCAAGTATTTTTTGACAGCCTGAATTGCAGTGCAGTAAGAATGAATGATTAAATTACAGACGTCTCTTTTGGTGCATCTTTTTTGTGTGTACAAAGGCTCATCACGTCTTTGGTTCTTTGGTACTTACTTGAAATGAATTTTCTACCATTCAGTAAAATCTAGTGAAGTCAGGATCTTAACAGTCAGATGTGATCCCATTCTCCTGAACACACAAATACATTTTTTCGCTGTGTAGATTACAATTACAGCTGTAACTACTGCTCCCATTGACATGCTTGTGTTGCTGGCATTAACTGGTTGGCAATTTTGCTGGGCAGTGAAGCAGAGCAGGGTTGAGGCTGGGCTAACCTCCTCAGTATTCTCCCAGTTTCTTGCACAGGTTTTGCAGTACTTACCACGTTATGTGTTGTCAATGCTAGTCAGAGGAAAAGAAAATCAAAGAGCCATGACTTATTTATTAGAACATTTTTGCTACAGTTTGCACAGATTCTGAATGGAGCTCAGAATCCCTGATCATCCAAGCGATCAGATTGCCAGACATGGATACAGCATGTGATAATTAAGCTCTCTCCTCTTTCTGCCTCCAGCTCCATGGATTTCCATTTCCATTTTCTAATGGCTGGAACAGCCACGTTGCAGATACTTTCCTAGCACACTCACTATGTGAGTCATTAATACTAAGGAAATGCCCTGTACTTCCATCATTGCTGGTTAATTGATAACAAAAGCAGTAATAACTGGAGAACTGATGTAGTTTGAAAACAAAGCAAAGACTTATCTCAAAAAAGCTGGTTTAACTTAGCCTAGAAAGAAATTTATTAGCAACATAATTTGACTGCACAACATTCTTCTGATTTAAATATGAATATCCTGATATTTGCATACTCATCCGTCCTAAACTGTAGCCGAGATCTGCTTGAGATACAGGATTCTAGTGAATTCTTTGGAAACAAAATATACTGCAATGCCTTCATTATTAGCAATGCTTATCTGAAATTCTCTTTTTAAAAACTGAGGTAATCTTTTTCCCAATAATATGTGTATTACATAGTAGAGCTTCATTGAATGATACCAAAGATTTCAACAAGTAAAGACTTCTAAATATATTCCATTTGGCAGGCTCAGATTTGTGACAAACACGTCAATAAATAACAGACAGCCTGGCTCATTATCTTTAAAGACAGCTAAATGATGATCCTTTTAAAGTGCCCAAGCTTCTTCACCTGATGCAGCACTGAGTGGGCTATTCAAGGTTTATATTTCCTTTGAGCTGTGTTATGATCATATGCAGCACTGGATTCTTCGCCTTCTTAGACTGGATGTTAGGAAAAATTGCTCCCTCTGAGGGAGGTGAGGCCCTGGCACAGGTTGCCCAGGGAAGCTGTGGCTGCCCCATCCCTGGCAGTGTCCAAGGCCAGGTTGGACAGAGCTTGGAGCACCCTGGGATAGTGGAAGGTGTCCCTACCCATTGCAGGGGTGTTGGAACAAGATTATTTTTAAGGTCCTTCCAATCCAAACAGTTCTGGGATTCTGTGGTTCTCACATTCTGCACATCACACTCACAGACATACAAGAGAGCAGTCTGCTAGGAAATTCCAAAGCCAATGCCTGGGAGAGGATACTTCTTTTAGCCTGGAGCCATGCTTTTAGCCAAGTTTTAAATCTCTGAATAAGGGGTTTTAATGGAATTTCTGTTTTCCTTATTCTGCAGGCACTGCAGTCACAGAGCTATTATTTTCATTGTGATTGACTGCTTGATCAAATGGCTCTTGGCATTCAGCCCCATGTGCCAAGCAGGCAGCACTCCTGTGGCAGCCTCAGCCCCCTGCCCAAGGACTGGGCAAAGCACCAGAACTGCCACAACCAGTAGAAATTCTTGTGAATAATTATACAAAGCAATGGGAGAAAATCTAGACAAGATCTTGAAATGTAAATGGCGATTGACCACAATAAATATTTTCCAGGCACAGAGCAGGGGAGTCTCAAGGACAAAGCTGAGGGCTCTGTCTGACACAGGTAATTACCCATACCAACGGCATCCTTTGGAAATGAAGAAGTATGAGGCAATTTTGTCACCTAATGGGAAAGGGCATAAAGCCAGAAAGACTCTATATGGTTTACCGAGAATATAAATACAATAATTGAACCATCACCCAGCACAACCACTACTAAAGTTATCTATATTCTGTATTCCTTTAAGAAACACAAGGACACTAATTAAAAAGGAAGAGAGATATATTTCTTCAGAATAAGCCTTCAGCTACAATGTACGTTTTAATGCCATGAATACCTTTGCTTTCATTATGCTTTCATTTATTTAATTTTATTTAGCCTTTTATGGTAAAAATAACTATAGGCATTATTAGCAATAATTCTAACATTTTAGGGAGTTACTTTGGTACATCATATAATTATCTCTAAGTTAGGGCTGAGTAAATTTCAGTAGGTTTGAGAAAGAGAAGGAAATAAGCCTTTATGGAGGTTTAAACAAGAGAATCTCAGGAATATTAACCTTTTCTGCTTGACCCTTTTTGCTCCGGCTTAGTGGAACTCAAACTATATAATCCATCATTTTTACTCTGAAACACAGAATTTACTAAGGTAGTTTTATTCATTTGCACATAACTCCAGGGTTACAGAGAGCTGTGCACATCCTAGTGGGTCACTGAGTGTTTGCAGTGGGCAGTGGAGGGCTGGTGCACCTTGTCAAACAAGTTTGCAGTTCTCAGCTATGACAGTGTATTCAAACATAGCACAAATTCTCCCATTAGCGTTTTTCACAGCTCAAGAATAGCAGGAGAGGTGATCCACATGGATAATAGCATGGGAGTGGCCATATTATGAGGAAATACAAATAAAAATGGAGTTTACTTACAAAACAATCTCTATATGAAGTGGCCTCAGTAGTTCAGCAGCAAGCACTAAAATTCAGGTATGGGACACCGAGTTGGAGACCTCTGATTCCAGAGGGAGGCATGGAAGGCAGCTGTCAATAAAGCTTCTGAGTAGTTCAGTAAAAAACCCAAAAAATGGTCAAAGAAGGTAGTAAGCATCTTTATGGCAAGAAAAAAGAGAGAGACTTGCATGAACAATTTAAATTATATTTCTGGTTTCTGGGCATTCTAAATCAGGCTAGACATCTGAGTTTTAGATTGGCAAATACTCATTCCACAGAGACATACTGGAGTTAGAACACTAGTCAAAGCTTAAAACACAAAAGTTAGGGCTATTAGGTGGTGCTTTAGAAGGGAATGAGATAAATAGGGAAGGATTCAAGTAAGGAATACAAGGGTCTTTAGAGGAAATGGATGTGACCAATTAATGCACAGAACATTTTTTAGTTACTTTGAGGAAATCTAGAGACTGGTTAAACTGACCATATAGCTGTATAGATGATATATAGATATATATTATATTAACAAAGTGAGTGCATCTTTACCCTGACCAAATACCAGCTGGCCATCTGCACTTTGAACATTGGAATTAGTAGTTCTAAGGAAAATAAGATTAATCTTAGAAACACCATGTAGCATTCCTCTCACTGGAGAAGCTGAATTGGTCCATTTTAAGCAGAATGTGACTGTCTGAAATCTCCACTGGTATTTCTGTACGAGAGCAGGTCATAGTAGAGGTTTTTTAACTTGGTGTAATTTTAGACAATCTTCTTTAAGCACATTTCTGTCTCAAATAAAGCCTCTGAGCAGCATGCTCCAAGCTTCCAGCAAACGTGCTGGACAGCAAAGAATGGCTTCATTTTCTGGCTGAAAAACAAAGGAAATTATTTTTTTAAAGGTGCATGCTGATGTGCTGGGGAGGACTTTTTGCTTGTTGCTGATGGTATGCAAGTAAGAAGGTTTGATGCTAAACTCGTAGAACCTGATCCATATCCAGGATATCCAGCAATATTTTATCTGTGAAGGAAACATAAGAGTAATTAAATTGCACTGTTAAGAAAATCAGTCTCAGAAAGGAATATGAGTTCTAAAAGTAATGACATTTAAATGCTTCTATAATAAATTCTGCTTTAATAACAATTTTTATTAAAGCATTTTGATGTTTTGTCTATGAGTAAAGGAGGGATTTCATTTGAGCTATAAATTATTTTACTTCAATCATGAAATCATTTCAAATAAAATCCACAAATATTCCAGACAACTTGTCCTCAATCAGTCTGCTTATTGTTATTATTATTGCTCCCAGTCATTAGAAAATTTCATAGCTAATTATAATTGACAATAAGACCTTGCATATCTAAGTCAATATTTTTATAGGATTTTAATATGCATGAGGTATTAGCATATTAATAATATAATTGCTCTAAAGTGTGGGCCAGATTCCTGACTGTTTAATGGCAGTACAACTCCCTTGGTTAAGCTGGAATTGATAAACACAGCGGCAAATCATATCCTGGTACATTTGTTGTGTCTTAAAACTTTTTCTTCAATCAGTTTCTCTTCTTGCCTGTTTACCATCTTATTTTTAAGACATTTTTTTCTTTCATTTAAGGACATAATATTATTTTCTGATTTTTTTTTCTCATTTTTATATTTAGAAACTAAAACCTGTTACTTCCTCATGATTTAAGGCATTACACTGCCTCAGAAAATCTGGAATCCTAATTAGGCTTGTACAAGAAGTACAGATCCAGTGGCATTTCATCACACAATTATTGTTCTAATGTGTATAATGAAGTATTAGAAAGATGTGGTTCCCTGTGCTTTTCTGTGATTCTTTGTTTTCCTCACTCTTTTTTCCCTTCCTACTGCTGCTTGCCACAAGGAAATAGAAAACCCTTTCTCAAAGTCTCTTAGTAGACTGACTTTTGCTGAAATGATGGGTCTGTAGAGCAGTGCTTCCTACTTGCAGATGCTTCCAGAGATTACAAATGTTGTTTTTCTGTTGCTTATTCTTGAAGTTACGCATCATTCTTCCATTTGTTTTATGTTTGTCTGTTTGATTTGCATTGACTTTTTGAAAAAAAATGTAACTGTAAAACTTCAAGTATTTCTAGCTTGCCATTTTTTGCAGTTAACAAGTGCAGTGCTAGTAAGTGCTTAAAATTTAGCTGTATTTTTAATTTTTGCAGTCATAATGATTCCCCACTTCAATATATAGTGCAGTTAATTTACAGAAGGTGACATAGCTGCAAACTTCCTCCTGACTTGTACCCTCGTTAGAGTCAAGTAAGGCTCAATAACACAGTGCTTTATCACAAGCACAGGTTGTTTTCTGCCAGAGGTTGTTTCAGTTTGGTCTCTGGATAGATGTGTGGGTGGAAGGATGTTGGCAGTATTGTGTTTTTTTTCATCATTTTCCCTTAAGGATTTACTTAGGATTGGTGAATAAACTGGAATTGCTTCATTGTCGTAAACCTGACATGATTTTAGCAGCTTCCAATACAACCCTCTCAAGCATCACTACTAATACTTTATTTTGAATTATGTATTTGTTTACTCATATTGATGTGTCACATATATCTTGATTACGTGTCACTATGAATATAAAGCTCACTGTGGTCAAAATTAAGTATGCTGAGCAGCCTCTAAGGACATGCTATTTGCATCCAGAGCTTCTTTCAAGAGACAAGGGCCCACAGTTTTTACTCAAATATTGCTAAGATGCTACAATTTCTAATTATGATGCCCCTTCCAACTCTTTTCAAGCCTCATGCCATCCCTTTCTTCCCCCTGCTTTCATATCCCATTTCTGTCTCCTAGTGTATTCTGTCTCCTCCATGCATTCATACAATCACAGAAACCCAGAATCATTGAAAGTTGGAAAAGCCCTCAAATGTCATTGAATCCAAGCTGTGCCCATCCCCACCCTGTCCCCAGCCCAGAGCCCTGAGTGCCACGGCCAGGCCTTCCTTGGGCACCTCCAGGGATGGGCACTCCAAAGCTCCCTGGGCAGCCCCTGCCAGTGCCTGAGCAGCCTTTCCATGGAGAAATTCCTGCTGCTGTCCAAGCTGAGCCTGCCCTGGCCCAGCCTGAGGCCGTTCCCTCTGCTCCTGTCCCTGTTCCCTGGGAGCAGAGCCCGACCCCCCTGGCTGCCCCTCCTGGCAGGAGCTGTGCAGAGCCAGCAGGGCCCCCTGAGCCTCCTTTGCTCCAGGCTGAGCCCCCCCAGCTCCCTCAGCCCCTCCTGGGGCTCCAGCCCCTTCCCAGCCCCGTTCCCTGCCCTGGACACCTCCAGCCCCTCAGGACAGAACTGGACCCAGCCCTGGAGGTCCCTCAGCAGGGCCAGCCCAGGGACGGGCACTGCCCTGCTCCTGCTGCCACCCATGGCTGGGACAGCCCAGGGACGGGCACTGCCCTGCTCCTGCTGCCACCCATGGCTGGGACAGCCCAGGGGCCATTGGCCTCTTGCCCACCTGGGCACACCTGGGCTCATGTCCAGCCCCTGTCACCAGCACCCCCAGGGCCTTTCCAGCTTTCCAGCCCCTCTGCCCCAGCCTGGAGCTTTCCATGGGGTTGTTGTGACTCAAGTACAGGACCTGGCACTTGGCCATGCTGTCCCTCAGCCCATGGCTCCAGCCTGCCCAGGTCCCTCTGCAGAGCCTTCCTGCTCTCCAGCAGATTCATGCTCCAACCCGTCTTGGTGTCATCTGCAAACGGACTGGGAGTGCCCTCAATTCCCTCATCCAGATCACTGATAAAGGCATTAAACAGTACTGGGCCCAATAGTGATCCCTGGGGGACACCACTAGTACCTGGTCCCATCTGGATGTATCATCATTCCCTATTTCTGGGCCTGGCCATCAGCCAGTTTCTAATCCAGAGAAAAGTGCACATGTCCATCCATGGCCTGCAGCTTCTCCAGAAGACTGTCCTGGGAGACCCTGTCACAGGCTTTGCTGAAGTCCAGGCAAATATATCTACAGCCTTCAAATCACTCTGGTATGCAATATGTGGGTTCCATGTAATGAGCACTCATGCCAGTCCATGGAGTATCTCCTATTTCTTCTAGCATTTGCTTTTTTGAGTCCATGAAGGTGAATAGGAAGTGGTGACACTAAGGTGGATTTTTCAAAGCACACATTGTGATTAAAGACAAACTGCCGTTCAGACTGATTTAGAATAGTCAGAAAGCCTTGACTTTCTGGGTTGTTGGGTTTTTGGAAGGGTGGCATGAGGGGTGTGGTTGTCTTTGCTTGCCATTCCCCTCCAGCCCCAAGGTGGATATGAATCCATTTCAGTATCCTCTGCTCCCTCAAGGACAAACTTAGAGCTCACTCACCGTGGCCCATGTTCTCAGCCTCATCATGCACAGCTAAATCTAAGTAGAACAGGGTCTTTTGATTTTCCCTTATAACCAGGGTTATGGTAGAAGAGACCCTTTTCATGCTTGTGAATTACATTTGAGGGAATGTTTTGCTTTTCTGATGTAGTCTCTCCTTTTCAAGCCCTTTTGATCTGTCTGTGCCCTCAGACAAGACAACATCATGCAAATACACCAAGCAAAATAAGATACTTCTGCAGAAAATTACAAACCTTTCCCAGTTTTGCAAATGGATCTTACAATTCACAGAGTATCAGAGGTAATTACAGAGTAACTATTTGTGAGGCTTCTGAATAACTGCACAGCTTCATGGGATGAAAAATAATAGAGAGGTTGCATTTGAATGTCAAATTACAGCCTGACCTCAGATAAGCAAAATGAGGGCTAACTGATTCCATCAGTATGCATTGTACCTGTATGAAAGGAATATACTCACTTTTTTAAATTTAGTTTTATTATCAGGTTCTATAAATCAGTGTTGATCCTTTGAAGTTAACAAAGTACGCAGTTGAAATCCCTGGTTTAAATTGTATTTGTATTTGAAATCTTAAATTATTTCAAATATAGGAAATAATGCTGTAGAGCTACTTATAGTGGCAAGCAAAGAATGAGTGCAGGGCTAGGTGGAATATCACTGATAAAAAAAGATCCACTTGCTCTTTTTGCAGGCATGTGTCCTTTTTCTGCAAATTTTAGGTAATTGATTCAGAATCTGTTTGTTCTGGGCTATAAAAAACAATTTTAATATCTTACATGCACTAATGTGCAAATAAAAGAAAACCCCACAGAAAAAGAAAGTGAATGAAAACAGGACCTGAGTAATGTGGTTTATTTAATTCATATTTTTCTGTCTTGGTGTGTGCATGTATCAAAGAAATTTTATTCTTTCTGTTTTGTTTTGGTATTGTCAGCAACCTGAAAGTAAAGTCCATCCTTTAGTCCCAAGTGATACCTCTCATATATTGATTGAGGGAGGTGAATGTAGCCTTCCTGAGTCACCTCTTTACAGATGGAGTTGCTGAACTTTGGGAACCTCTTAACGACAAATTCAGCTTTGAAGAGGTGGATGATATCAAGCCACTGCTTGGTTAAACTTGTGACAGTCTCTCAGTGAGGAAATAGAAATAGAGTGTAACAAAAGCTTTCCTCTCCCCTCATTCATCCTTCTGAAGCCCACAACAAAATAAACCCAGTGAGCTACTGAAAGGAGACAAAACTTTCCAACTCCGTTATAATTTTTCTCCCAAAGAATGACTTTGGGAACAAACCCGAGAAATATGTTCCACATCTTTTCCTTTCCGCGCCCCTCCCACACACATGTACACACAGAGACTCGCCACAATCTGTGCTCCTCCAGCATTCCATGTGCTGAAAGAAATAGAAATGGAATAATAATTAGGAAGCAGTGTTTGTTTCTTGTCTTAGCAACTCGTACAGGAACGTTCCTGCTGTGTGTGGATATGTCTATGTTGCTATTTAGATAATCCACAACTTCTCATCCTTTAAAAATACAATCATTTCAATGGGAATCTAAATTTTCATGGTGAATAATTCTGTCTGGGTTTTTAGTTTGGTTATTTGAATTTTGTCCTAATTCAGAAATAGCTTGTGTTCTGATATTTTTAACAGGAATGCTGGCAATTACTGATGTCGTCCTGACAATTTTGGAGTGGGTTTCAGGCACTCAGCCTCTCTTGAATCAAATCATTACCCAGCACTGCAGAAAACGAGCCCAGTATTTGCTGCACTATATGATTTCTAGGGTTAAGCTTCAACATAAATAAAACTTCAGTTTCACAATAGCATCTGTGTTTCTAAGGATTCTTGAAGTCAGATTTGTCAGTTTTATATGACAGAAAGATTGTTATAAGCTGTGGTGTTCTAGAGGTAAAGGATTGCCTAAAGAAAACAACAACATAAACTCTAACAGGAGAAATAAACTTGTCCTGCATGTGGATTATCTTAATAAAGTAATCAGATAAAACTTTGATAAAGTATGGGGAATGGATCTGTTAAAATACAACTTAATAAGTTTGAAATATAAGGAATGTAAACCAAGCGGTGTTGTTTATATTAAGTCAGTGATTCAGATTTTGTTTTGATTTCTTTGTTAGAACTGGGACTTCCCCTATTTCTAATTTAAAATATTATTATCATAGAAATTTCACTGAATCGGAGAAGCATGAAATAGCCATTTCCAAACCATCGGGTGATAATAATAATAATAAAAGATGGATTTTTTTTCTAGGAATCTACTTTCTATTCAGGTACTTAATTTTAGTTAAAATGCAAGACAGCTAATGACTTTTTAAAGAGAGCATTGAAGTGATTTTGGATTATTTAATTACATAAAGGAAAACTGGACTAAACTGTATTTCTTTGGATCAAATAAATTATAAATTTTCTTTTGGACCACAATAATTCCCTTTATCTTAAAGATCACTTGTATGTGTATCTGTCAAGAAAAGACAGGGGGAAGTGTTTTAAGCATATTTATGACTTGTTTAAGTGCTTATGGGAGTTGAAAAGCTCCACTGTGATTAGTTAGTTATGGCACAAGACCAAAAATTATATTTATAAGCTCTAGTTACCCCTAGTATGGCTTGCTGTGTACAGTAACAATGTTGGCAACGCTCAGTGCTTTGCAATACAAATTTTCTACAATATAGGCACAACTCAGTTATGTAGGGCTTTCTCCAGGAAGGAAGAAAAGTGTTGATCACAATGAGAAGTGGTAAAACATGGGGCCACAGCCTCCAAAAGTTCAGGTTTGGAGACACGAAACGCCTTCATAATGTTTGTTTATTTGTTTGTTTTAATTTGACTTTGGTTATCACATCTACCTTGTTATTTTGGTATCAAAATCTGCAGCCTTTTAAACCCTGAGTAGGTTTCAGTGGGTTACTCAGAGGAGTACCAGCAAACTGGGTATTTCAAGCATTTAATGTTCCAGTAGATTCTTGAGAACTGGAGAGAAAAGCAGAAGAGTTTTTTAGGTGCTTTTAATCCTTGCAAATATTTCGATATCCATTTCTAAACTCAGTTGGATTTTCCATTATTTTTGGAAGTCTATTTATTAAACCAAAATAGGTTCCATTAATTATTTTTACACTGAGTCTTCCTTTCCTAGTAGCTGTCTAGATGTTCCTTTCTGTGTCTGTGTTGTGCTCATCTGGAGGAACTGCTGGATCTCACAAGTGTTCTGTGCTCATCTAGACACACAGAGGTGTCCCCAGTTGACCAACTAAGTCGTTCTGTGCAGCTCTACCTTGAAAAGACTTTTATTTAACTAGACCAGTGGACGTTGCCTCAATATTTTTCAATCTTGCACCTCAGAGTGTTAAATTTTCAAATGAAGCTCACACTCTCAAGCGACAGGCCTAATGATACTTCTGTATTGCAAAACTCAAGGTCTTTTTAAAACATGCATCACAATGAATACAGGTGATAAAGCTTTTAAAAATCCAGTTGCTTCCTTAGAGAGTCTCTAACCTTATAGTCTTTTATGATTTTGTATAAAATAAGTGATTGGAACTTAATCAGTCTTGCTGTCTGCCTGCTACATGCAAAAAGATTCAGTCTCCCTTAAATCTACTGACTGAGGGGTTTCTTGGAAAAAAACCCAAACCAAACAAAAAAACCACCCAGGAATTAAAACTCAGTTTAGAAAGAAGTGCCTCTCCACTCATACAAATGAGGAAAAGTTCTGAACAGGGAATACTGATCAGTGAGACACCCAATGGCCTGAAGGGCAGCTGACCCTGCAGTCAGGGCAGTTTGTGCACTCTGTGGATCCTCTTCAATCACTTCCTCCTCCCAGTTCAAGGATTTGGGGCATTGCCAGCAGAGGTGGATTTAAACGTGGACATCCTCTGTACATGTTTTACCACTGAGGAGTTTGCAAGCATTCAACGTATGGAAATGAACAGATGGAATTGTTTTATCTTGACAGTGTTTTCAACCCGGTTTTGCTTAGTGAGGATTCATTAATGTGTTTGAATAGGTGTGCTCAGGGTGAAGGAAAACACTTATAGAGTGAAATTTCATGGAAAACTTTGGAATGACAAAATAATGCAGTGTGTTCAGTGTGGTGGGCAGTACAAGCTGCAGATACCATTCCCTCTCCATCTCTCTCTTTTTGTCAACAACAAATTTCATCATAGTCACAAGAACCCTAAAAGGCAGTGGATATCCCCTTGTTTGGAGATTTCCAAACCAGCTGGGTCTTTCTTGTGTTTAGTAAATTAATTTTTTAAATGAATTCTCATCAAGTTTCTAATTATAATATCTTTAAATTTAATGTTTGTATTTCTGATGAAAGACAAACATTTTGGGGGCAGTCACAAGGGAGATGAATAATTTCTTTAGAAGCTTATCTAATTAATTACATTTCTCTGTAATGTCTTTAAAATTTGAACTACCATCATTTCATTAATTTAGATAAAAGTAAATCTTTAGTGTTTAAATATGACACTAGTGCTGAGAATTCTGATAAGTTTGAGATTCATTGTCTGTATTTTTATCATGTGAAGATTAAAAAAGATGTTTAAAATGTTTAGGATTCATGATTTGCATATTAGGTTTTATTCCGTTTCAAATATGTTATTATTTCATGCCATAAGTGCTGACCTCACCTGTTAGTAAGTAACATCATAAGATGCTAAATGAACATAAATACTGCTCATACAATACTTTGGTGAGTGTTTCTTTTTCTTCTGTAATATGTTTCTTTCCAAATTAAAACTTTTGTCTCCTTAAGATGGAAAACATTTAAAATCTGATGTGTGCTGATATTCCATATCCTATACAGGAGGAATTTTAATATTTCAGATGATCCCAGAAATCAAAAACCTTTTATAGCACTGGTATGTTTGAGTTTGTATCTTTTGAAATTGTTGTTTTTATGCCATTTCAGTGTCAGTGGAGCAATTGAAATTTGCACATTCAGATTTATAGGTGGAACTTTACAAATTATGGATGTCTTTAGCACACAAGGAGAAAACAGGCTGTAAAATGTAGGGTTTGATTAGGTCACAACACAATTAACCTTGATGGGAACCACAAAAACTACAGTGTGTATGGTAGTTCTTCCTTTATTCATCTCTCTTACTTGTAGGGCTGACATCAGTTTCTCCCTGTACATGGGTGGGGACTGATGTTCTTGTACTTTGTAGTCATTTGTAATGAGAAGTGCACTGAATATTGAGATTTGTCATTGCTTATGATACAAACAAGGTAGAACATCATGACTGTAAAATACTCACTGAGACATGGACTTTAAAATTAGGACTGAGTTACTTATAGAGGTGTGCATGTGCTATGGAACAATTTATCAAACTCTTCAGATCAGCTGGTGACCTCAGTTTAAACTGAATTCATAGGTTTGCTCTTTGGGAAAAAATAATCTGAAATATTCATAAATAGTCTGAGTAAATTAGCTGTGCTGAATTGAGGGAAAGACACAGACAGCTGATTCTGAAAGCTACTCAAAGCAGATGCAAACTGTTGATTTAGCTTTTCTTTCCTTACAGCTCATTCTGCTCTTTACAGTGATAAGCAATTCTATGCAAAATAGCTCTATATTATAAATAATGAGTTATTAATTCAGTGAAGAAAAAAGTTCACAGGTCAATTTTTTGGTCGATGGTAGATGATCAAAGTGCTTTAATAGCCCAAATTACTGTCTAGTTTTGCCCATGTCAATCTAGTATCCATCTTTCTCCTAATGTGGGTCACCACATTAACTGTGTTTGCAGTGAAGAAATAATAGATGTGCAGTCAGAACAATTAATAGAGTAAAATGTTCTGGTCTCTGCCACAGATAAACAAAGAAATAAATCTCTGCTGTTTACAGCCTTCCCTTTTCCATGTATAATGGACTTTATCAATAAAACAATACAAACTTCATCAAAGAAAAATCTTACCAATTTAGTCCAAGAAAGGTCTTCATTGAGCTAATCTCCAACAAGTGTTGTTTGCAATAGGGATCTATTTATTCTTTCCAACTACAAAGCACTGGCCATCCTTCTTTATCTCACGCTCCAACTCCGCGCTCCGTTACAGATGAGGCAGCCCAATTAAGCAAGGGCAGGAGACAGGAAGAGCACTCTGTAAGAAGCATTTCTGTGTTTAATTTCCAATGAAATATGCTAACCTTTCATACTTTGATTTCTTTCCCTAGGGAACCACAGCCAAGTGTCCCGGGTGCCTGTTGCTATCAAAGTTCTCGATGTGAATGACAACGCTCCTGAGTTTGCGTCAGAGCACGAGGCCTTTCTGTGTGAGAATGGGAAGCCTGGACAAGTGAGTAGCCCAGGTTTTTATGTGGTGTGTGAGGCTGTGCTGGAGTGTCTCCCTGTCATCTTATTTCAGCTTTATTCCCAAATTATGTACCTCTTAGTTCATGCTAACACCTCTTAACATTCACTTAGGATAAACCTGTAATCACATTCTGTCGTATCTCTCTGTATATACAAAGAAACCTTTTTCTTAAAGTAGTTTTAAACTCAGGGTAGTTATCTTGGGACAATATCTTGGAAAAATCCTGAGTGTCTTTAAGCTCCCAACATCACACTCTGTGTGGTGGAGCTCAGCACTTCATAAGTTCATGTGTGTTAATAGGTAAAAGTATAATTCAACCCAAATTCCAGTTCAGTTATTGACCTACATTGCAGCTGCTCCCAGGTATAATTTAGAAGAAACACTTAAAACAATAAACTCGCTTCCCGTTTCCCTTATCTCTGTTATAAACTCTATTTATTTCTTGTTTTTCTATGACACCTGAGAAAAAAACAAGACAGCTAAACAGAACTTAATGGAAAGTAAATTGTAACTGTGCTTGAAGTATCTAAAGAAGAATGGGGTGTTGGAGGAGAGAAGTTCAAGTTTTCATTATATTAAAGAAAAAAATTAAAATGTTATTTTCTACTTGACTTAATGAAAACAGGTTGGCAAAGGGACTCATACAACACTCCACAAGGTCAGGTAAACAGCAACATATCAGAAGTAGGATTTAAACTGTTCAGTCTTTTTCAAAGAAAATGAAGCAGATTTGTTTAAAGGCATCCACTTTGAAGGACAAATGTACAGAAATAGGTAAGAATATCTCATATGCCACATAAGTGACAAGGTGAAGATTCAAGAATATGCACAGACATTTAGAAAGTAATGCAGTGTAAATGAGATGTAACTTTTGTCCACCAAGAGAAATGCTGGGCGTTACAATTCGATGTTTTTAAACTTTGCAATTTATTTCTAGATTGTGACATTTTATTTAAATAAACAGCAGCTGACAACATGACATGGCTTGTTAATCCAACTATTCCTGTGTCTCATGTGGGTGTTAGGCATTAAATTCACTGTTCTCCAAAGAAGGTTACCTGACAATAGAGGTAGAAGTTATTTTCTTTTAGTAGTATTAAATGACAACCTATATAGCAGTATATGACAACCCACCTCTGCCAGGATTGTATTGTTACAGAAGATGATTTGACTTCTAGCACCTCTTTTTGTTTAGTAAAACGGTGTAAAAAATGTGTCATTTAAGAAATGAGAATTCTCTCTATCCATTGAAGAGGAGATGTGCCCTTATGGGCAGACAGTCATGTTACTGCTGGCATTTCAGTTCTTCTGGCTCAGAGTGGATTTCTGTTTAGCTCAGGATGGATTTCAGATGCTGAGTAGTTACATTTTCCAGGATATATTAAATCCTAATGAGTATGCCTTTATCCAGGATTCAGTAAGCTTCCCTAAAATCAGAAGATTCTGTTGTACAGTGTTTTCTGATCATATTTATCTAGGAATTCTATCAAATTTCAGGTGGTTTAGGAGGTGAAAAATGTTTGCATTTCATTTTGGAATAAAACAGTAAATGAGATTATCAAGAGTCAGCTAGTAAAAGAGACTTTTTTTAAGCACTTACAGAAAACTTTGATTAAAGCATGATATTCTTTATCTTACCATTACCTCTTACACTCTTGATCTGATGGCAGATGTCACTCTTGAGCATGAATCCTCATGTGAACTTTACAGACGGTTATTAAATATTTGGCAGCCAGCATGGATGAGGTGGCACTGATCCTGCAATTTATTCTGTGTTTAAACAAATAACACGACTGGAACAGTAACCAGTCCAGAATAATCACCAAGGTTAGGTTCCAAATTTAAGTTGTCATTCAAAAACTATCAGCTTCTGGAAAGATTTTAGTATCTCCACTACTTTATTGTATTTTTTAATGCGTATTTCTATATTCAAGTTTTGAAAGAAATCATATTAATCAGTCAAGATGTAGAATTCAAGAAATTACATACATGTCAGCTATGAAATAGCTGATATGAGAAAGATACTACTCCTTATGTAGTAGCAAAATCCTAATCTGGATGATTCTTCGAAGTTTATACTTGAATAGCATGCAGGAAAGGTTCAATTGTCTTGAGGTATTCCAGTCTATTTACAATTGCAGTTCAACTTAAACCTAAGTTTAAAAAAAACCCTTCATTCCTATAAGGGAGATTACATTTGAACTGTTTATAAAACCTTATGTGCAGCCACTAAATTTATTGCACTGTCTATTCCAGTTCACTTTCTAAGTGTTCTATTTTGGGTTCTGATATAATTGCAGTAGCAAGTACAGCTGCTGGTGATGTGACAGAATGTATTAAAAATTATTGATGTACAACGTTGCCAGATGCATTTTCCTTGCCTTCGCCTACCTCGAAGAGTAGAGGTTCCACAGCTGATAGGAGAGGAAAGGGAGTGGAGAAGGAATTATATTTGTCTATGCACATATCTCTGTCCTCCTTGCACATTTTTACACACAACAGAAAGTTGCCAGAAATGTTTTTTGTCAGTTTTAGGGGAAAAAAACCAAACAAAACATTTGAATGTAGTGTTACAGTACCTCTAAGTTAGCTACAAAACAGCTTTTGCCTTTTCCTATTATTCCTTTTTGGTTTGGGTTTTTTTTTTTTTTTGCATAATTCCAATTACTAAAGCCAGAACATTCATAATTTGCTGGTTATTGCTGTGCTGTTGGTTGTTATCCAGCACATTAAAATTATTTTCCTCTACTCCTAGAACAGAACTTCTGTAATGTTGAGTAGGAAAACTGCCTTGCTCACTATTCCCCAGTCCATACTCAGCTTTCTCCAGGAAAACAAAGCTACAAGATTTTCACTTGAGTAGTGCAGACATCGATATATGAGACCTCGAGCCAGTTTTAAACTGGAGCAATATAAAACTAAGTACAGTGTTCCTCCAGTCTCTTGCAATTTGTCTCTATTTTATTCACTTCTCCTACTAGAATTGTTTTTCTTTCTAATGGAAGAAATCCTCAGGTAGATCTTTGTCTATCTGAAGAGTCAAATGCAGGTTCTGGCAGTAAAAGGACGGCTCTAGCTGAAAAGGCAAAATTAAATTGCTCTGTGGTGACTTTACTCCTGTGGTATTGTGAGTCTGCAAAGTAATGCAGAAATAACCATCAACAGCAATGGGACTGCAAAAGGTTTTTCATAATTGGCAGGTCAGTTTTATTAAAATTAGGAAACAGTTTACTAGTGGCAAGGAACCATTCTAAATGAGGTTAATAAGTTGCATTGCAGGAAAAGACTTTCAAACAGTACCATGTACTAAAATTACATGTGGATAGTTATGAAACATTGAAAGAATTTTTTCTATTTATCCTTGTATATATTATTTCAGGCATAAGTGACTTTGTAGAAATGCAATACAAACCTCCAAATTATAATACCAAGTTGTCCTAGGGGAGCATTTAACTATTCATTACAATCCAGAGCTGCCTGCTAAACAAGATATGTAAGTTTCTACTAAATGTATGTACAGAATCAAATGCATGCATGAAGCATTAATACAACATCAAAGTTGAAATTTTACATGTAAGAATTTCAGAAATTTCAAGACTGAATAGCCAGAGGGTTATTAATTTTCAGTGGATATGTAGTGAACAAAATCAGTTGTTTTCTTTGACAAGTATTGACCAATTTTGCTACATGGAACCCCTTTGGGGGAGTTGCCTGGAAAGAAAAGCCATCTGTAGTGGGCAAGAGGCCAATGTCCCCTGGGCTGTCCCAGCCATGGGGTGGCAGCAGGAGCAGGGCAGTGCCCGTCCCTGGGCTGTCCCAGCCATGGGTGGCAGCAGGAGCAGGGCAGTGCCCGTCCCTGGGCTGGCCCTGCTGAGGGACCTCCAGGGCTGGGTCCAGTTCTGTCCTGAGGGGCTGGAGGTGTCCAGGGCAGGGAACGGGGCTGGGAAGGGGCTGGAGCCCCAGGAGGGGCTGAGGGAGCTGGGGGGGCTCAGCCTGGAGCAAAGGAGGCTCAGGGGGCCCTGCTGGCTCTGCACAGCTCCTGCCAGGAGGGGCAGCCAGGGGGGTCGGGCTCTGCTCCCAGGGAACAGGGACAGGAGCAGAGGGAACGGCCTCAGGCTGGGCCAGGGCAGGCTCAGCTTGGACAGCAGCAGGAATTTCTCCATGGAAAGGCTGCTCAGGCACTGGCAGGGGCTGCCCAGGGAGCTTTGGAGTGCCCATCCCTGGAGGTGCCCAAGGAAGGCCTGGCCGTGGCACTCAGGGCTCTGGGCTGGGCACAAGGTGGGGATGGGCACAGCTTGGGCTCCATGGGCTGGGAGGGCTTTTCCAACTTTAATGATTCTGGGATTTTGTGATTCTCAAACCCGTTGTGAACCACAAATTAAGAGTTGGAGAATTACTTCAGTAGTGTTCCATTGCATGACCATACAACACTGAGCAGTAAAATATGCTTATCAACACACTAATGAAAACATGGAAATGAGAATTACTGGACTTTTCTCACCCCTGCGGAGTAAAATATATCACAGTTTTATATCACTGCATATATATTATGTTTTTTGGATTTTTTTTAAGAGCTTATTTTAATGCAAACGCACAAAGAAATAAGGTTGCTATGGGAACAGTAACTCTTAATTCTGTGATGTGTGCGTGTAAAACAACCAATGTAGTATTCCACTAAGCCTGTCTTTTGCATATAATTTTTGGTGCATTTTCAGAAAAAGAAGGATTTTGTAAACAATTAAGGGAATGGATGGAAAGAACTGAAATATGAGAAAGCGCTGTATAGGACAGCAAGAGGTGTAAGAACGGCACAAAGCTGCCGGGCAGTGCCCAGAGGAGGAGCCGGGGGCAGCCCAGGGGCAGGGCTGGAGCTGGGCAGGGCAGGGCCGGGCTGGAGAGCAGCAAAAGCTCCTGCTGTGCCCAGAGGCTGCCGGGGCACTGCCCAGGCTCCCCAGGCCATGGGCACGGCCCCGGGGCTGCCAGAGCTCCAGGGGCCTTTGGGCAGCGCTGCCGGGGGTGCTCAGGGGGGCATTGCTGGGCTGCCTGGGCAGGGACAGCAGCCGGACTGGATGATCCTTGGGCATCCCTTCCAACTCAGGGTATTCTATGATTCTGTGATTTGATGATCTATAGTTCCTGGGGGGGGTGAGGGGGGGAAGAAAATATTAAACAAACAAACAAACAAAAACAAAAAAAACACATAGACAAAATCCATAGTTTCTATTTCTTGAAAAATTCCAATCTGGGTGATAGTCTAAACTAACTTCATAGACTTTCTGTGAGCAGAAAATATCATTAATGGACTTGGCTACTGACTTTCAGGTGTATTAATTAAAAACCTGGAGACAGTGAAGTGAATTTTTACAGTAAAGTCCCTTACATAACACTGTGGAGATTTAACAGTTATGTAGCAGTACAGATAAAATATTATAACAACCTGATAAACGGCACCTGTTGTGTGCACTTGGCCTTCCAGATTTCCCTGTGCCATTATCCTTTTTCCCTATTGCTTTCCCATTCTATAAGTGTTTGAAAAATTTAACAGTCATAAAGTATATCTGTCTAAATATATCTGTCTTGTTCAGGATCCCAGTCTAAACTGCACTTCCCCATGATGATGAATTACTGGTGCCTGCTCCAGCCCTGGGCACACCACACGTGGGTACTTTAGTGCCTTACACCTCTGCAAAGAGAAAGCTGCAAATATTTCACACCTGGAAATGGTTCTGTCTCTTCATTGGGACAGACAGGAGCTGCTTAGATATTTATGTTTTGCGCACTTTAAGATCCATTATTCAGCTATTAAGTTGGAGACCTCCTTCTTAAAGCAAAAGCTGAGTTAGGCCTTTTTTTGTCCATCTCTTCTAATCCATTTGTTTGTAATTCTGTCAAGGTTTCCGACTTGGTAGCTGCAGTTGTAAAAAATCCCCAAATCTATTTATGTGGTATTTAAGCAATCTACATTCTTTTCTGTATATTTTTGATAATAACAATGATAAACCTGATCGATGCAGAATATGATCAGGCAAGGAATGCATTATCTCAAATTCCTTCCTAAGTTGGATTGTCCTACAGATATCCAAACCTGCTCAAACATTTTTTTATATACAGAATTTCAAATATGTGTGTTTTGGTGTTGATTCCTGTGGTTATCTAGTAAGACCTTTTAATTCTTTCTTTGACTCTTGAAGAACATGAATATAATTGTGACTATTGTCAGATATATGACATATAACAGATTGATAGTCATGGTTAAACTGGAATAAAATACTAGTTATTGGCATTTTCTTAGGGAAATATTGAAATTTTAAAATATAAGTCTATGAATTTGGACAGCATCAAGCCCTGCTTCCATTTTTCACTCTACACTTTAAAAATAAAATTTGTAGTGATTCCTAATTTGAATTTAATTGTCCAAGAAATTATTGGTGCATTGCTTTAAGCATTGCAAAGAAATATATAACACAAACGTTATTGAATTCAATGGACATAGGAAAAGTCAATAATTCTAATTAAATTTCTTATAAACCTCATCTAGCATGAGCTAACTAGCACTGAAAGTCAAGTCTGAGAGTGGGATTTGGATCCATGGTTGGTTTTGTTTCTGTTTCTCTGGAAAATATTTGGAATCAAAAGCAAGTGCACCAAATATTAAAAAAAACAAAACCAAAGAAAACAAAAAACCCAATTACAAACCTCCTGGTTTTTTAAAATACTGTTTCTTCTTTTCCTGGGCAGCTTTGTATGATTTGAAGATGATCAGAAGTACCTGAGTAATGTAGAAAGTAAAGGGTGTAAATAGAGGTCAGTCTCCTTCAGATACTGCAGCTGGTCATCTAAATCATATGAGGTGCTTCATACAAAGTTATTTGATTATTTAAAATTATCCAAGAACTATCCAGAACACTCTCTCCTCTTCTAACCTTATTACCCTGCATTGTTCTTGAAATCATTTGTTAAAAACGGTGTTTTAAAACAAACAAGCGTATGTTTCTAGTACAAGAATAACTGAGGTTTTATTAAAATTAAGGAAAATAAACAAATACAAACTTAAATAGTTTCTCATTTTTTTCAATTTATATTATTTATCATCTAAAATTTCACATTGAAATTATTTTTAAAAAATTCAATAAAATTAAATGAGGGGCTGGTGGGGTTTGGAGAAGAAGAAAGGATTAAAGATATATTACATATCCAGTGAGAAGCATGGCTATATAAATTAAAGACTTCCACAGGCAGTATGAGAATTTATGAAGCACAATTTTCCTTCTTTTATTGATGAATATTAATTTATTACTTGCCTAAATCAGCAGCAGTTTTTACTGGCCTCTCTTACCTGTCTCTCCTTATTCTGGAAATAAGAATTTCCAGAATTCTCTGGAATTCCTTGCTCTGGAATGCCTCCTTGCTCTGGAAACAGTTTAAAAGAGGCAGATAGAGTTCCTGTTCCCAAGATTTTCAGTCTAGTGTCTGTAAAAGCCTTGGAAAGTTATAAATTAGCTTTTGTAATCTGGCATGGACAGAAATGAAATGTGTCCAATAAATACAATTTTTTTTTTCAATACTGTCTATTTATAAGGAGTGTGAAAACTTAACAAGACCATTTCTGTTGCAGGTAATTCAGATTGTCAGTGCTGTTGACAAAGATGATCCTAAAAATGGGCATTATTTCCTGTACAGCCTTCTTCCTGAAATGGTCAACAATCCAAACTTCACCATCAAGAAAAATGAAGGTAAATTTAATACATGTAAAATGTGTATCTCACAATTTAGTTTGGAATTGTTTTGTTGACTTTAATTACTTTACCTGTTTGTTCTTTGAGCAATTAAAATGTAAATAATCTGCTCAGTGGTACCTTCATTATAACTCTTAAGCTATTTCCAATAGCTTTAAAATAGATAAGAAGAAAGTAAAATGAATATGGAATCTAGATCCAGGAGACAGCTCACTGGCTTAAATAAAATGAAAGGATGGATTTACTGCCTACATTGTTTCTATTAATTTGAAATTTCAGAGATATGCTGTAAGATGAAAATCTGAAACTGTGTTGATAAATAAGTGTTGATCCCTACATTGACTGTTTATAGATGGGAACATAAAACTAAGTATCTACTAAATCTCCCAAGGAAAACACCTTTCCAGCCTGTTTGTTGCCTCTATAAAGGTTCCAAAGTGTTTTGGTGAGGAACTTTTACTAGAAAGAGAAATCTCTTAGGTCAGCAAAGCCTCAAAGGGCATTTTGTATCACTGTGGTTTGGAGCACTTCTGGAAGGGCAAAATGTCATTTTGCAGGGCTGTAGAAGGGGACTGTCATGAGTGATGGAAAAAAACACCATTTAATATTGTTGAGCAATTTATACTGATCCTTTTCTTTGACACACAGATATATTTGAAGGTCAAGTGAGAGAAAGAGCTAGGAATGATCCCAAGAATGCTATAAATAGTGCTTTATGTATTTGTACTTGAATATTCAGCAAAGTTGTTCTATCTTGGCTTTTTTTAATAAAGCACAGCCTGTAAGTTATTCTAGCCAAATTCAGTCTGTTATTTGAAATTAGAAAGGAAATCTCTGTTTAGTCCATCACTAATAGGAAGATGTATGTGTGAGCTGTATGTGCAGGAGTGTAAAAGTAATACATGCAATGTCAAATAGAGAAAATGTTGTTTGCATTTTTTATTCTATCTGTTCCAACCATGAAGCATGATGGCACTGTTTTGCTAAATGACACTGCACAAACCTAAATTCTGTGTCTGCTTAAATATATCCTATATTTTTCTTTTCTTCAGATGTGTTTTTCTCTTCTAGCATTCACAAAGTGTGTCTCTACTTATATCTCTATTTCCTTGTAGTAAATGAGTCTCTGTATGTTTTCTGGAGAAGATAAAACAAACCTCTTCAAAATGCATTCCATAATCATCAGTAGTGTAACACAAATTGAATTAAGCATCCTAAATGTGAGGTGGTTTGCTTGGCACAGCATGACAAAGTAAAAAAGATCTTAGCATTTCTCTTCATGTTTAAATGCTGAGCTCACGTTGCTAATTACCCTTGTCCTTCCAATCTGTTACCTATTTAAGACCCACTCGTGCTCCTACTCACACAGACAATGGCAAAATGGGTCCTGAACTGAGTAGGAATGAGGAAACTCAGTATAATAAGGTTTACAAAAATAAGTCAAATTTTCTTAAAACTTTGCCACTCCATTTTATGCAGTTTTTAATGTGTTTGCATCAGTTAAATGTGAAAATCCTCTTAAAACAACCAACTGAAATCTCTTGAAATTAAAAATCTGCTTGAAGAGACTTTCTGATTTAATCCTTCAGTGTCCAATAATAAAATTCCCACTATGCATGCCATCCTTATCTATCACAATTGCTCAGTCAGAGGTGCAGTGCATGGCTGATGTTAGAACATGATCTCCCACAGGAAGCAAATATTCCTGTCAGAGCCAAAATCAGGGTATAACTTGGCTGAGCTGAGATTGCATGTCCTTTAAATATCACCTATCTTCAGTAAGTCTTTATTTGGTTCTGCCACTTAAACAATGAACTTGACCATGACTTTGTCTTGCATATATATGCTAGATAAGCATGAGTGATTATTCCTGTTGAAAAACTCCAGTATGCCTAAAAAAACTGAATTCACATGTCAAATGTACCCTTTTGTTTTTGTATTACTGAGTGTCTGGGCTATCCAAAAGCCAGGTTGTTGTGGTTTGGGAGGAGCACTGTAAGGAAATGCCTGTAACAAACCCTACTGTCCTTTCTGTAGATCAGATTGCTGCACAAAACAATAAAGCTTGAAACAGAAAAACATTCCCTTACACTGGTGCCCAAAATCCTTGACATCTTGCTGACTGTGTCCTCCACTTCTTCCCAGAGTCTTGGCCCTGCCACATTAATTCTTCAAGGCAGCAGGAACCTGATGGCTGCTGAAGAAGTGCTGTCCTCTTGTGGATTGCATTTTCTCAGGAAGCCTGCTGTAGAAACCCAATATTTTCTTCGCTAGAATGAGCACGTTTCTTTATTTAAATCATTTTTCATATCTTGCCTTTCTTCTAAGTTCTCTCGAGGGCAGAGGTAAACAAAAGTACCCCTCCTCAAGAGTACTTGTGAAATGATATTTCCCTTGTGGGTTCTCTTTGCTCCAGGTAACAGTGTGGCTTTTGGCCACCAGGTAATTTTGTCCCCGAATGTGGTGGCTCTGGTGTGCAAACAGTGCAGTTTGGCATCTGCCAGAGAAAAAGCTGCAGTGTTCTCCTTCTGTCCCTCATGCTAAAGAATATATAAGATGCCTGTGATTTGGAATTTTCTCTTCCTAAGTGGAACATAAGCATAACCATTAGTCAATTTATGTTTTAGCACACAGGCTGATTCTGTTGTTTCAAACCTTCCAGATCACCCTAAGGCAAGTTCCCATGGTAGTCAGTAATTAACTGTGCTGCTGACTTACACTGCAAATATTATGATTGGCCACATTGTTATTGACAAATATGTTTATCTAAGTGACACTACAGGTATCTTCATCAGGAACCACAAAAAACCCTACTTCTCAGGTTTTATTGCATATTATAGAAATTACGCTGTGCTCACAGCAGAATCAGTGCCTTGAAATGATGCACTGGTATTCTTTATTTGCTTGGTTTGTTGAATTTCCATATTTACAATCCCTTCTATACACAAGATGCCCAAAACTGTAGAGACTGTGGTGGCTTTCTGATGTAAATAATGTAAAAAATGTAAATTTAAATGCCATCTGCAGTGTATCTCTTAGTGATCTTTATTTGCTATATCTTCTGATCCTTTTCTGAGCTTAGATGTCTGTTACTGGGTGGGTTTTGTAGGTTTTGTGCCTTGGCTTCCTGGGCAGTGAGTGATAATCAGGACTGAGGAAATCCTGCTCTCTCAAGCTATAATCAAGGAACACTGATCATTTAGATTGCCAGTTGCATAAACCTTTATCTCCTCTCAAGAGAAAGAATAGAGTTATATAACGAAAATATAAGAAGTTAATGCTACATGAAAATCATGTTGTGTTTTCTATGTTAGTTCCTGTGACTAAACCTGTGACTGTGACATAACAAGTCCCTGACTGCACAAACTCCTGCTGACTCTGGGCACTCTCAAGTGTCGTTGTGCTGGGTTTCTGCACAGGAGCAGAAGTGGGGAAAAAAAATTGAAAATCCATGATTTGTGTAGTGTGTCTGAGAAATTTTGAACCAGAGAAACCTCAAACTTCAGATGAAAATATCTGATGTTTAGACAAGTGTTGATACACTCTAGCAACGTGTTGTAGACTGACTAGAATTAACCCTTCCAAAAAAGTGTAGGATCACAATAAATGACAAAAAACTGTCAGGAATTTAGGCAACTGATGAGGATTTTGTACTGTCATGGCATCAGAAAACTGAAATGAGACCTCTGGAACTGGAATTAACGTTTATTGACAGCTTTTTTTCAGGTGAGTGGTCTTCACAGAGCATTACCTAAAATCCAATGCCAGTACATGGATCTTCTCCTGCATCCCAAACAACACCCTCACAGCAGTACCTGTTTTCAGCATGGAATTCTTAAGGTTTCCTTAGATTGTTCAAGTGAGAACAGAATTCTGTGGTAGGAGCATTTTCACACATGCAAACATTTTGATATGCTGCCAATGCAATTTTTACTGTCAAAAACTACCAAACACATCTTTACCATAAAGAGACCTAAAGTTTTTCCCACAAGAAGTTTCCATTGCTATTGCATTTTTCTGATGCCAGATTCTGTTTCCTAATGGAATAAACCCTGAATCAAACATTCCACACTGCCTTTGGATGGAGTAATTCTGGCAGGAGAAGTGGTGCATCTCACTGTATAAATGGGATATTCCACATCTCTTACCAGGGCTTATGTAGCTGAGGCAGTCCCAGGGTTGCCTGAGCCATGGGCAGGGCTTACCTTTGGGTTAAGAATCTTAGTGGCATGAGCTCATATTCCTGCAGAAATCCAATGGTCTGACTTGGCTTGTAATAGGCTGATTATAAGTAATCAGCCTCCTCCCTCTCCCAAATATGCAATGTCCATCTGGCTAGTTGAGCTCTGAATTTGGTCCTGATTCTAGTGAGTGCATAGTAAAGAGGTTGTTTTTCTTTTTAATTGAAGCATTATGTATACACTGAAGTGTATATATAACTGTTCTGTTTGTTCTCTATAACAATATTTATTCTCAGCCATGCCTAGTCTATTATACCTATGATATATATTAGAGCTCCAGGAATGTTCAAGTTTAAATGTCCATTCCTTTTGTTCTTT
Organism: Climacteris rufus; assembly: GCA_013398175.1. Lineage (NCBI taxonomy): Eukaryota > Metazoa > Chordata > Aves > Passeriformes > Climacteridae > Climacteris > Climacteris rufus. The sequence continues at coordinate 1,645,832 of VZRZ01003265.1, forward strand.
CCATCTAGCAAGTTCAATCTTGCTTATGTCCTTGTGCTGCCTTGAAAGTGCAGGCAACATGTCATGTATTTCAAAGGAAATAGCCTGGTATAATCACTTCAATCACTGGCTTGCAAGTCTTTGTATACTATTGCTTATTTTATATTTCACCACCTCTTTACCATTAAAAACCAAATATTTCTAAACTATTTCACAATAGCTGAGGAGAACAATTGCATGCAAGCTCTCTTTTAGATATCCCAAATAATAAAAACAAATTATTAGCACTATTTTTTTAAAGTACTTTTGTGTCATTGTGCTTTGAATACAATAAAACCTAGATTTTTCCCCATCTTTTTTCATGAAAGTAATTTTAGCAGCATCTGTCAAATACATACCTGGAGGGTGTCTTTTGTTCCCACCAGAGTAACTCTCGTGTGTTAAAATAAGTCTTTCCCTGAAACAGTTTCTTTTGGCATTTCTGGATAAGTCTCACTGCCATTGTCTCAGCTGCCAGCTGAAGCTCCTTCTGTGTTTTTGATTGACTTTTCTTCCCAAATACATCCCTCAGAGAGCTCCGAGGTGGTTCTGCTGTTTCACTGCCCTCCTTCCACTTTGCCCAATTTCAAAGTTAACCCGCTGACCTCAGGTACAAATTGCCATGGCAAGGACATCATTAAACCCATCATTTCTGGGTGGATGTTCAGTGAACATCCAGAATAACAGCACCCAAATGGTGCCTTGGATGGGAGCAGCACATCCTCACACGCTGCTGCAGTTTCATGCAGTTTGGGGAACTCTGTGGCCCAGCTGCCACATGCCAGAGGGTGTTTCACAGTGGCACTTCTTGAGGGAAAGCACATGTTCTTTATTTTTGATGTGTTTAATTATCATCCTCATTTCTTTTATATATCAGTAATTAGACTTTCCAACTCTAAAACAGACCAAATCATATCCTTGTTAGTGGTTTTCTTGAAATTAAGTGATGTGCTCAGGCTTGCATCTTACAAGTTATTATTTTTCTACCATCTGTCAATATTACTGATATGGAAAAACATCCAGAAGATGTAAAGGACTATGCTGCATAATCTGAGAAACAGCATTGATCAACATCTCTTTTAATAGACATAGTTTTGTCACCAGAAGCCACAAGGAATACTTGCATAACAAGGTACAATCAGTGTGAAAGGAGTAGAGTTAAAAATAAAGCATTCCAAAGTATTAAAAAATAACAAACACAAGGTAACCTATTATCTGGCACTTCTTTGTCAGGATCTGCCATCCACAGGCACACATCATGTTTCTCCAGGAGTGTTCATAGTGTGAAAAATGTATTATAAATATCATACTATCAATCTTTTTCTCAGCGTGGCATTTAAACTGGAGTTGTTTAAATAGCAAAGTTCAACATTTTTATAACCTGTGCATGCCAGAAGAACCTCAGTTTATTGATTTTTTATGAATAATAGAGTTAATAATAAAATTGCTAATACAAAATTATTGAAATATTTCCTTTTTAGTGTGGTTGAAAGATTTTGTTCAATAAGTTCTTTTTTGCTTATGTTAGAAATTGTAAGTTACAGAAACTAAAACAAAGCGTAGAGATGATGATATTTTGCTGAGTAGGAAGGTCTAAATATTATCAGAACAAATCATGTGGTAAAGGTAACTGAGTTCTGTGGATTAAGACTATTCTGGCATTAAATCATTTTCTTTTTTTTTTCTTTTTTTTTTTTTTTTTTTTTTCTTTTTCAGAAAATTCTGAATTCTATTTTGGATGCATACTTACCTTTCTCAGCTAAAAATAATGTGATTTACAGGCCTGAAGTACCACATTCTACTTATGGTCTGCAAGTTACACTAACTGCTTCCACTCCATTCATATGCAAAAAGTGATGCTCAGCCAGTGCAAACAGCCTTGCTGGAGCGAGTGGTTGTGCTTTGGGTGGCAAGTGGCAAGTCCCTGAAATAATTCATTTTTATAACAGAGATGCAGTTCCCTGTTTGTTGTACTCAGGTTCCTTTATCCTTGGTCCTTCAACAATTCACCTGACTGAAACTGCTTTGGATCAGAAACTATGTTAGATCATCCTCTGTAAGAAAAGTAATGAATTTTCTTATTTACATATCTGACAATTCTAAGATGTAATGTCATCCTGTGAAGTAATAGACTGTGTCTAAGAACTCAAAAAGATGAGCCCTTTCTCACTGGTAAAGTGATGAGCTACGTGAGGAGGATCTTTAGACTATTCTCAAATTCTAGAGGACTGGCAGAATTTCAAGTTAAAGATAATATTCCCAAGAGACCCCAATACATTCCAGTAATGCTCAGAAGTTCTGTCTTGCCAGGCTCTGGATGCATTTCCATTTTCACTGTAAGATTTCACATTGCAGTTGAAGTGATATATCTGACTCCTTTCTGCTATTCCTAGCAAGGTTACACTTTTCCATGGTACATTGGTGTCAGTCCCATCTAGCTGAGAATGCTGGTGACAGTATTCTCAGTATATATATCTTTCTGCTGATACCTTTCTGCTTCCTTTCCCCTTCTTTCTTTACTACCATCACTATCAGCTGTGTCCTGTTCTTCCCCAAAGTTCTGTTAAATACCAGTTGAGTGCAATTTGAAACAACTTCCCTGGCAGAGAAGGCTGTGGTGTTGTTTTCTGAAGTGATTACAGTAATGTAGATGGGAAGCCAGCATTTTTCCACTCGAGTCCTTTGTGTGCCACTTCCCTCACTGACACCTGCTGCTGCTGTCTTTCCCAGCTTTCTCCTGGCATGCAGATCACTGCTCTTTCCAGACCCCTTTCTGATTAGAACCACACACCAGGTGAAGACTAGGTGCAGTTCTTCTGCAAACACAATTTTTAGCCCTGTCTGGATGATTTAACCTTCTTACAATGGTTATGTGCTTTTCACCACTTCGATAGGCTAAAGGGGTGAATCTTTCTTGGTGCACACAGCTGAAACAGAGAATTGGGATCAGCTCTTCAGAGGCTAACTCAGCTACCAGCTCCTCCAGCCTGTGACCCTTCTGTCTGTTCTGTCCATCTGAAACCTTATTCACTCCTCTCCTGTATTCAGGATGCAGGACTCCAGACAGATTCCCTCCCTCCTCCGCCCTAAGCCAGAGGTGATCCATCAAGTCTTCATTGGACTGGACAGGCCAACCTGATGAATGAACCAGCAAGGAAGGGGCCATCTGGTAAGCTGACTGTCCTCTTCCAGGCATCTCCAGGCTCTTCAGCTCTGCTCTGTTCCCCAGCCCATCTGTACTTTTTACAGTTTTGCACTGGCAAAGTGTTTCCTGGGAGTGCTTCTGTTCCAAACACTGTTTAACCTTTCCGTCCTGTTTGAGTTCAGCTCTGTGGTGACAGCTTCTTTCCAAGCCTCCCAAATGCAAACTTTCAGACAGCTACAGAGGAGTTGTCTGTGCACATGGAAAATCAGACTAATTTCCACATCATCCCATCCTTTCAGAGACCGCCTTTATTTGGTCATTTGAATCAACCACAATTACACAGTTATTTCAGAGCATTAATGTAAACATGACCCAGCCCAAAACAGCATCCAATAGGAGTGATGAGACCCAGGATAATCCCATACACATGCAGCCTGCCACTGTGCATACATGACTAAAGAGACTTTTACTTCACTCATTCTTAATTTATTATTTGTGCTGCTAGCAATAGAATGTTGCCAAGGCATCAATTATGTTTCATTTTATAAATCAAACTAATTGAGAACCAGATGCAATCTGAGTGAAAAAGATCTGAGGTCAGTGTTGTGCACCATATGTACGACAGTGCTTACTCATGATGAGGGAATGGATTGGACAGCTGTGAATTTTCCTGCTGTAGGAGTTTCACCAAGCTCAGTGGTGTAACGTACTTAGCTCTCTTTTTCCAGTTTATTGCATTAATTTCACAATGAAACTAAAGAAGAGTGAGCAACACAGCCATGACTTTAAGTAAGGGATAAAATGTGAAAACAAAACAGAAAAAGAAAATAATTTGGTCAGTAAATTAGCATGAAAATCCATCTGGTTTAGTAATAACGTGGAATATGGATGAAAGAAATGGCAGAGAAGAGCAAATTGAATCTTCAGTGTGACTTAATTTCATACACAGACGTTAAATCAGGGTCTCAAAACTGAACAGCTTAGCAGGCTGAAAGCTGGTGTTATTACTGGGTGCAAAACTTCTACACTAACAGCAGCAAGATCTGCAGTACCAGCTCCTTGGAATTTATCAAGAGGCAGGAACTGATGCCCAGGGAGTTCCCTCTCCCTGCACAGGAGGCAGAACTTCTGCCCTGGGCAGTGCCCCAGCCCTGCCCAGATTGTCCAGAGAGGCTGTGCAGGCTCCTCCCTGGGGATATTGCAGAGCTGGGTGGGCACAGCCCTGTGCCCTGTGCTCTGGGATGGCCCTGCTGGAGCAGGGAGGTGGCACCAGGGGAGCCCCTGGGGGCCCTTCCAATGTGATCTGTTCTGGGATTCTGTGAAACACTGCTTCACCATTTAATTGAAGGTTTCCTAAGTGCTCTAAAAACATAACTCCTTAAAAACTCACAGCACCCATGATTATGATATTCTAGGACTTTAGAAGTATTTCATAATAGTATTTATAGCTAAGTGAATATGTAATATTAGAAGATAAATTTCCAGATTTTTAATCAGCTACCTTCTGAAAGAGTAGCTTCTGAAAGAGTTCAGAGATTTCTAAGGACTACTTTTGGTTTGATGGGTACATCTAATTGCTCCAGGCTTTCTGCAAGAAACAATTTCTGTGGTGGAAGTGTTCATTGACTGACTATGCACTGACTATGTTTGATTTCCTGTAAATGGGTCTGATTCACTGAGTAAGAGGAACCAAAGGTTCTGGTAGAGCCTCTGCCCCTTCACCACTTAAATATACCACCCAGCAGAGTCATATTGCTTCTAAGAGATTCCGCTCTGTTTTCATCTCACTTTTAATGTTTGTTTTGTTGGGAATATTTTGATTTTAACCCTAAGTACCCAATTGATAAATATGGCACAGAATTGTATCTTTCTCTTCCCCTTTCCTTTTTCCCTTTCCCTCTCTTTCTCTTTCTCTCTCTCTCTCTCTCTCTCTCTCTCTCTCTCTCTCTCTCTCTCTCTCTCTCTCTCTCTCTCTCTCTCTCTCTCTCTCTCTCTCTCTCTCTCTCTCTCTCTCTCTCTCTCTCTCTCTCTCTCTCTCTCTCTCTCTCTCTCTCTCTCTCTCTCTCTCTCTCTCTCTCTCTCTCTCTCTCTCTCTCTCTCTCTCTCTCTCTCTCTCTCTCTCTCTCTCTCTCTCTCTCTCTCTCTCTCTCTCTCTCTCTCTCTCTCTCTCTCTCTCTCTCTCTCTCTCTCTCTCTCTCTCTCTCTCTCTCTCTCTCTCTCTCTCTCTCTCTCTCTCTCTCTCTCTCTCTCTCTCTCTCTCTCTCTCTCTCTCTCTCTCTCTCTCTCTCTCTCTCTCTCTCTCTTTCTCTTTCCCTTCCTTCTTCCTTCCTTCCTTCCTTGTAAATTTATTGTTTGCTCTCATTGTGGAATATTTCCTTGTTTTGTCATATTCAAAATACAGATTGTTGATGGGGTGTTAATTTAGGAGTTGCTCTGATTGCACTTTTGTCAATTAATGAGAAATTAGATACAAGTCTCATTTTAAAATTTCAGTTGCAGTAAATATTAAAAGAACACCAACATTCTTCTATGAGAGGAAGACTCTGAATGGGCTAAAACTGAAAGCAATGTAAGCAGGAATCATTACATATTAACTGCTAATTTTTCCTTTCCATTGATTATTAAAATTCTCCTTTTGTCATTATATCAGGCTATTTGCACATGGATCTTGCATTAAAAATAGAAGGTATTAATTTTTCACACTTAGCCTTAAGGCTCATCTGATAAGCTATTACACAACTGACATTATAGTGTGAATTAAAAAGGCTCAGATCATGTTCCAATTTGCATCTTGTTTTGAACCAATTCACAAGTGGTGTACACGAGGAAGGCACTGCTGTTGGAATCACAGTCATCTCCCTACGAGGTGACCATGACACTGATCATGATGTGAACTCTCTGTCTCTGCATTCTCCTGAACCTGTCAGATGTGCTCGCTCTTATTCTATATTTTATATGGAATAAGTTTATATTTTATAGTTTCTATTTTACATAGCCTTTTATTTCCTTCTCACTCATTTTAAGGAGGTGACTGTTTAAGAAAAGGTTGTATTTCTCTCTCAGAGCAAATACAGAACTGACACATTGAAGGAAGCATGAAACTTGTAATGATTTTTACCACAGCTTCTGACATAAAGCTTTAGACAATAAGGGAGAAAAAGCATTTATTGAGTTGGTTGGGGTTTTTGTACCTAGGTTATTTTCCTATCAACTCCTGATTTTGTAATTTTTATGGGTGATCTTGTTGTAAAATATGTCACATTGTTGGTCTTCATTTAATTCTGTCTAATTAGGATGTATTTTATTTGGCAAGCATCCAGTAATTAGTGACATATTTATGTAACTATTAGCATGTAATATTTATATAATAAATATGCCTAGAAGGCAATCCATTCAGAGGGCAGGGAAGAGGTAGAATGCATGATTTCACTGAATGCAAAGATTTTACATGCTGAGCCAAATGCAGGAAAAAAATGAAATGCATAAGTTGACCTGTCTAGTCTGGGGAGAGAGTTTGCATATCCTAAAATGATAGGATGTGCACACTTGGTAATCAGCACTGATTAGAGAGGGAGTGAAGATGGGCCCCTGTTTGAAGTGAGATAATAAGCCAGCTTGTTAGGGAGAGATAAATAGAACTTGAAGAAAAGGACCAGATGTCTGCTTGATGGCATTGAAGAGGAAGAGCTCGTGGGGTCCTCCGAAGGTAACTGATGGATGTGGAGCTGCATTACAGGGAATCAGGAAAGCAGTGGGAGCTGTCTGCCCCTATCACACAGCAAAGTCACATCCCCTAGCCTGGCCTACCTACCTGTGGGCTCAAACAGGCAAACTTCACTTTTGCTGTAGGCTAAGGACTGTGAACATTCTTGAACAGTGCCTGTAGCACCACAGTTTGAGGATTTTTTGTACATCTGATTCTACAAGAAGAGATAAGTCAGGAATACAGTCCTCCTGGTGGAGTTGTGGATAGAGATTGGCATTGAAGTCATAAGCTTTAAAAGGAGTATCAGCAGTAATCTCCAAATGCTGATGGAAGTTGTGTTCTGTTCTAAGAATGTTGGGCTGTCTTGAACATGAACACTGATTTTTTTCTTCAATTTTTAGATTGCAATGAATGACATAACAATTTCACATTGCTTTTGTAAACACATATAAAACTTGGTTTTGTTCGTGTTGTGTAATGAAACTTTCATTCAGTCTAACCTAAAACTGAAGCTATAGTCTAGGTTACTGAAAATAATAAAAATAAAATAAAACTGGTTCATGTAGCCTTTTTGAACTTGTCGCTCCCTAACCTTGCTTAGCTCTGTCCTGTCACTTTCTATAACATTTTCATCCATTATATGTGACCCTCCTGTAAACTATGCAGTGTTCCCCCAACAAAGATTAAGACCTTGTGATCTCAGAGCACTCTACAGGAGCAATGTTTTTTTGATTGAGGAATTGTTCTGGAGTTTGCAGCAGTTTTGTTTACCTTGGCTCTGTGTTTCCTGCAGGAATTTGGACACGTCATTGAATCACTGTGCTGCTGTTGTGCCATGCAAACCCTGCAGAGCTATGAGCAGCTCCCTAGGGGCTGGTAAAGACTGAGATTGTCAGGAGTGCTCTAAGGGATTTCTTTGGATTCTTCTGAAAGTCCTGGATAGGAAAGTGGAAGTTATTTGTCAGCTCAGGGAAGGAGATGGTGGAGCCCAGTGTGATGGCAGCTGTAGCTAAGGCACTGTGCTATCTTTGATACAAGCTGCAAAACCAAATCGAGAGGGAGGTAGTTTAGACTCAGTTCTACACCATACATCTCCTTCTGTATGATCTTTGTCTACTCCACATTGTTACAGCTTCCATCTTTGTGCTAATCTTTTCTGTTTTTCAATGAGAAAAAAATTTATAACAAATCAACTTTCTCTTGTTTTGTGACTTTCTTCTGCTAACATGCAAGATCAGAAGATGTAGTTGCTAAATGCTTTATAGAGCTCTACTACAGTCTGTCTAGCAGGACCACTTGTTTCAAAAATTTATATATAGAACTTAGCTTTTCCTGAAGTAAAGTTATTTTTCTCGAATCTTTTTTTTTCTTCTTTTTTTTTTTTTTCCCAGTAAGGAAACATAACTTTTTCAAAGTATCTGCTAGTTTTTTTCTGCTCACCTTTTTGACTTTATATGTTTATTTCCTCATGATCACAGAGGTCTTTTTGGCATATTGAGATGTATTTTCCTTTGCTAGTAGAATCCCCATCTCTTCTAATATTTTTATGTGATCATGCTTTGTATTTTTATTGCGGCTTCTGCCTCTATACTTCATTTTTACTTTATCAGACTCTTCATCACAAATTGGAAGACAACAAGGAACCATTTTCAAGGTGTTCTCTTAGCATACAGATTCTTTATATATTTATACATCACAACTTCTCTCCTTGGGAAGACGAGTAAGAATGAATAAGATGTCTTTTGCTTTGTCACAGTTATATTTCAGTTGTGAAGAAGAAATGTTTTGCTATTTTCAGAACTCCCATCCTTGGAGATATTCAAAAGCCACCAGGACAAGGCCCTGGGCTCTAGGTAGCTGTGGTGAGCAGGGAGTGGACCAGGTGACCTCTGGAGGTCCCTCCCCACCTCACTCATCCTGTGATTCCATGAGAACTTTTAGGACAGCTTATGATGATGCTGTAGTTTGCAGATATTCACCACTATTAGCACTGACTGTAATATCTCTGCAATGGTGAGGCAGAATTCAAATGTTGACATCTTTCCCTGGCTCCTTCTTTCCAGGTTATGTGTTGTGTCACTCAATGTACAGAGCAAAGGTAGGGTCTTGCAATCTAATGTGTGTTCCTGCTTTGATTCTCAGTAATCCAGCTGTATATCCCAGTCTGGAACTTGTGGCTATTCCAGGTTCTCTCCCTGTAAATATTTGCATGCTGTGCAGAGACATTCCAAAAAGTGTCTGGGATATTTCATTTGAAAACTTTATACAATCTATTCCACTCCATAGGCAGGAAATCGTTTTTTAGACTTGCTGAAATTCCTTCTCTGGATGCCTTCTGCTCTTGTCTGCATTTCCAATGGTCATTAGTCTTCCCCATGGGAAACACATCCTCAGTGAGAGGTGTGCCTGTAATAGAGCATCATGTGAATGCTTTGGGTGTGAGACAGAGGTATGAATTACTGCCATTAATGGCCTGACGATAACAAATTGTTATTGTTATATGTAATCTGCATATCAGAATGTCTTCCCAAAGTCATTATCATGCTGCCTGTGTGCCCAGGGGCAATGTTACACCATAGCATTTCAGTCTTTCAAATTACAAAAAGCTAATATAACTCTTGATGACATTTACAAAAATGTATAATGGCAGTGCTTTCAGTGCTCTCACAGAAATTATTCTCAGGGAACTTAAAGGCAGTTCTGCATGTATAAGAACTGCAGGATCTGGCACTTTTTACAATCAAAGCCATGTTTTTTTTCTTCAGTGGCACCAGCTCAAGAAAATGTTAAGTCAGAATTGTTTTTAATTTATTTTCTGACTTAAAATGCCCCAGTCAATGTAAGCTGTATTTAACTTTCAGTGCTCTTTGGCAGAGAGTACACAATCTAAATTTCTTTTCATAGGAAGTTGTTATGTCAGAGTTATAAACCTCTGAAAATTGGCATTTTGTAATGGAAGTGCTGACAAGACCTTTATTACACCAGTACAAATAGGCAGCATTCCAATAAATGCTGGTTGCTGTCTTTATAGTCTGGTGGTTGCTTTCTGCTACTGTATTTCAAAGTGAACATTATGTAAAAAGCCAGTGGCATAATAGGAATACACTGGTATGGCTGGGATTTGGCTCTTATTGTCACAAGATTTCAATATGGTTGATAGGTCTGAGTTTTTAAGGACTGGTCTATGACTTACAGGTAAGTGGTTTTAAATTTTTGGTGAGTATACATGTATATAAATTTTTACTGTATACATTCACCACAGAATTGGAATGGAAAAGATCATTATCACAGCATGGAGAAGCGGATGTTAAGTTGCCTAAAAGCCAAGAACACATCGCATTGAAAAGCAACTTAAATTGGTTTCTACTTAAGTTTTATGTTTCTTACTGTGATATTCATAGTTTGCATTCTAGAAAGAAAGATTCACTTCAAACATCTGTGATTGTCTTCATAGTCATGAAATCTGTGAGCTTTTCCAGACCTAGAAGTCACTGATGTAAGAATTGGAGGATATGTGTAAAATGAGGATAGTGAAGAACATGGGAGGGAATTGAAACTTTTCCATCACCTACCAGAAGCACTATGAATTCCACTGAATCTGATTGAGAGTTAGCTTTTCACAGGAGAGAACACGAAGTCAGTGTAATGCTTGAAGCTGTCCATGTCACTGTGACCTGAGGGGCTCAGATACCTGTCTGTCACCAGCCTCTCCTCCCACACTGCATTTGTAAGTATGTATTCATAGAAAGATTAAGAACCCATCATCCCTCTAGAGAAAAACAGATGGCACAGCCTTGGGATGTCTTGGATTTTTTATTTATCCTTGCAGCGTTTTTGTTGGATCTGGTAATACAGTGCTGGAAAGTTCTTGGTTCAAATGCAAAATATAGCCATTATTTTATCAAAGCACTGTAAAACACAGTATTACTTTCTGAAACTTTTTGGTTAAAATAACAAGAGAACAGAATTAACTAGAATATGTAGATTTCAAAAATGATCCATCAGTCTATGCAAATTGCTGTGTTAATAATGTATTTTTAATGCTGAGCACATTTGACAGCCATTTCATCTCTCTTTCTAAACCAGAGCTTGGCAACCTGCATTAATTCTTACACTTTACAGATGTACCATTCAATGCACATGCCATGTAGTGATGTGATCCGAATGAAGTAAAGCATGTCAAAGCAATGGCATTATTAGTAAACAGCTTTGTGACTGGCTTCTTGAAGACAGAAGAGAAAAATGAGAGGCAAAAGCCAGTTCTGCTTTAGTTGTCTCACATCTTCACTGGCCTGGATTTGCTTCTGATTATGGGAGTGTCAATGCTCACTGGCACCAGGCTTTAGAGCACATAAATGGACAAACCAGAGCAGGTGAGATTCAGTCAGGTGTGTTGGGTGCAGCGCAGACAAAGTGGAGCTTAAACAGACCCAGAACCCAAATTTTCCTGCTTTGACTTGCTCTGTGTGTCTGTAAATTAAAAAGAGAGAGAGGTACCATGTCCTAATTATTTCTCTACCCCGTTAACAATAAAAGTGGTATGATTTCAGACTCAGTGCGTGCTTCTACATCATTATTTCTTCAGCAGGGATTTTCTGTCCTTTCTTCAATGAGTTAAAAAACCAAGGTACAAAATACACGAGTTGCTGCTAGACTGCAAAGGAACATATAGTTATGTTTGATTATAGCTCTGCTGGCCTAAAGGTCAAAGGAAAGTTTTAGAATACTTAAGAGACAATTATCTAAAGTTCAGACTTTTCCAAAGGAATAGAGCTAGAAATTATACAGACTATTATCTAAAGTTCACATTTTTCAAAGGAAAAAGGTAGAAGGAAATGCTTATTCATCATTACTTTGCTGTTAATTTGTCTGGCTTTTTTTTTCCTTCCGTCAAGAATTTATTTACTACAAGTCCTGTGTTACACAGTAGTACTGACATAATTATTCCTCTTTCCAAGAATTTTTAACATATGAGAATGATGTATACATGATTAAATATTATTTTGCTCATGATTCAAAATTCCCAGCAGTACTTTTTATTTCTGCAAAGGACTACATGGAAATGTGTTTAGGTTTCTTTATTCATTAGTTGATTTAGCTGTTCAATTCTGGCATAAACTATTATTATTTAAGCCAACAAAAATGAGAAAAAATCATCAAAGATCCAAAATATGTGACATTTCCCAATTATTCTTCTACCAGTACATTTTCTCATATGAATTACTTTTTTTTTCCCCTGTGTTCTTATTGGTGTTTTAAGGGCTTGCAGAAAGTCCAGGTCTAGAAGAAAAACAAAATCATTCAAGTGTCTGTTAATTTGTCATAGGAACGCTTTGTGAACTGCCATTAAATATGCCAGTATGGCATGCAACTTGTTATGGGGCAGGGGAGACAGTTTGATCAGTCAGCTGAATTTTTATTGCACAAAAACTTTTTTCTTTTGAACTTGGTGTCTGCTATCAAATTTGATAGCAGTCATCAATCTGGCTTTTTGAAGACATCACAAATTTTTGACATTTATGAAAAGTAGGTCAGTTTGAAATACCTGTGGATGCTTCAGTGCCCATATGGTTTGGCCATCATAAATCAGAAAAAAATATAAAAATAGCCTCTTTTTATTTTTCAGATGATTTTGTAAGCCTTCTATCTGAATAGAACATTTATGCCTTTACCATGCAGATTAGGCAAAGGGTCCTTTTTCTTCTAAACTGCTGCTCAAGAGGATTTTGTTTGAGACAGTCCTGAAGGAAGGTCTAGTACCTGTGTTAAATTACACGACACAGTTGTGTATATATATTAATACACATATATATATTATTAAAAAGTATTTGGTGTGCATAAATACACCCACATTGAAAACACTAGGTTTAATCATAACAAAATTGTTACAGCAATCCTAATGAACAAATAGATTATTTTTTCAGCTACTAACTATTGGCAAATTTGTAGCATACAAGCTCACGATTGTACCCTTTTAATCAAGTATTCCTTTAAAATGTGTTTCAGCCTAAGGCAGAAATGAAAAAAAAAACTGTCTTAAATGGGTGTTTCTCATAAAGCATTTTAACAGCATTCTTATGGAAGTAGGAAAGTGATGCTTCCAACTTGTACTAAAGTGGAGTCTGAAACAAATAAATCAGTTTTTCAGCTCAGGGTCCGTTTATGAGCAGTGTTTTTTTACAAGGTGAACATGGATGAGGCTGTGCTTGGAGTTGTCACTTCTGGTTCTTGTGCTAGATCAGAAAGGAGGTCATGGCTGTTCTTTCCCAGGGATTTTGTAATGGCAAAAATAAAATAGATTTCAAAACAATTGAGAGGTATCACATGTGGGACTATGGGAAGTGACTGTTGGGGCTGCATTCAGTGGGTTTGTTTCTGCAGTGCAATCCTGCCAATCTAGAGAGTAAATCTTCACATAGAAAGAAAGTATTACTGAGAAAATATTCAAAAGAGTAATGATTAAGGTGTGGCTTGGAGCTCATGGAGTGTGTACAGAGCCTTTTTGAAAGACTTCTGTGTCTCCTGATAATTTTACTTGTTCTCAGGCTCTAAAAAGGGGGTTGGAATCTTCCCTATGGTCCAACAATTCTCTGTCATTAGGTTTGAATTCTGGAGAAAACCAAAACACCAGTGTTAGTAATGATCTTTTAAAAACCTGTGTTTGACATTGTAAGGTCTCCAGTACTGAATATTAACTATTACGGGAGGCATGTGCATATTAATTATGGTTATTAATGATTATGCAAAGCTGAAATGGCATCAACATTCTCTTGAATGTTCTCTTCTAGTGCCTTTGCAGATGGTTGCCAAATGTTCTAGAGCTCACATTGCTTCAAATGTCATGTGCTCTGGCTTTCTGCCCGTGTTTTGGTAGTTTCCACTGAAACCTCAATGATAATAACTTAATTTCGCAGTTATTTCAAGTTTGGGGGTTTTTATTTAAGAATAGATGCTACTTATGAAGCAAGATTGGAAATGAATGAGCTATCCCCGTCTTTTCCTTATCAAAAAAAAGCAGGGAGTGTCACAGTAAGGATACTCTGGTGGCTCTTCTGCTTGTGTCAAAGGGCTCTGTTCTACAGAGGATCACTTTGAGATTTTAAAAAGTACACAAAAAGATAGCTCTAATAAACATGAAGAGACATATATTTCTGACATTCTGGTGTTTCCGGCTCTAGAGTTTCCAATTAAAATTCTTTCTTCACATAAGTAATATTTCCAGCATAGATAACAACTTCTACCACAAAGTCCTTAATACCATTAATTATTTGATCTTTCTGAGCATGTTATAAAAGAGATAGAAAGAGAAAACAGAGTTCTGTAGGTGTAAGGTTGCACAGCAGGGAACTCCACTGATCTCAACAGATTAGAGACTGCAAGTGAATTAAAGAATTGCAATAACATGTGCAGAGAAAATTACATTTGGATGCAAACTGACTACTTCTGATTTTTACATTTGTTCTGTTATTTTATTGTCTGGCTTAAAATTGCAACATGCATTCTTGCACAAAGTGGGAGATGAAGGAGTTGACTCCTGCCTGCTGATTTCATATCCTGATTGCTGTCGATGCCATTAAAGTCACTGCTGTCCAGCAAATCCCGGAGTAGCTTTGTATTAAAATGATTACATTTACATTTTCTCAAAATCTTTCATCCAAGAGAGATCTGGGAGTCTTGAGAGCAGCTGGAGAATCTGCAGAAAGCACTTGGCCCTGTGGTAATTGTTGTGGTTATGCAAACTACCTTTGTCTAGAAATCACACTGGACATCTTTTTAAAGACCTTCTGCATTGTCATTCTTTGTTCTAGCTGTGAGGGAGATATTCCCAAAACAATGTCTTTCATGGTTGTTTCAAAAATCTGATTGTAAACTTCAGAAACTGAGATTCAGGCAGTAAGCTGAGCAACCAATTTGTTTTATGTTTTAAAAAAAGCGAAAATGAGCTCTGACCTGTAGCTGTGTATTCTCAGGGCGGTGTTTCTCTGACCTGACACCGATGCTAAGACAGTTATTACTGTCTTACCCCAGCCCTGAAGCCTGCAGGACAGAATGTAGCTCCTGCTCTGTCCTGGGTAGTTGGTACATCACCAGGGAGAGGGCATTTCATAGGACTCAGACATTTCCAGAAACTTCTCCATCCCCTTCCCCACACAGAAGGGCACAGAATTCAGGGAGACTCACTCTGGTGGAGAATGTCAAAGGACCTCCTGAAGGTGCCTCACTGGCTGGAGACACCCCCTCAGTGCCTCTCTTTGCCTGTGGCAGGTTACCTCAGAGCTTTATGAACAGACAGGTTTGGAGGTTTGCTGCATGTGATTCTACTTGTTTTGCTAAAGTAACGTGAATAAATAAATAACGTGAACAGCACTAGGATGGAGGATCTGTGGGTTAATTGGGAAGGTGAGTGGAAGGCCATTGTCCCCTCTCCCGAGCACCTGCTGCCAAGTTAATGCATGCAGCAGTGCTGCAGGTTGTTCCTGGAGGAGATTCCTGCTGCTTTGTCAGCTGTGGGAGAGGGGAATGTCCACAGAAAGGAGAAAGTAAATCAGATAAATTGAGTTTATTGCTGATCAGCTGCTAGGATTTATTTTCAAGGTCTAGGAACTGAAACGTCAATGACGGAGTCATTGCTCTTCACTCAAGATCTCATCTCCAGGAAGGTATATTTGTTTTAAGACACAGGGGAAGGAACTCATTGCTAAACAAAATTCCTAAGTCAAATGGAGGACTTGCCACCCACTGTCAAAACAACTTGGTCATTTCATTTTGCTTTTTCTATTGCCTTCTTTTGCTTGCCAGTTTCTTTTTTTCCAGGAACAACATGTTCACTTTTAGTCAAACACAGCAGTTTCTAACAAAAAACAAGCAAACAAACAAACAAACAACAAAAAAAACCCAACCAAACAAGCCATCTGTAAGAAAAGAAAGGTTATTCTCTTCTTGTTTGACGTCTCTTCTGAATAGTACTGACTGTTCTGCCATTGCACCTTCTTTTGCACTTAAATAGCAGGTAAATATCCCAAATACCTTTCATGTCTTTTGCTTTCTCTCGTTTCTTCTGAGCTTAAATTGATAACCATTACTGGTACCAGGTGGTTTCTCACACTCAGCAGAGCTTCACTGATGGGCACTTTATTTTCTCCATCTTTCCTCCTTCCTCTCACTTTTCCTGTCCCTTCTTTTTGTGTCGTTAGAGTACATCCTTCTGTTTTTTATTCAGTTGTACTCTGATTTTGGCTTATTAGAATTTTCTGTGCCAGGCAGGATGGCAGTGAGTGTCTCAGGAGGATGGAAGGGATCTGTTCCCAACAAGTGCAGCTTCTCTTTTTTTTCCTTCCTAAAGCAGGTGCCTTCCCTCTTTTGCATATCTGTAAAGTGCAGGGCTGTTGGGCTCAGCATATCAATCCTCTCCTCCAGCTTGGGCAGAGAAGGCCTGCACCAGGTTCACAGGAAGGAACAGGCTGTATCAGTACAGATTTTAGAGCACTGTGTAATGTAACTGTAAAAGTCTCTAGAGTTCTGAATAAATGACTACAGATGTGACACTTCTGAGTGGGATTTGTCTCAAAGACATAAAGAGCTGGAAACTGAGCACCACATAGTTATTTTCTCTTTCGAAAGGTTAAAGCAAAAGGATTAAGGATGTAACTTATGCTGGGATATTTTTAATTTTTTAGGAGAAATTCAACGGACTGATGAATTTATTTTCCAGTATTTGAAAATAGGGAGGGGTGCTGAGGGGGAAAAGAAAGCTATCAGATAAAAAAAGTACCTTGACACATCACAATAGGTGTCTTAGTCCCTCTTTGGTAAAGCTATACACACCCTTATTCAGGACAACCGAGCTACAGGATTATGTTCCCAATACAGCCTTTCCCCTTTTCCTCTGCAGAGAACAAGGATGGCACTGGAAGTGGTTTAACTTGCACGAGTGTGTCAACACCCCTGCCACACTCAGCCAAGGAGGAAGAGTGCAGGGTTTGCTCGCTTCTAAATGTGTGTTAATTATTGACTTCAGACACACATGGCTTTTGCACTGCAGCACAGTGGCACGTGTGACACTCGGTGTCATCAGGGACTTTGGTCCTATTTGAGTTGTCAGAATTCTTAAGAGCTTATACCTGAAATTTGTCTTCAGTAAACACATATGCTTCCTTTCATTTTAAAAAGGGCACAAGGAAGAACTAGACTATTTATTTAGCTCCAGGGTGCCATCAGTTTTGATGTGAATGTTTCCAAATTGAATTGAAAAAAACTCAAAATTCCTGGGGGGGGGAAAAAAACTTTTAGGAATACTTTTTGTTCTGCAAAGTGGCCGTATTTATTCTGCTTTATGAAGTAGTTAATTTTTAGATTAACCTACATGTGTTGCATACTCTAAATGTATGAAAAGTGCTGAAATGGATCCATCATCTGCAATATAAATTATAGTAAGAACCTCTCAAGGCCAAGGAAGTGTGATTGGTAGGTGGTTCCACTGTGGAAGGGATAGGAAATTATAGAATCAGAGAATGTTTGGGTTGGAAGGGACCTGATCTTCACAAAAAGTCTATTGTCATATGAGCACTCCCAGTATTTTCTTCCCTTCCATGGAATGACATTTAGCATTGTATGTGCCCATTTTATAGCATAAATTATCAGGAGGCTTTCTTCTGTTCATGGTGCATCAGGAAAATGAACCTTAACTCCTTCTTCCAAACAAGATGTGCAGCTTTATTTTTAAATTGTCATTGGATCCTGCAGCAACATACACACACACACAAACACACATACACACACACACACAATCCTGTTCTGTGTGCCTCAGAATCTTTTTAGTAAACAAAGCACAAAAAGAGTACAGTAGTGGAAATCAACATGCACTCTGTTAGTATAATTCCTAATATTGAATTATTGTTTTATTCCATGGAATAAAGCATTTGAAAGTTAGAGAATATTTGAGTTTATAAATAAATCAGAGTTTTTGCATATTTGACATGCCACCAATCACCTGAGCATTCTAATACATACAAGATCAGTGATATCTGATAGTAGTGTGTTCATAACTGGCTAGAATCTGTAATTCTTATAACTATACAAAATCAAATCTGTATGACTACCCTAGGAAAAATCAACTCATATTTGTTTGATGATGAACTGACAACTGAGTGACTCTCAGAGATTTCACTGTGTAAGTCTGTGTCTGGGTAGGATGCCATGCAGTCAGATGTCTCTGTACATTTCCAAAATTAACTTTCTGCATATGTGTGCAGAGGTAAGAATGGCCTAGACTCATTTCCTGGCTGCCTTCACAGGAGACACAGCCTGGTTTGGTTTGCTTTCTTTTCATCATTGAGGCCAAATAAATGTTTAGATCAGTGAAAATTAGGCCTACAACTTTCAATGCGTTTAGCTTTTTTGTTTGTTTTTATATGAAAAAGAAGAACTTTTTGTAGCAGCGGGAAAATATTGTACAATTTGTGGTTGTAAGGCAAGGAACATTTTTGTTAATTGATGAATGTTCTTTAAGTCTGGGTTACTTTAACATCTCGTTTCTCTCTTGTTTTGCTGGAGGAATTCTTATGACTCTGTGACTTGAAAAAAAGAGATGAATCATGACGGGAAGGTATCTGTAGGGATGTATGCAGAGGAGAAAGCAAGGGATTGCCCTCATCATCTTACCATGTGACACAAGAAAATGCAAATATTGTGCTTCTTCAGGCAGCTGGTCAGAAAGGGGAGGGATTTCTGTGCCACACGCAGCTGGCACAAGCAGATCACGGAATGCTCGCCTTGAGGAAAAGCTGTGGGTTCAGCAGTCCTTCTGTGTGGTGAAACACCGCCAATTTCCCCTTTTGCAGATAACACCCTCAGCATACTGGCCAAGCACAGCGGCTTCAGCCGGCAGAAGCAGGAGGTGTACCTGCTGCCCATCGTCATCAGCGACAGCGGGACGCCCCCCATGAGCAGCACCAGCACCCTGACCATCCGCGTGTGCGGCTGCAGCAGCGACGGCATCGTGCAGTCCTGCAACGTGGAGGCCTATGTGCTGCCCATCGGCCTCAGCATGGGCGCCCTCATCGCCATCCTGGCCTGCATCGTGCTGCTGCTGGGTACGTGCGCGGGCACGGCGGCCGCGGGCTGGCAGCAGCCGCAGGCTCCCCGAGCAGCAGTGGCACGGACAGTCCTGGCAGGGCTGAACCCCTCCTGCCCTGAGAGCTGGGCAGAAGCACAGAAAGGAAGGTGCTGTTCTGAAGGGGTCCTACACACCAGTTACAGAATAAACAGGCATAGAATTGGAAACAAAAAATCTCAAATCAGGGGTATTGAGTAGCAATGTGAACACAGTGTACACTACACATGAGGGAAAATGGATTGTTACACTGTCTGAGATTTGCATGAACTATAGAATCACAGAAGATCCTGAGTTGGAAGGGACCCAGAGGGGTCGGTGCCCCGGCTGCTGTCCCTGCCCAGGCAGCCCAGCAATGCCCCCCTGAGCACCCCCGGCAGCGCTGCGCAAAGGCCCCTGGAGCTCTGGCAGCCCCGGGGCCGTGCCCATGGCCTGGGGAGCCTGGGCAGTGCCCCGGCAGCCTCTAGGGAAATAAGAACCTTTCCTGCTCTGCAGCCCTGCCCTGCCCTGCCCAGCTCCAGCCCTGCCCTGGGTGCTGGCCCTGGCCCAGAGCAGAGCTCGGAGCTGCCGCCCCCGCCGGGCTCTGCCCTCAGGCTCCTGCGCTGCAGCCCAGCCCGTGCCGGGCCCTCAGCCGCTCCTCGGTGCCCCTGGGCTGCCCCAGCCCCGGCTCCTCCCCTGGCTGCTTTCTTATACCTCTATATGCTTCTGTTACATATATTTATATTTAAATTTAATTATGAGTTTATTCTGGATTGTAATGGCACGAGAGACACTAAAGCTTTACAAGATAAGCAGTGTGGTATATTTTAATAAAACATACAACATTTGTATACAACATCAAGCAACTGAGAGAGAGAACAGTGAAGGAAGAGCCCTATTTCTGCACTTCGCAGCTTCACTTTGTAACTGAGATTTACATCAGTGACTGAGATTTCAGCATTAAGCTGCAAAAACAAGTGTAACCCGTTTAGAGTTTTTTATGCATGTGTCCATGACTGAAATTGAGCTAAGTTCTTTCTTTCTCCCTTGTTCTTTCATTCTCTTTTCAGTTATATAATGTGAGTCTCTTGCAACAGGTAGAAAAAGACACTGATTTCCTTCTGCTGTTAGCGCTATGTTTTCAGAAAAACACCCTCTGATTTTGGAAAACACCCTCCATAATGTAGATTATTCTAGATTATGTGAATAATGATACCCTGACTTCACTTCCAAAGGGAAAAGTTGTTTTCTTAATCTGAGGCTCAAAAGTAGAAGTATGGGAAATCTTATTGGATTTATAAAATTGAGTTTCAGATGTAAATATGAGCTGTAATACAAGACTAGAGGGCTAATCAAAGGTTCTGACCAAATTTCCATCATGTAAATGGGGTTGAAGTTATAGGTCTTTCAGCTTTTCACCCTTATTACTCTCAATTCCACAAAAAGCAACCTCTCACCTTGTACAACTGCACTTACCAAAACACTTGTAGTGTTTTGATTGGAAATTTTTTTTGCCTAATCAGCTTGTGGTGCTCTCTTTGCAGTCATTGTGGTGCTGTTTGTGACACTCAGAAGACATAAGAATGAGCCACTAATCATCAAAGATGATGAAGATGTGAGGGAAAATATCATTCGCTATGATGATGAAGGAGGTGGAGAAGAAGATACAGAAGCATTTGACATTGCAACTTTGCAAAATCCAGATGGAATTAATGGATTTTTGCCTCGTAAGGATATTAAGCCTGATCTTCAATTTATGCCTAGGCAGGGTCTTGCACCTGTTCCTAATGGTGTTGATGTTGATGAATTTATTAATGTAAGGCTTCATGAAGCTGATAATGATCCCACAGCCCCACCATATGACTCTATCCAGATTTATGGCTATGAAGGCAAGGGGTCAGCGGCTGGTTCCCTTAGCTCATTGGAGTCCTCCACATCAGACTCAGATCAGAATTTTGACTACCTCAGTGAATGGGGTCCTCGCTTTAAAAGACTTGGAGAACTGTACTCAGTTGGAGAAAGTGACAAGGAAACTTGACAGTGGATTACAAACTTTTTCCCTGTTGACTTAATGATCATGTAATATTCTAGGGCCACTGCTGTTAGTTAAAACTAATGTGGCTTTTTGTTTTAGAGGCAAGTTTAGCGCCAGTCATCTATAAAATCAACTACATTGTAATGTTGAACCAAAAAAAAGTATATGTTAGGAGGTTAAGTCTTGTGGAGTGTGAAGTAAAGTATGTGGAGTGTCTAGAAGTCTTTGGATATTTGATATTCACTTGACCACTCTGAAGATGGAGATTTGGATCTTTGATTATCTTCAGTGAATTGAAAAGAACACAAAAGAAATTGGTGCTCTCTTAGAAAATGGACTTGCAGGGATTTGCTGTTGAACAGTAGCTCCTGCCAGTATGTGTAAAGCTAATGGTTTGTTTCTGCATTGCCAACAAAGATCCCACCACAGAAATGTTAAAAGCAATATCTTGGTCTTCTTAGCAATGCTGAGCAGAAATAGCATTGCAAATTCTACTGGCTCCTACTGTGCAGTGACCATCCATTGTACATACAGTAATTGTTGGCCACGTAACCACAGACTGAGTATCATCTTTAAATATTGTGTCAAGCCTTAAAATATTCACATGTTCTTAATCCATTCCAGTGATGGGTAATAAATACTACTAATGTGTAGAGATTCAGAGGCAGGGCTGCAAAACCTTGCTTTACAAAAGGATCTTTTTTCTAGAAGAAGGATCAATCCTGTGCTTCGTCTTCTGAAAGAAAAAACTGTGAAATGGGATGGACTTACACAAATGAAAGAATTGCTGATTTTATTGCTAAAGATCGAATTTATTTGTTTAATCTTTGAAATAAATATTTTATTGATGTCCATTACTGCTTTTATTTATTGAGACTGATAATCTATAGAGTGAGATTATGAAGAAAACTAAATTATATCAGTTAGATTTTTTTTTTCTATATATAATGAATGTTTAATACATGTACATTTTGAAAAGAAAAATGACAAATTGTTGCAGGTTAAAGCAGTTCCCTGTCCATTTGCAGTAGCTGAATTTTAAGAGAATGCTGGCAGGAATTAAACTTTCCCAGAGAAAACTTTTGACAGTTTTTTATCTTCTTCATAAATCTAGTACCTGGTGTTTTTAATACAAGCACAAACAGCTGGAAGTATACTGGTTCATGTGAATATTTAAACTATAGACTTTTAGAAATCCACACATAACACAGTACAGTAAAAAAAAACATGCTTATAGTTCTCCACTGTATTAGAGCAGGAACCAGTGTGTACATAATTTTACTGCTTCTGTTATTAGCATTTTTTTCTATAATATTCATAGTGATGCACCAGGGCTCTTGCACACAGAGAAAGAACACTAGAAGCTGCAAGCATACTCAATTTGTAATGCAAACTTGCCATTTAGAAGTAGCAATTGTATAAGAAAACTACGTATTACATGCAAATCATTTTAATTTTCTACTTTGTTTTGAAGCTATATTATTGTTTGTTTATTTACTCCATGTATTGTATTCAGAGAAACTCCTGTATTGTTTCCTACTTTGTGAAATATATTTTTATAAATACTTTTCTTGTTATTGCTTTTCTTTCAGGTTTCCCTGGGCACTGCAGAAATGAATCTGCCTGAATAACTTCATAGTTTTTTGAGGAATGTCGTTTCTTCAAAATCATTTATTTATTAGTTGAATACAGACAAAATAAAAAAAAAAAAAAGGAGAATATTTGAAACAATTTTTGACAGTGATTGCAGAATTAGATATGCAGCAGCCTGTGACCACAGGAGTTATGAGTGTCTAATTCACTGAAAAATAACCTCACACAGTTTTTGGTACAGCATTTCTAGTTGAAACAACCCACTGACTCTAAATTCCTCAACAACACTTGTTCTGCAAATGAAAAATACTTAATGTATCACCCCCAGTTTTGCCTGTATTACAAATGGAAACGTTTCCTTTGCTTTAGGTGCAGCATGGCTGGGTTTAATGACTGTAGTCTGTGCACAACTAATACATCAGCACCACTTCAATCTGCATTATAAAGATTTTATTGAAACTAGTAAGTACCCAGTACGTTTAAGTTACACTGCATTAAAAAAATGCTTCTGAATAACTGTATCTAAAACTTTTAGTAAAACACTAAACTAAACAGTGAAGTCCTCTAGCCATAGAAAAGAAGCAGTCCTGAAGGTTTCAATGAAATCAAGCATATTTCTGTAACAGACTGCAAGGAAAGCCAAACACAGTCTTACTCATCACTTGCTCCAAGTGCCAGGGTGTTCTGAGCTGCCAGGCCAGATCCAACACCAGTGCAAATGGGAAAGGGATTTGGAACTAAAGCAGTTTGTAGTGTACAGCCCAGTTCTGGGAGCCAGGGAAGGCACTGTGAGCGTGGATCACCTTCTTGTCTGTGGCCACATCAGTGTTCAGGACAAGTCACTCTGACTGCGAATTAGAGGCTGCACTGTAGAGTTTTGCAAAGCTCTTTTGTAGGAAAACTCACAAATGGATAACCTCCTGATTGCCTTTTTGATTGAAAGTTCCATCTGAGACCACGACAGCGCATTCAGTAATAAGATTTCCAGGAAAAAAATCCCATCACTGGCACTGTAGGAGAGGCAAAGCATGACAGAAATCTCATCATTGTCAGTCAAAAAGAGATGGGAGTTACTGCTGCTGGGCAGAGCTCTAAATTGGGCATTTCTACAGCTTTTAAACATGAATAGCTACAATGCAAAGGGGAGAAAAAGAATTAATGAATTTCTGACCTGTCAATAGAGACGTGCTGTTTCTTGTGTCACTGCTTCCCCACTGAAGGGAAATGATTAATTCTGCAAACTAATTCCATGTAATTTGAATATAAAATTTATACCAATACATGTTAGAGGGTTAGATGTTGATCATTTGGTTTTCCAGTACTTCTCCTTTTTTGACAATAAAATTAACTCAGCATAAAATTATTTTGGATAACACAGTATTTAGGGGGATTAGATCAGATCATTCTACATTTCACATGCAGATTTAGACATATTAGCAACACTGTTTTTAAGCATGTAAAATTGTAATTCCCCTTTTTCAACAACATTTAATTAGTGATTGACTCATTGTGACAAGGAAAATGCATTAAATTAGAATTATTAATACTGATACATTTTAGAAGTAAATTCTCAAAATCTTTTACAAGTGCCAAGCTCCTTACAGTCCCAT
Organism: Climacteris rufus; assembly: GCA_013398175.1. Taxonomy (NCBI): domain Eukaryota; kingdom Metazoa; phylum Chordata; class Aves; order Passeriformes; family Climacteridae; genus Climacteris; species Climacteris rufus. The sequence goes on from VZRZ01003265.1 coordinate 1,670,030, forward strand.
TGATCCTGGCCTGCTTTCACCTGGCTGTGCCCCACATCATTTGTCACAACTGCTGAAGTAAATCATCCCAAACATGAAAGCTGGAATTTTGAGGTTTGGGCCTGCATATTGTAAGGACACAAAATTCAGCTCAGACATTGCAATAAGAAATCACTGTGGATGTGTGTGCATGCTTGTTAAATATAACTTGGATGGCTAAAGGTCTTCAGCGTATCCTGTCCTTTACAGCAACTGAAAGCAGATGCTGTTTGTGTGCTATGACCTTGAAATCAGATCATGGCGAGCTCATTTAAATACATTTTTACTCGGTATCATTACACCTTTTTGTCTATGATGACTTTGAACTGACTGTGAAATACAGAGGAGACAAAATGGCTCAAGACTTTCATTTAAATCGCAGTTGCTGATCACAGGAGAAACATTTAACACTATGGCAACTCCAAATCCCATCAGCTCTGTGGCAGCACAGCAGTGACAATTCTCAGTCTGGAGAACAGACAGAATGTCTGTGAAATAGTCTGCCTGGAATAACTCTATTTGTACAGCTCTGCTAGAGATGGATCTGCTGATTTTAATATAAAGAGAAAAATAAATCAGCTCTACTACATCCATGCAGTTGCATCTACCTACGGATGTGTGTGGCAGTTTTTTTTAACAACCTACACGGTCATGGAATTCTAGAAATGGATAAATGGGCTTAGAAAGCTTCTCCAAGGTCTGTCCAGCCAGAGGAAACCTTGGCAGGTAGCCTGTTGCTGTATCTGATTTCAGTCTCAATGGAGCTGTTTGGCTGTTTCTCTTCTCTTGCCTGCTCCTCTCTCCAGCACCTCATCCATCCTGAGCTGTAGTACTGGGAACATGATGTTAGGAAGTTCATTAAGACCATGTAGCTCTTTTTCAGCTGCTGTGTTCAGGGACTCAGCCCACCCAGGACAGTGAGGTTCACCAAGCTCTCTTCTTTCTCTAGGGAGGACTGAACAGTGTGAGTTACTTGTATGAAAGGACTGTTTCTGTATTTAAAGTATGCTGAAAAATCTGAAGCTAATGATGGTGCTTTTTAATTAGTAGAAAAGTATAAATAATAGAAGAAAATATTCACTAGCAGCAGACAAAAATGTTTCTGATGGAGAGAAGTGAAAAGTTCATCAAAAGCTCATCAGAGTGGCAGGACAAGGGGGAATGGCTTCCCAGTGCCAGAGGGCAGGGTCAGATGGGATATTGGGAAGGAATTGTTCCCTGGGAGGGTGGGGAGGCCCTGGCACAGGGTGCCCAGAGAAGCTGTGGCTGCCCCTGGATCCCTGGCAGTGCCCAAGGCCAGGTTGGACGGGGCTTGGAGCAGCCTGGGAGAGTGGAAGGTGTCCCTGCCCATCCCAGGGGTGGGACTGGATGAGCTTTAAAGTCCATTCCAACCCCAAGCATTCTGTGATTCTATGTAAAGAGGCTGCTCAAAAAATTATTTTTCAGATTTAGAAAGTTTTTTGCAGTGGCAGGATAGCCCAGTAAATTAAAGCTTTGTAAAAATAAAAATATAAAAAGTAAAAAGTGAGACTATTCACTGTTGTTAGAGTTTGCTTTCAGACCATAGCACGTGTCATTAGCAGAAAATAGAAAGTACTGATGGAGTGAGCAATGAAAGCTTACTGTGCTCTATCATTCAGATAAGTTGGACTTGTATTATTTCTACATTTGTACAGTATTTGTGCAAGATAATTTTCTGGCTTTGCGGAAGGTGGAAACCAATTTAACTTGCTGTATAATTCACAGTGATGGGTTTTGTAATCACACTGCAAAATGAGTCTAGCTGCTGTATTATACAATACTGATACTGGCTTATGTGCTGCAGAACCAGACCCTCTCCAAATAATGTCATAGTATTCTAAATGAGAAAATATAAAAGTCCTGACAATGCTTTTTGTGCAACTGCAACTAAGACATCTTCCAAAATGACTAATAAAAGTGAGCTGAAGCACAGAGTTTCTGGCAGAGCCTTGTAAATGTGCTCATTAGCATTGCAACACAACTATCTCTTTTTTTCTTCCTACCCCCCCACATTGAAAACATTAAACCAGTGAAATAAACAACGTGAACATTTCAGCCTTCTCTTCAGAGGAGATATGGAATATTTTGCAAAATTCCCTTTTATTACCGTGATGCCCCGTTATTACGGCTTATCCCGGTAATCAGTCGAAGACGCAGAAATAATGAGAGCTGGACTTCGGGCTGTGTTCAGAGCAAGGGCGGAAAGGGGGGGAAACCCCTTTCGTTTAATTCTTATATACACTTTTAGAAATCACAGATCATTGGAGAAAGTTAACACTTCCGTCTCTAACTATATTGGTTACAAGAAGTGTCCGTCAAAAGGATCTGTGTCCATGGGAAAGGAATGTAAAAAGATAATTTTTACAACAACATAGCTATGTTTACAGAAATCGTCCTTGAGACTGTCTAACAGAGAAAACTAGCTATTTTACAGTGAAAAATGGGCAACACCCTTTCTTCTTCCACTGTTTCTGGTTCCTCCTTAAATGAGGCACATGAGATGACAGGAAGACTGAAGCGATGAGTAGAGGTTGCCTGTTTTAATTCATGAATGGAGAAAGCATTTCTGGTATGGGAATACCTCCCCTGATACTTTTCTGTGCACTCCCCAACAGCTAATTACATCTAGTAAAGTCAGTTCAAATTGCTGTTCATCAGGTGATCAGAGGCTGACTATCCTGTGGAAGATACCTATGGAATCATGGAATGGTTTGGGTTGGAAGGACATTAAAAATCATCTATTCCACCCCCTGCCATGGGCAGGGACACCTTCCACTGTCCCAGGTTGCTCCAAGCCCCGTCCAGCCTGGCCTTGGACACTTCCAGGGATGTTCATACAGTCCATGTACAGACTCATTCCATGGGGCTTGTGAACACAGAGCTTTCTTCCTGTACTCCTGTGGAAATGCTCTGATTTGTGAAGGTTGGAAAGAACAGCCAGTGAGGCAGCAGGCAGGTAGCAGTGATCACTGATGGCAAAAGGGTGGATGATTTTGGAGTGGGTCCTCATCTTGCATCTTACTTGGGGCTCTGGGCTGGCTAAGCCTTGAATTTTTTTTTTTTTTTTTT
>VZRZ01003265.1:1690090-1777750 GCA_013398175.1 Climacteris rufus
AAAAAAAAAAAAAAAAAAAAAAAAAAACAAAAACAAAACAAACAAAAAAAAATGGAAAGTAGTACTGAAATATTTGGGCAGGGTGGAAGGACTGATTTTAAAAGCATTCTTCCCATGCAAGTTGCATAAACAAGATTGTCCTTTCGGGGTTATTCTGATCATAGAGGTTCCTTAATAATGATGTTAAAAAAAATAAATTAAAAAAGGAGTCTTGTTTCTCTCCTAACAATATTTCATCTTTATTTTTTCCTACAAAAGTAGCAGAACAGAACCTATGGATCTGCTTGTATTGAACAAGTTCTGATGTTCGAGGGTTTTTTCCAGTGCTTTGGTGGGTCGTTTTTCAGAAAGAAGACTTTTCTTGCGTTGCTGAGAAAAGAAATAACAGACTGGATAATTTTTAGCTTTCTGTTTTTTTCTAAAAATGTAATGTCATAACTCTTCCATTTCCATGTTTTCTACTTCCTGTTATTTCTAAAAGAATGAGTCAGAGAAATGGAAACATAGCTGCTGTGAATAATTTAAAAGTGGTCTGAGAATAGCTAACCATTACTTCTGGTGGTGCTGCTTGTGATGGTTACACAATGATAAGATTATCAAAAGGATTGTGGGAGACAGAAAAATAGAAAGGATGCATTAAGTCATTTTTGCTACAGTGGAATATGCCTTACATTAGTTTTACTAATGGCTTGTCTGGCTACCTTTAAAAAGTTTGAGAAAATGGATTTCCAGTATTTCTTTAACATGATCCCTATACCTTCTGCTTACACTAAAATATTATTATTATTATTATTTTCATCCTATTATTATCCTAGAGATGATTTGGTCTGCTAAAGACCCTCCAGATTAAAACAGAGAGCGATCACTCCCTTTTCCCTTCATATAGCTGATGAAAGAAATCACACTTCAGATTTGTTGTGTAACAAAAATGCATAACAACACATTTTAATGAAAATGACAACATTTCATAAAAATGAGTGAACTTACTGAATTAATGTTTTTATTTATTTTCTTTCCCAAATCTTGTGCCTTTGCCCCACCCTTTGCACCAGTGAAGTAGGATTCATAGCCCAGAGACTGGAACTGTTGTTCAGCCAAAATGTTTCTATTTCTCTATGAAAGCAGAATGTCACAATGCCTCTCACAAATATTCTCTAAATAACAAAAATATAAGATAAATTTAATATCTTTTTTTTTAATCTTCAGTAATGCTCAACAACTGTGTAGCCCCAATTCAGTAAAAGTTTGATACTGAGTCTGAAGATGGGACAGAATTTACTCCTTCGTACTTTAAAAGACTAATATCATAAAAAGCAATTAAAAACTAATTTATTCTAATTTGGTAACTGATTTCACTGTTTGGTGAAAAGAAACTTAGGCATTGCTATAAAAAAACAAATGCTGAAGAACTTTAAAGATCAAATTTTATGAGGATGGGAGGATAAGACTTTCCAGACTGAAATTTCAGAATGTAACTACCACCTCAGAACTAAGCTTTCCTGTTTGCTTTTCTCCTGTTAACACTGTTCTCATAAGAGATTTTAATCCTTAACTCTGACAGAGAAAAGGTCTGGAATTAGAGATATAAATGGCTTAGGGATACAGATAAGCATTGGGAATTTTTTTCTGTGTTGTCTGCCAAAAGAGAACACAGGATATTTCCCATTTGGCTTCCCTTTAATTAGTTGATTTCATTGTAACTACACAATTACCTATCTATTAGTATTGCTTAAGCCTGTTAATTTTCAGGAAAAGTCTACCTGTGAAACAGAGCCCCTTTTTATGGTTCTACACTGAGGCCTTTTCTCTGCTCTGAACTATTCCACTACAGGGATATAAGCATGAAGTAACTCATCAGAGTGACCCCAGAGCTGTGTGTTTGCAGAATGACAGAAATGTGGGTTCCTGGTTGGCTGAAGGCAGATCTAACTCGGGGAGTTCTGCACTTCTGCTCCTCCCAGTACCAAGGAACAGCCAAGAAGTGGCCTGGCCATTTCCTCATCCTTGAGCCACACCCTGCCTGGGCAGCACCAGGCACATTTGACAAAGATCATTCATTTCACTTGAGGTTTGAAATTCCTCTCGTTTCATCAGTTCCATATTTCCCTCCAAAGCTGTACTGATCTTTTATCACCCAACTCTTGCTGTTCCAGTGGGAAAAGCAGCTGGGCAGCCTCTCTGCTTCTTTTCTTCACAGTCTATTGAGTTTATGTCTAATGGGCAAATGTAAAACTGGGACTGATGCCTTGGAAATCCCTCTAAGTTTCACTTAGAGGTCGAGTAGTTACAATCCCCTGAAGTGGTCTGTAATTTAACCCTAACAGCTTCTGGTTTTCAGCTAGCTTCTCTATTTATCCCTCTCTGAACTTTTTTTCCTCATGGATTCAAGTAATAGCTGTAAATCTTGAACAGAATTGGCCATTTGTCATTGCCGCTGGATCCTTCAGCAGGATGAAATCTACTTCAGGGAAAGACATAGTCACCTCTCACTAAAGTTTTCTGACATTGTTCTCTACAAGAAACTACTTCCAATTGAGTTTGACTTCAGCAAGTTTCAATTATTTAAGTTAAAATGTTTCCAGCTTGGATGTTTCTCTGCTTTTGGGGTTGAGAGTGTGAGACAAGACAGGACAAAAGGTTTATGAAGCAGTTCCTAAAATGAGCTCTTGCTTTTGCTTGTGCTGCGGGACAAAAGGCAATCTTTTCCATTGGAAATACTGCCTTTTTTATATATGGACTGGATCTTTTCTCCTTTCTTGGTTAGGAGATACCATTGAAATATTAATATTTGTGTGATCTTTTTCTAAATTAAAAGTTTTGATAAATACCTAAAAGTTTAAACAGGCTTTTACACATTGAGATGCTCTGCCTAGACAATAATTTTGTAATTAAAATTCTGTCCATACCAAAATTTCCATATTTAATTCTACCAAGCACGTAGCTTGTCATCCTCATTTGAGATTTGAGGGGTCAAAGTTTTACCATTTCCAGCGACTCATTTTCAGTGCTGTGCTGTCAGTTTAATTTAAAGCAGAACAAACTGATGAAACCATAGATTGAGGGGTCACAGCAAAAAAAAAGAAATCAATAGTTTCAATATTCAAGTAGGTTTTGATAACTCCCTACTGCCTCTGTTTTCTATTCCTTTTCTGCTTCCTCCTTCCTTCCAAAGGATAACAGATTGCTTCTTATTTTAGTTTGTGTTACTGATGGCAATTTAAGGAACGCAGAGTTTGGCCAAAACTGACCCTCTTGGAGTTCAGGTTGTTCTTCAGTGGAGGAAAAGGGCTCGTGACTTTTCATGAAAGCAGCATCTCAGCTGCTTTGGGGATGTTTAAGTGAACGCTGAGTGCTGGAACCAAAACATTTGTGCTTTTGCCTCTTGTTAGTGAACATGTACAGAGCAAATTACATTGTTAATACACATTGAGTCTGTGTTTTTATTTTGAAACACTCACAAATGTAATCTAAAATACTTGGGTTTAGCTGGAGGGGTAGGGAAGAGTATATATTTGTTTCATATCCATGGAAACTCTTTTTCTTTTTTTTTTTACTCATTAAACAGAAAATTTGCTAGTCTTTAACCTATTTTAAAAAAATGATTGAAACAAAGACTCTTTGTTTTCTATCAAAAATATATTCTGCTTATTAAAACATTGAAGTAGCTCTTTCTTTTTAAAATAGAATAAAAAGAAAAATTATTATAGAAGATGAAACACTTTAAAGCAGTGTCTTTCTCATTTCAATTCAACAGCATTAAATATTTCAATGCTGTGTAACTCCCAGTATATTTATTTTTTATGCTGGGGAAGTGAGGCCTATCCCTTTTTAGAGAATCAGTTGTGAACTTTGGTTTGCTTCCAGCTTCTGATAAAATCCTGCTTTTTCTTTTTTTTAAATTATTTTTTCCCTCTGAGATACATGTCCCAGATATTAACTGCTCTGTATATAACATTTTCACATTTAATAGGTGAAACCTATGTAGTGCTTCAACCCCAGCATGCATTTTATAGAAGGAATGCTTCATGTTTTGGGGGGCTTTTTTTTTGTTTTTTAAGGGGGAGAGAGGAATTATGTTAGAAAAATAAATAGATCAAACCCTGTTATAGACAAGGATGAAAACAAAGCTTTTTTCTTGTAGGCTCAAGAACACAAAATATGGAATTAATCATAGCAATGTTTTTTGAGTAAGATTGGATTTTCATGAAATTTGGAAAAAGCAGGAGATGGAAGGGAGGATGTTAATTGCACTCTGTTGTTACTAGGAGTCACTTCCAGTGGTTTGTATGAGCTGGGAATAACCTGGAGCTGTGTGATGGTCTGCAGCAGTGTCCTCGGGATAGCAAAGCTGCTCCAAGCTGACTTTCCTGGTGACCAGTCTTCAGGATGCTCTCAGAGGTTTAATTTTCATCAGCCTTGCCACATTTTCCATGGAGAGTGGTTCCAAACCCATCTTTCAGGCACTGCTCCACCTGTGGGAAATGCAGGTGATGCATCCCAGGACCTGCTGAAGGAATGATGCTCCAAGGAGTGGTGTTTGCTGTGCCACACTGCACTTGGTCTCTGAAGGGAAGGGAGGGATGTGGGCTCAAACAGATCATGCAGAATGGGTGCTCTGAAAAAAGGAGAGACAAAATTATCTTGTTTAATGGCCTCCCCTCTTCTGTTAGACAGGGAGTGGCTGGGCTGAGTTCATGCACATTAGAGGGTTCTCTCTTATATGGATTCTTTTGTAAGTCATTGTACACAACACAAAAAATTGGTTTTTTTTTTTAAGAAAATGTATTTTTAACAAAGTGAACAATAGTGACAGAAACATTTGCTTAGTTTTGCTTTTGCTCTGTGTTAGGCTCCATTAGTTGGAAGTGACTGCTGATGGAAACCTCCTGGAGGAAAGGAGAGCCCAGCTGCCAAGGGAGCTGCTGATCAGGCACTCTCAGGGAAGGGAGGGTTCAAGAGGCTGCAGGTGTGAAGGGAATGGAGCCACTGGAGCTGGTCATGCACAGAGGGAAACGCAGCCAGCCTGGCCAGAGGGAGCCCAGGTGCATCCAGAGGGTCAGGAACAAGCTGCAGCTCAGGGAGCCTTCAAATGAGCATCTCCAAGCCAGGAAGTGGGGTTTGGCCTGGAGGGATGCAGGAGGTAAGGGAATATTCATATTAATCTAAATAGTGAGAAAAAGGTGCAGTGGCAATTGCTTTAATATTTGGTGAAACTGGTCTTGTAGCTTTGCTCTCCTTTCTGTTGTGTTAGTTGCTTTTGTATCCAAGTTACTATTTTTAGTTTTGGGCTCATTGTTGGAAGTATCTGAGAGAAGGGTCTTGGGAGCATGAGGCATAAATTTTTATGTTTATACACTTCGATTTCTGACACCTGAGAGTTGTAGACTAGAATTTGTACACATTTGGAACAAACTTTACAGCAGATCCAGCCATGTTTGGTTCTGCTCACATATTCCATAAGGAGGGACTGTATGATCTGTACTTTATATCTGTAATTAGTTGTGTGATGCATTTGAATCATTAAGGTTCAAAGAGCCAGTTGAGAGTATTCTTCCCAAATACCTGTATTTGGTGCAGGGGGAGTGGAGGAGTACTCTTTGTTTTCAGAACCTGTGAAGTTCTTGAAGTGCAAAATGTTTTCTTTGGGTCAATTGATTATCGACATCAGAAATTCCCGTTTCTCAGATGGTGAACTGGAACAAGGCCTGCTTGGTGAGAACAAAGGCTGTTCTATTACAGTGGATTATTAGACTTGCAAACCTAATTATCCCCTTTGGGACTCAGCACAGGCCTAATGCTGCTTGGATTATGGAGGCAGGTTCTTACTTTCAACTTTGTTCAATAGATTTCTGACAAGTCTGGCCTTACAGATGATTAAATTTCAGTACAATGATTAGAGAGCTTTCTGAAAAGGAATCACTGGAATTTTTGGAAGCTGGAATGGAACAACTCTTCTCATTCACTCTAAGCTTTGCTTGGGTTTTTCCTCCCCTTTTATTTTTATTCAGGGAAGAAAAGTAGGATTTTCTTTTCAGACAGAGCTATCCTTCAGGTCTGGCATGTGAGAAATGACTGATGTACTGGGTAACTACAAACTGTCTAAAACTTATGGTTGAGGAATTAAATTGTTATAAATAAGTGGTGACTGAGCAATATTATTGCCATATCTAGAATTAGCTTGGTGAGCTGCTGAATGTCACTGAGTGTGTCCCCAGGGCTGTCAGTGGAGGTGTAACAGGTTGTGGGTAGGCTCTGGAGCTCCAGTGATAAAGTCACTTCATCCAGCTTTAGGTGTTTGCATTAGCTGATTGTTACTGAAGCTTCTAACAGATCAAAGTGTACTTAATTTCCCAGAAGAGGACAATAAAAAAAAAGAAAAAAAAATTATTGAAATCTAAATCCTAAGCCTCAAAAACTTACTTCTGAAGTATTAGCAATGCTTTTTCCAGGCTCTACTTGCCAATAAATGCACATTTTTATGACCCTAAGTCCAACTGCATGTCAAAATTATCATGTCTTTTAATATACTCTGCTTTTAATACACACTTATGCTACCACATTCTTGTAATAAAGGTAGGAACACTTGCAGATAAGCCTGCAAACTCTAATACTAGAGAATTTGTGAGGGTTTGCCTTGCAGAATTGCAAGATAATTAATCATGAGCACCCTTGTTCAGGAGCTTTTGGGCTTTCTTAGGTAGATTTTCTTGTGTCCTTCTTTCCCTTAAAAAAGGGTTTTAATAATCTGTCAGCCTATCCTCTCTTCTGTGAAATACAAATTACTGTCATTTATTTGGGACACATCGTAAAAAAGAAAAAGGAAAGACAGTGGTCTGTAGATTCAGAAGTGATTGAGAGAAAGAGGGAAGCAAGGTGTCTGGGCTTTTTTTTTGAACCTTATTTCTGTATGAATCTAGGTTAAAATATTTTCCCCAATATTTGTGATGCTCTCAATGGGCTACATGTTTCCTACTTTGAAAGATGAAGCAAGCTCTACAGCATTACAAACAGTTACTAGACAGTCACAATTTTTTTGTTGCCCATAAATAAAGCATTCAGGCAATAATTTACTGAACAGTAAGAATACACATAAAACTAATTAAAAAAATTAAACAAATTGGAATGTCATGCATTCATATGATGATTTTTACTGTAGTTTGGCACTACCAAGATCCTAATGAACAGTACAGTACCTATGAATGTTATAAATATATAGTCTGCACAAAAACATTGTCTGTCCAAGTGTACTGTGCTCTGTGTTGGATTGCATAGTGAGAAATTTGTTTTGGTTTCCCATGTTTGTTTGGAGAGTTGCTTTCTGTGTCCTTCCTGTTACTTACCACAGAAATTTGTTTTACTGAAAAGAAAAGATGGGAACATTCAAACTTTCCACCATTTAGGCAGATTTAGAGTTCTACCTCAGGCCTGTCTCTTGTTGAGTTACAAGTATTTGATGTATTTTAGCAGTATAAAAACTTCTGTGGTGATTGGCTCATGATAGAGAATTTGAGCCTTAGTTGCTTAGTATTTAGATCCTGTCCTATATGAAAAACTATATGAATTGAGTAGGAATACCCTCCTATGTAAATGGAATAAGGACCTCTCCGGGTGAGCACTCTGAGAAACATTTGTTTCATGCATTTTTATATGTGATAAGAATATTATAAACTACTGCCCAATTCTATTTAATCCAGGGACATTTCTGTGCCCATGTTTGTCCCTTAAAAAGGGTTTTAATAATCTGGGATATAGTTAATTTTCTGTGTGGTAGCAAACATAGTTTGGATATGTGCTGAGAACAGTGTGGATAATTCGGGATGTTTTTGTTACTGCTGAGCCAAGGCCTTTTCTGCTCCTCACCCCAAGCCACCAGCTGGCCCCAGCTCACCCAAGGAATACTCCAGACCTGTTTAGATCCTGGATATGATGAGTAAGGCAGGCATCTTATTTGTGGCTCACTCACGCTTTGTAAAAGAACATAGACTGTAAATATGTATATCTATTCAATAATAAATAAATAAATGTCTCATTTGGATTGTCAAATCTGATAACACCAAGTACAGAGGTAAATTATCTCAGTGCTTAGCAATTACCAATAGTAGGGGTTATCAGCAATCTGAGATGAGAACAGAGCTGATGATCGAAGGACAGATCCCTGGAATAGCATTGAGGAAACCAAAACACTCTTAAAAAACTCTAAAATACACTGCAAATATGGCCATGGCATGGAAAGACCATGCAGCAAGTCCCCTTCAGATATCTTATTTCAGCTGAGTATTTCACTGCTGGGGGAAAGGCAGCCAGATTACCACAAATTTCAACAATAGCCATGAGAAAATCTCCCTATCTCTGTACTAGTTAAAGAAAAGTACAAAATATTTTGCCTTCTGCTTACTGGTAATGATCTCCTGAGTGACATTTAAGATTGATTCTTTAACAGAAGGAGCATTTTCAAACATTTTTGAAGGCCTGTATAGGATGGAATGTTGCTCTTGGCCTGATGGGCTAAGGAAGTAGAGGAGACCAAGGCTTGCAATAACTTTTATTGCACCAGTTGCTACAGCTGGTAAAGGTAGATGAGTTTTAAAGCACATAAGCCCTTCTCAGACTCTGAAATAGAAATAGGGAGTTTCAAAGCTAAATACAAGTGAAGAGAGATCGCTGAGTTTGCTTGAGCTTTACAGAAATTTTTCCACACTGTCCCTGTTGGATGGCAGCCTTGATGCTCAAATGCACAGCAAGAGACTTGACTCCAGAGCTTGTACCACTTGTTTCAGTGAAAGAAACAAAAAAGGTTTAATTTCTGTTTTGATGTGAAGCAAAAAAATATGTGCAAGGATGTTTTTCAGACTCTTCCAGTTAATAGTCATGTTACGCTATTTTTCCTCCTGAGAATTTCTGTAACTCACACTAAAACAATGTGCACTGAATCTGTTCCTATAAAACTGTTTAGTGTTTGGAATTCGTCTTGTGGGATTTTTTTACTGGTTTTTGTGCTTGAGGTCAGAATGAATACATTCATACTGCAGAAAGATCTTTTGGAAAATATAAATGTATTGGGTGAAGTATGTCTCAAACCAGTTATTAATTATTATTTCATGTATCTTAATCTATCAATGTATTGCTCCTTAAGTAATTACAGTACTTAAATTGCTTTGTTTACTTATAAAGTACTCAGTTGTTGAGTCATAGGCTACTTTCTCTGAAATGCAATGGTAGGGGAAATTTGCCATAACAAAAAAAAAAGAGGATCCAAGGGAAAATAAAGACAAAACAAACCCCAAAACTAGTGATTTGCTTGCTAGGTACATAAGAAACAGGAAGGTCTGGCCCCCCTGTGTGTCAGGTTCTCACTGTGATGAACATCTGTGAGATCAGACCCAAGCTTGGCAGTGTTTAAATCATGCTTGAAGAGAACATTGGAATACTGCCTTCAGTATTTCATCCAAGCAAGGACTGAAGTGCAGTATTTACCTTTTCTGTGCTGTGGCTTGATTAAAAATTTTGGTCTCTGTCCCTGCCTAGAGTCATGTTGATGCCAGTGGACTGTCTGTGTTAAGCCATGCAGGGTTGGGACTGGATTTAGAGCAGGAATCTGGCTCTGATCTAAGTTCTGTGTCTGCTGCTACTGCTCTCTGATATTTGCCTGTGGAAGCATCCAGTCTGTTGTAATAGCAGCACAATTTGAAACGTGCGTGATAAGAACCTGATTTCCTGTCAACCAGGTGCAGATGTGAAGACTTTGGGCGAAATGTTCAGCAGGTGCCTTTGATGGATCTGCTTTTCTACATCACCTGAGGTTTTCTATATTCTCTTCAGTGAAGAGATATTGATGGAATTCTCAAAAACCACCAGTGTGGCAGCTGAAGCTTTGATTCTTGGATTTTACTGATTTAGGCTGGTATCCATTCACATGTAGGAAATTATATTGTTAATACAAAATTTAAATGTAGTAAACTTCCATGTAGGTTGACCTGTCTGAGTAGTGCCAGTTTTTAATCTCTATGGTTATTTGGTCGTTTTGCCAGAGGTGTTCAACAGCTTGGAAAGTTCATCTTCTCTTGAGGATACTTTATCCCCTGTTAAAGGCTCTTAGTGTCTTTGAAAGCTGCTTGGCTCTCTCTTCTTCCTTCTTTAATGCATGTAAAACATTCCACAGATGATGTACTGCTTCATTTCAGTGTTTGTGAGCAAGACTGGAACTCACCTGTTTAAAAGGTGGCCCCCTCTTAGGATGTTAGCAATATTTTCTAAATAATTGTAGTAGTTAAAGTGCAAGTACAATGTAATTAAGTAGAAATGTCACTTTATAGCATAGAATTTAACACACGGGCAAAGCTTGCTCTCTGAAAAGAGCAGAGAGCATGAAATGCAGAGCTACTTAATTCAGTAGGAAAGGTTTACAGCCCTCCCATTTTGAAATACAGAACAAAACTGTATTATTGGAATAGTAATACACAATACTTCTTAAAGCCAGAGGTGTCTAACCTTCTTTAAATATTCTTCAGAAGCAATCAGATGGCAAACACACATTTTCACAAAAGCATTTTCTTCCACAAAGCAAGCAAGCCTTATAAAGCTGCTAAGCCTTATAAAATCTGTTATTACTTCTGTCCTTTATACTCTAGGTGTTTTAGCTTTTAAAGTGATATTATCAGTTTAATTAAAAACTTATCAAAGTCTCCCTCTCACGCAGGAGCAATTCAGAAATTCCAAACACAAACATCTTACCGTGTAAATTAGATGCTAGAATCATATCAAACCTCAGGTATGTTAATTATTTTTTTAAAAAAAAGTGCATTTAATGAACTAGATAACCAGAGTACCTTCCTGTTAAAGCTGAAAGTGTCTTCGACCTCTCAGGGGATGGAAGCAGGTAATCCCTTTGGTGCAAGTGAGCTTTGATTTTTGTACTTAAACATGTCTAGGAACCTAAATCTATTTCAGAGAGGGTGATATTAATTATGGGATGACATGAGTAAAAGGCCATTGAGACCTTCAGAAATATTCATCAACATTTAGAAGATTTTGGATCAACGTTTCTGTAAGGCCTGAGCTTCTGTAATTCCATCTTGTGAAAGAACTTACTTATTTTCCTTCTGGTTAGATTAAGCACCAGAAATAACAGATATTTTTTCACTATGAATATAATGGATGAACACTAAAAGCTTCTTGTTCTTGCTCCTTTGATAAGGAACTCTGTTATGACTGAATTTTTAAAAACTCTGTTCTTGTTGTGGGTTTGTTTATTTTTTTTTAATTTTCTTTGAAGATCATGTACTGCTTGCATGTGTGCTGCATGGGTCATCTTTCCCAGGGTGTACGTGCAGCAGAACAGAGTCAGCATTTTATTGATAGGTGATCAGTAACTCTGCTGTTTAGAAAAACATCTGGTTTGGGAAATACTGTTACTGTTCTGTGGTGCTGCCAAATCTTGGTGGGTGTAGTGTGAAAAGTTCACCTTTTCTGTGAATTCTGGCATTCCAAACCACATCCCAGGTCCTTGACAAGTATCTGAAAATCTCTTCTAGGGTCAATGTGCTCTAGGTAGAATCTTAGTATGCTGCAGTCTGGTGGGAACAGTAGCTCTGTCTGGAAATTGCTAAACATGTAAAATGAATTTTCAATTTTTGCACCTCTAAAATAGGTTATTAATAATGGGTTAATGGACATGCATGTTTATTTTTTTAAGTCTATTTTCAAGGGGCTAAAGTTGTCTCAAGCCTTGCTTTACCTTATGCTGTACAAGAATCCTGATCATTGTTACTGTGGCAAATAACTAGACAATGTCAACAAGTACCTATTTAAACCTTTCCCTCTTTCTTATGTGGCTACATAGTTCAGAATAAATAGGGATAATATGTGATTTTAATAAGTAAAATTTACTCCTAAGGCTGCATTTTTTAGATTCAACTGGAATATTTGTTTAGAACACAGTTTAAATAATGTGCATATTTTAGTGTTTAGAGTCCAGACAACACCCTGTATAGATATTACAGGCATGGAATTGTTCAGAGATGAATTTTATATCATGGGTTTATTGACTCATATGGAATAACAGATTTGCCCCAGATGAAGTTGTATCTGTGTTTGATTTTTTTTTTCCATTTTTATAGGTTTTCTTTCACTTGGGAAAATGGTAGCATTGTGGGGTTTTTGACATTTAAAGATTATTGATGTCTCATCACCCAATTATAAACCATTATATTAGCAGGTGGAAACAATTTAGTGGGTTCCTGTAGTGTCAGTGCACTAATGGATAGTGTATGTTATATATATCTTTGCTTTCAAAATATTTCTCTTTCTAATGACTTAGAGTACATCTAATCCCAGAGTAGATTGAAAGTTTACTTCTGTGATTTTGAGGTGTGTTAGCTTTAATATAGTGAGGGGAATTTGTAGGGGTTCTTTTTTTTGCCTTTGATGTGTAACAAATTACTAATTCACTTTCAAAATAATCTTCTATATTTTTGCAAATCCTATATAACTTTCTGATTAAATATTTCTGTTAATACCAACTTTAGATAAGGGGATTGGATTTAACATGTCCAGAATCCTCTGGGGCCCATGGTTGCTGCTAGAGATGTGAACCTAAACCTATGTTGTTTCACAGTTGAGTTGTCTGGGTTTCAGCTCTACACCCAGACAGGCTGAGTGGAGTTGAATTTTTTGGGGGGTTTGAAGCTTTTAGGTAATTGCACACACAGCTCAGACTTCCCAGCAGGGGAGGGTGGAAGGGGACTGTTCTTATGGAATGGGCTGTCAGGGCACAAAATTCCATGGTATAAAAAAGAAATACTGACTAGAAGATTATGAGGATGGAATAATTTTGTCTGGGTCTAGGGCCTAACTGTTTTTCTGTTGCCATTCCTGGGAAATCCTAAGAATTCAGAGGAAAACCATTGATACCAGAGGTGCAGCAATGCCTCTATTATTTTTTTTTTTTTTAAGTTGTGCATTCTCAGTACCTTTTCACCCACCCTGTCTCCTTGCCAACCTAATTATACACTTTGACAAAGTGCATTATTCTGGACAATTTTGGTATTGCAGATGGAAATCCAAACACTTTCAGATTTGTAGCAGAGGGTTGTCCCCAGCTGCTATCTTCACTTGCAACAAACACAATTGTTGTTTGTTGTTCTAAAAATGTGTTGTGTGTTGTTTTAAAGTGAGCACGTGGTGTACTCTTGATTTGAATGGATGGTGGAGGAAGAAGAAAGGATTTTCCTAATGCCCCAACAAGAACACTTGGTAAATAATTTATCATCATCAAGTGCCAGCTTTATCTGAAAGCTGACAGGTCTTTCTTTTATGATTCAGTGGTGTCTGTGGTGACCTGCTGTACACGCTGCCTGTCAGTGTTTTAAATCTGTTCTGGTGTTATCCAGCCCCTGTTACACTAATCCACTCTTTTTCATACTTTATAAAGCATCTGCTGATATTTATGAAGTATATGTTAGCAAATGTAAGAGTAAGTATTTTAAGGCTCATTAATATTTTAGATACAGAAATACAACTTCTGTATTCCAGTGTGCAGCAGGCGTCTTGCTTTATGAGAACTGTGAGAAAGTGATTTTGCTTATTGATTGACGTTATCAGGCAGTCAGGCAGACACTCTAGCAGGTGGAATCACCTTTTTTGTGTTGATGTCTGCCAGAAGTTAACAGCAAATGTGATGCCCTTTCTGCTAGTGAGAGCTAATGTGCACAAAGGTAATGGGTTTTAGAAATGCTGCAAACCTTAATGGTGTGAGATCAATATTCCTGCTACTATGGGTAAAATGCTGCTGCATATATTATTAAGACCTTCTTCAAAATTGAATTACTTGAAGCACTTCTGGACTGTTAGAGGATTCAGTATTTATCTTCACAATAAAATACTAATGGACCTGTGTTTGGGGAAATAATATTAATATTTTTCTTCTTGCTTAGAAATGTGAAAAGTTATTTTAGGAAAGTAGAGATGAACACAGTGATGCCCAACAAATCTATTGGTTTCCTTGCTGCTGGGTGATGTTTGAGACTGGGGGAATGTTATACTAGCTGATAGAGGAGCTAGACAATTTTCCAGGGATTACATAGATGCCTGTGTGTATTTCTGCCTGATGGAAAGGGAATGAGCAAGAGAATCCTGGTTTGTTCTACCAGCAGTGTTTTCATAACCTCGATACCAAGGGGATGTGGCCCCAGTGAGGCCTCAGAAGTGCTGTAGGATGTTTGAGACCTCAGATATTTTCCAAACCCCCGGGTTTGAATATTAATGCGTGTGCATGACTCTGAGGTTACATGTGTCAAGTGCAAAGCCTACAACAGCTCCTTGTAGTGAATTTTTTTTTTTCATTTCTTATTTCAAGAATGTTCTCGTGTGTTCTGCAAATTATCCTGTCAAGTTTTAACCTGGCTTGTATTATCTGCTATCCTTTAACTATTTGTTTAGAAGTGGAGTTCAGACAGCTTCTGGGGGACAAGGGCTTTGCCCGCCCCCCCAATGGTTTCCCCAAAGCAGCTCAGGAAAGCCAGTTAAAGTAAAAAATGAGGGTTTTCACTGGTTAGATGAGTTAAGCAGGCTGGGTTAAAAAAAAAAAAAAAAAAAAAAAAGAGGGTGCCTTAATGTTCCAAAAAATAAACAGAACTGACTTCAACTCAGCTTGAACTGAGTTACAGCTGAGATATATTACAGACCTGTAAATATAAATTGCAATGACAAAGCTACTTCTTTGTGTTTGGTTGTTTTTGGTTTTCAGAACAGTAAAGCCATTGCATTTACATGGAAATGTATTACTCCGAATCCTTATTGGGTTGTGCCACTTGCAGAATGCAGAGTGCTGAAGAGCCTTGGCAGTGAGCGATGAGAGGAGCTGTCATGACTGCAGCTTCCTTGCCTGTTTGCTGGGCTGTACCTCTGCCCTTCTCCCAGCACTGTGGGGTTGTTTGCTCTGTGGCACGTGGGACAGGTCCAGCTCTCACATGCTCAGCCTTACACGTGGAAAGTGAAATATTGTGGCATAAGCACACAGTCTAGACTATGCTCCTGGACAGATGGGCAAAATCAGAATTCCCCAGAGGCTGAGCTTTGTGGCTGTGTGTGAGATCCCTTGTCACAGTGAATGCATTCAGTGTTCCATAACATTGGCATAGTCTAACAGGAACCAGGATCAGTGCAGTCACTAATCCTACCCACATCTTTCCAACACTGCCTTTACTGCAGGGCTATGTTCAAACAGGTGAGCAAATGTGAATTTGACGTGGACTGGCAGGGGCAAAATAAGGCTTATGAAAAAATGATGTATAAATATTGTCATAAGGTGAGAAGCACATGGAGTTCATCCTGCTCAAACCTATGTTTGGCATACATCTACCACATCTTCTGCCAACTATTTTTTCTTTTTTATGCTTCACCCTGCAGTGCCAGTTGGAAAACATAAAAATTCTACTCATTTCCTCAAGAGAAAAGAAAATAAATTTTCCTATGTTTGTGTATATGCGTGCACCCACATACATATGTGTGTGTATATACATGGATATAAAAACCTCTGTGCATATCTGTGTATGTTAAAAATTCTTTCTCCATGCAACATGAAAAAGTTATAGGAAAAAAATCTAGAAAATGAAAATACAGACAGGGGAAACTGAGGCACAGCATGGAAAATGAGATATTTTTATTATTTTTTACTGTCATGGTTGTCTATTTGCATAAAGTTTCTTTTAAATTATTTGCTAGTTTAAAGCATGATTTTTGTAAGTGATAATTCATGAATAAGTTAATTGCTGGAGTATTCAGGCAGGATAAGAGTTGAGTCATGTTGAAAAATCATTAAGTTAATCCAGTATCCCTGTTTGTCCTCTCTCTAAATATGTGCATGTAAATGCATAAAAAATGCAGTTAATATTGAACTATAATGTGCACCTATGTTTTATTGCTAATAAGTTTAAATCATGGTGCTGCAATAGGAACTCATTCTTGTTCAATGTTTCAGTGGAACATATTTTATAGTGATCTTTGTTTACTTTAATTTTTTTATTAATTTTTCTACCATGGAGCAGTAAGAATGTTACAGCCCCCAAGCACTGTCAGCAGTTCTTTAGATGCATGAGCCTCTCTTCTCTGCTGGAGAATCAGAAGTTGTACAGAACATTCCTACCTATGTGAGCTACTCTCTTGCACAGTCCCTGTCTTTTTTTTTTAAGAGAAGGTGAGGGACTGCAAATAAAGATGGATTTTCAGAAAGTTCTAGTCATCTGATGGGCATGTGAATATATTTGTAATTATGTAAATGTATGGCTTAAGCCTGAGAGGCAAATGGTAGAGTTTCTGATAAAGAGGACTTAACAGTGACTGCAGGATATGTGATGCTGTGATATAAATGGAAAAGTGTTACAGAATGGTGAATTATCTGAATTAAAAAATATTTTGGGGTGTCATTGACAGGTGTATCCAACTGGGTTCCTCTGGAGTTGCATCCAGGCAGTTTCAACTGCTGTGTCTGTGTTGATAACAAGCAAACCTGGATTACACTGTAGAAGAATGTTGAAAGTGTATCTTCAGTCAACAGTTTGTAGGATGGCTTCTTTTCATATTTTGGGTATAAAATACTTCAAGGTGATAATTGGCTGTCCTCTCTGTAGCTTTAGATCAGATCCTTATAGCTAAGATCAGTCAGCACAGTAAATCTACTCACCTAAGGGCCAGTTTCACTGTCCTTCAAGCTGCATTTACCTCCAGCTGTTGGCAATTTGAGAGGTACCGCAGGGAGGTTGGGCTAAAAATCCTGAGCAGTGCAATGTGCTCCTCAGCGTGGCTGTGCTGACAGCAGCTCCTGCTATGTGTGCACACACAGACACAGAACAGCCTTGCTTTGTTTTCATGGTCGCTTAATTAAAATTTTATTCCAATATTCTTGTGCTCTCTGCTATCGGAGGGAGTCCCATAGACAGACACAGACTCATTCCAGCCCTGGGCCCAGCACAGCAAGGACGTGGAGCTGCTGGAGAGAGCCCAGAGGAGGCTCCAGGATGAGCAGAGGGATGGAGCAGCTCTGCTGGGAGGAAAGGCTGGGAGAGCTGGGATTGTTCAGCCTGGAGAGGAGAAGCTCTGGGGTGACCTCACTGTGGCCTTGCAGGGCCTGAAGGAGCCTGCAAGGAAGATGGAGAGAGACCATTGACAAGGGCTGGAGGGACAGGACAGGGGGAATGGCTTCCCAGTGCCAGAGGGCAGGGTCAGATGGGATATTGGGCAGGAATTGTTCCCCCTGAGGGTGCCATGGGCAGGGACACCTTCCACTAGACCAGACTGCTCCAAGTTCCATCCAACGTGGCCTTGGATGCTTCCAGGGATGTAGCAGTCTCAGCTTCTCTGGGCAAGGGCCTCACCACCCTGTTCTTCAAAGTTCTGTGTGGTTTTGCAGTTTGTTTTCTTGGTGGTTTTTTTTTTTTTTTCTTTTGATAAAGTTAAGTCTGTATTTAACAAGTATTTGACCACTTGTCTGCCTATTTTGTTGGAAGCTAAATGTCTTTATTTTTTTTAACATCTACACTTTAAGCACATTCTGATATGAACATGTGAATAATAGAAAACTTTATTTCATGTGTCTGGTGGCACTTTATCTGCAGAAAAGTGTTTAGTTCTCCTTGAATTTCTAACCCTGCAACAAAGGCAAATAGCATTTGCCTTTGTTAGAAGTCTGTTCAAGTTTTAAATTCCCAGATTCTGAAAATTGCTACCATTGCCTTGTTTTTGTATAGATATAACTTTCTTTCCTGAAGTGCTTTTCTGTGACTGAACTGTAAAGACATTTGTGCTGGGGTCACTGGCTGATGAGAGACTTGCACTCAGGTTTTCCATACACTTAGAGATACTTTGTATGTAGTTAAAACTTTCAGAACCTGGGGTTTAATTCTGGCAAATATATGGGACCAAAATCTTTTACTGCAAGGGATGTGATTGCTTCCAGTTCACACCTCTGTGCTGATCCTCATGCAGCTCTGCAGGGTCCTGTCTCCCTGCGTTGTTTTGGAGGAGAATTTACATTAAGTGAATCAATCCTACATAAAGGACACTTTGTGTGCTTACAAAGCCATAACTGCTTTTTTTGCTGATGTTTCATCTTCAAAATCTTTGAGACAGAGAAGGATTTGTGTCCCCCAACTGAGGATTTATTTGTTCTCCTGAGTGCTGCCTTTGGTTGCTCTAGGCACAAGTAGCTGAGGTGCTGGGAGGGATCTTGTTTATAATTTCAAGGTGATGGTTGTAAAACAGGTGCTATTCCTTAGAATTCGGTTCAGTTGCTCTCCAGGACAGAGAGCAGCCATGGATCTTCTGGGAGAAGACCTCATCCCTGGGTGTCCCTGTCAGAGCAGGGCCCGGGCTCTGCTCCGGGGGGCCCAGCAATGGCCCCAGAGGAACGGGCAGGAACTGATGCCCAGGGAGTTCCCTCTCCCTGCACAGGAGGCAGAACTTCTGCCCTGGGCAGTGCCCCAGCCCTGCCCAGATTGTCCAGAGAGGCTGTGCAGGCTCCTCCCTGGGGATATTGCAGAGCTGGGTGGGCACAGCCCTGTGCCCTGTGCTCTGGGATGGCCCTGCTGGAGCAGGGAGGTGGCACCAGGGGAGCCCCTGGGGGCCCCTCCAGCCTTTACCTCTGCCAGGATTCTGTGAAGGGAGGTCCTCATGGAGCCTGTGGCTCTGGTATTCTGATGTTTGCAATTAGTGGTGTTTAATTGCAAGCAGGATCGAGACTATGGGCAGATCTGTCTCAATGCTTTGCAGTGGCATTTGGGAAAACTGAATTTGGATGCTGAAGTCAGACTTTGCCTGAAGTTCCTGTAACTTTGGTGGCTTTGGTCTGAAGCTGTGCCCAGTGTCAGAATCTGCATTTCAATTTAGCTTACCACATATTTGTTAGAATTGATGTTTGGCTTTCTCGTAAGTGTTTCTTTCACTGCTCTAAACCAGTGGGTTAACTGTGATGACTTAAGAAGAAAATGGATGGAGCTGTGTGTAAACAGGAGGTAGAAAACAACTGATCTCACCTTCACAGAACGAGTTATAAATTTTGTAGCAGTTGACACAAAGCAATTCTGCTGTAACTTATTGCTCTTCAGGCACCTCAGAGAGGTGCTCAGCATCTGATTATTCAAAAAATTGCTTGTTGCCAGAATAATATGTTGGTTTTAGTCTTTGAATTTTATGTGCAATAGCCAATAAAATGCAACAGTGATTTTGAAAATATACTTTATATTTACCCCAGAAGTTGCATTAGAATGATCTTGATTTCAATCATATATACTAGGCATGTACTTTATGTGTGTCATATCAAAATTTTGACTTTCCTGGGGAGGTCTTGCTTTGTTACACTGTGGAATCCAAAAATATAATGCTCAAGATATCATAGGGTCAGTGAAAATCACTGGGGTAAATATAAAGCACTAATTAGGATGGACTGCTGAATTCATATAGTGAATTTCATTAGTGAAATTTCTTGTGTGTGCAGAAATAAGATTTTCCTCTGCAACAGGACCTTGCAAACATATATTCAAAAATTATTTGATATTGAACACTTATGCAGATTAATTTAATGGATAGAATTCATAACAATATAATGTTGTTCAGGTTTTAATGCAATGAAGAACCTCATATTTAGGGGTTTTGTACACAGATTTTTCTTAAAGACTTCATACTTGCAAGGAAATTTCAAGAGACTGGTGGAACTTGGTATATAAAATGGTAGTGAAGTATATAGTAATGGGACAGAGGAGTATTTTTGAGTGCTACTACTCAGCTGAGTTCACTGGAACTTGTATATCAGGTACTACTCCAGATACACAGTTGAATTCTTGAGGTTCTGATGTACAGCTTTTATTTATATCTGTACCTGAAGAGTTATATCAAAGAAATATAAACAGCCTGAACCTCCAGGCTGCTTCATCTCAGTCCCATCATTTCCTCCTGTTATAAAATCTGTCAGCTGGCATAACAAGGCAGTTTAAAGCCATCTTTTACTTTATTTTAAACAGCAGCCAGGTAGCTGACTGGAGTGTTTCTGGAAATTAAGCCTTCTGCATACAGAAGCCACTCTTCATATTTCAAATGTAAGGAGGGAAAAAGGCAAGGAAAATACATAGGCAAGAAAAAATCATGTAAGGATACTATAGCAATAGTGCGAGTCATCAAATGTGTTTCTGGTTACTCTAATTATGTAATGATAATGGCTGCCTAGAAACGCAAGGACTTCATATTGGCAAATCTGTATTAAAATTACTCTGTATTTTTGGGTTTTAGGAGCATTTGGATAGAGGCTGGTACTGGTTTCTGTGCTATTAATAGAAACAACCAGTTTTGTATCCCTTGGCTCTTATATAGTAATATTTTCCCATAGACCTAAAAGTGCTGTGGTTATCCCCATTTCACAAAGACCAGTAAGAGCTGGTAAGTGGAGAGACATTCAACGTCATTGAGGTGCTATCTAGAGCCTGAAATTGAGCTTTGGACTCCAAAGTCTGTGTCTTTGCCTGTTGGGCTGTTCTGATGTCAGTGGTGTTTTCATCTTGAAAGAGTAGAAATGTTTGTTTGCAGGTTTTGAGTTCCATTGTAGCTATCAGTAGTTTCTGTGTAAAACTATTATTTCATAACTCTAGCATGTTATAGTAGCATTGAAAAGCTCCCAAAATATAGAATACAGAGTATGAAATGTAGGAAACATTTGTAGTATATCCAGTGTTATTACTAACTCACTTCAGGGTCATGGAAACCTCAGTGAGCTCAATCACCAGAGTAAGGGATTGTAGTTTGATGGACACAGTCTTAGAATCAGATGTATTACCAGAGAAAAGGATGACACAGCAAGACAAAAGTAGATCAAAATACTAGAAGACTAAGATTTGAATGTGAAGATCAAGAATGTTCAGAGTGAAGACAACATTTGTGTGCCTGAGAAGTTAGGACCAAACTAAGCATTATTATTGCATCTCTGTGAGTAAGCCAGAGCTTGGTCTGGAAGAGATCTTTCTATGCTGCTCTTTTGTCATGATTGTCTCTTTATATGTAGTTTGTTGTTTGGTTGGTTGCTTTTTGTAAGCTGTTTCTCAATACAGGGTTCTGTGTTTGGAGACACCACGTTTATGATGTGTTTCCAAGCAAGGACAGGCTCTTCCCTGTGGTTAGAGAACGAGGACAATAACCCTGGCAGTTCTCACTGCTCAGCTCCTCAGAGCAGGAAAGGCTGCTGGAAGTAATATCTTTGGTGGGTCTGGTTAGCTGCATGATGACACTGGATATTGAGTTCAATATTTTATTGGGCATATCTCATAAAAGTTTGATGGTTGGGGTGCTTTTTTTAAAGACTTGTTTCATTTACATAGCCTGTACTTTGTTTTTAGGGGGCTGCCAGGATTAGGGGAAAATGGTGCAGTATAAAATTGATTAAAAACAGTGGAGCTGATG
Source organism: Climacteris rufus (assembly GCA_013398175.1). Classification (NCBI taxonomy): domain Eukaryota; kingdom Metazoa; phylum Chordata; class Aves; order Passeriformes; family Climacteridae; genus Climacteris; species Climacteris rufus. The sequence goes on from VZRZ01003265.1 coordinate 1,711,526, forward strand.
GAAGGATCCTTACGCATATATCCAATTGCAGGCTAAATCTGAAATGGTGGTTGTGTCCAGGCTTGACAATTTATCATATTTCTTATTAATTTAATCCCTAAACTTTGTTCCTTTTCAAAATACATAAGCAAGATAATAATATTCAGCAATTTAAATGAAGGTGGTGTTGTTTGTGGTGGGGTTTTTTTGTTTGTTTTGGTTTTTTTTGTTTTTTTCTGAAATGATATTTGGGAAAACAGACACGGGAATCTATGCATATATAATTCAAATAGTTAATATAATTGTGTTAATATTATTGAATAACACTTATGGTTTATTCTGGATTCAACAAGCAAATTCTTTGTTCAAAGAAAGTAGCATTATTGTAAACCCCAGAGAACACCCTTTGTTTTGCTGATTGAAAAGGTGGCATTCTGACTTAGGAATTACAAACCATCTGATATCAATTCTTAATTTTATTTTTCGTGTTCAGTGCAAGCATTTTTGTTTTTTCCTCTGTAAATTTTCCAGGATGCACTGGTGACCAGTTGCTGACATGCTTGCCCAGGAATTCCATCCCTGGGTAGAGATAACAACAGGCTGCAGCTGCTTCGAGCTACATGTTGCTCTCCCTACAGCTGGGAACAACTGCATTTCTCAGCAAGCAATGATTAGCATTTTGATCTTGACAAGCACTTTTCTGTCTGAATACCAATGTCTGAATGATTGCTTTTGCAAAGCAAGGCATAAACAGCTATTGCATCTATAGCTTGCAGTTAGCTCCTGCTTACTAGAAACATTTGATCCAATACTTGCACACTTGATTTTTTTAAAAACTGTATTAGAAATAATCTCCTCTGATTTATAGTTGTAGAAAAAAATGTAGGTTTGTGTGTCTAAATAGGCTAAGCCAACTAATTCCAGGATGCTAGATGTCTGAAAGAGCATCCAGTGTCAGGTGTCATGATCTAATATGTTGGTGGTTCATGCCAGTGCTCCCAGCTACATGCAAATTAACAGTATTCAAGTGTAACCACACAGCATTTATAGTCTACAGATTAGCGTAGCCTGAGAAAAATCCAATTATCCTCTCCTTGGTTGTTTGCCTTCATTATACTTTTGTTTCAGGGTACCTCTTTTATTAAAATTTTAGAATTATTTAGAGAACTAAAATCAGATTTATAAATAGCAAATTGATAATACAAGTCAGCAGGCTGAAGCATGAGAGTGTTTTGTTTCTCTTTTCGGTAAAGGAAACGTCTCACAAAGGAAGCCCGAGTGCCAGAGAATAGGGGAATGGAAGTTAAGCTTTGCAATGTGTTTATGCTTTTCTGTAAAAAGAGCTCAAGCAAAAGCCAGCTTATGCTCCTGGTCCCATTTTAGCTGTTAGAGAAAAGCCTCCTGCCCTCCAGTCATGGACTGAACAGCTGTAGAAATTTGTCTTGTGGAGGGCTGGAAGTGACAGAGGGAGGAATCATAGAGTAGGTTTGTGCTGGGAGGGACCTCCAAGGCCCTCTGGGTCTGGACTGCCAGAGTGGCTCCTGTAAGGCTGGACAGGGAATTCTCCTTAACATAGCTATGCTATGTCTACTTAGGGTGTCCCATGTATCCAGGTGGCCATGGCAGCCTCAAATGAACAGATTTGGTAGAAGGCTGGAGGGAGTTGGAATTGTAGCTCAGATCCAGTTTGCTGCAAAAAATAAGAGCTAGGGCTGGGAGATCTTCAGCTTCTGGGCAGGGCTTACAAGCTGCCATATGCTGATGAGCCAAGCTGCCTCTCAAACCAATTTCCAACTGGCCTGAAGAATTTGGGATTGTCCAAATAGAGTGGAAACTGTTTGTTTAAGCAGAGAGAAATTATACCACTTCGTAGAAGTGTCTCAACATTGCTGTAAGCTAAATGTAGCCTTCTGTCCAGGAACTTCATGGTTTTCATCTGTATCTGAGTCAATAGGAAGGAAAAAGGTTTGGAAATCGCTTAACAGGGAATGATGTTAATAGCAGTCAAATGAAATAAATTAGTTTGCCAGTTGTTCAAGACAAGCCCCTGATCAGTGCCTTGCAGCTTTATTAGATAAATAAAGGGAAAGCTGATTGTTGCAGAGCCCCCCAACTGCGAGACTGGAGGTGAAAAGGAACCATGTCACAATAAAGAAACTGCTGAAGATGTTCAGTTAGAGATATCTGTGAGGAATTTAAATTATTGATAGAAATATCCATCAACAAAAAGGTTTCAGGCTGTAAAGGTTAGCAAGCAAGTTGATAGCTGGTGGCAGAACACTGAAAGATGGTAGTGGGAATCACAGAGGGACTGAGAATATCTTGAAGTATAAAGAACAAAAGGTGGTTTGAAGATTGCATGAAGAACAAAAATATATATTTGTGTGGTTTAATAGAGGAAAGGAAGCAGACTGAAAGTACAACTGAAGGGTGTTTTTGGGGACCATCAAGAGTAGGGATATTAATCTTTACATTTGCACATGCTTGAGCTTTTTGCTGAAGCAGGAAGGCCTTTGCAGGGTCTCAGACAGCATTGATGCTACCTTGAGGGTACTTTGTAGAAACGTACTGGAGCATGAATGCTCCTGGAGCCCTTGTGAAATGGGGCATTCTCATGGCATTAGAACTGGGGATTGTGAAGAAATCTCTCCTTGAAGTCAGGCTAAGGTAAATGAGGGAGAAGTACTTAGCAAGAAAATGCAGAATTAACAGGGTGTTAAATTGCTGCCAAAGACCCTTGTGACACAAGTGACCAAGGAATGCATAATTTCCTCGCAGAAAAAAAGAGTTCAGAAGGTATAAAATTGATGCAGTCAGAACTTCTGCTTATGCTTAGACTGTGTGATAGTACTGTAGCTTGTGTACAAACTCCATTCATTGCTTCCACGTTCTCCCTCTTTGAAAAGAGTATATATCCACAATTTATTTTAAGAATGGAGTTTTACATGGAATCATAGAACAGTTTGGGTTGGAAGGGACATTTAAATATCATCTTTTCCAACCCCCTGCCATGGGCAGGAATGCCTTCCACTAGACCAGGTTGCTCAGAGCTCCGTCCAACCATGTTCCCCTACAGACAATTGGACCCGCTTTAAAAACCCAAATAAGCACAACAACAACAAAAAAATACCCCACATTACCAAGTTATAAAACCATCCCCAAAAAAACACCTCCCTAGCCCTTTTTTATTGCACATCACACCCTCCTCAAGGGGTGAGGATTTCCTTAGGAGACAATTCTCCTGGTTCTCTGGACTGCCAGTGAATTCCTGCTGTATAGTGAACAAAGGCCAGATTCATAAAAAAGAATCTCAGCTGGTAATTTCATGCACAAATCAAAGGTCCTTTAGTATATTGACCTTCTGTTTAGATTCTGTGCGTTACCAACTATATGTTATACAAATGTAAATGGTGTTAGTAAAGCTTCTCTTTGAGAGGAGTACAAAATCCTGGGGTGGTAATTGATGATGAGATTGAATCCTTGGGGAACAGGCGAGGGAGAGATGGATGTACAAAAGAATAAATGAGCTCAGAATCCAAAATAGTTGCCAAGAATGTAATTATAGAACTTTTGAGGTGGTTGAGTAGTGAGTCTTAGTGGTGAAATAAGTAGAAAGCTATTTTCTAGATAACTGAGCTGTTTGCAAAGAACTAGAATGTGATGAAATCCGTGAGACAGTTGGAACCCTGGGAATAACAAAGCACCAGGTGTTGTTAATGTCGTGGTTGGAACTCCAAGAACCATCAGTTTGATTTTGTTAGCACGGGGCAAAAGATGCCAAGGAATAGTGAGTATTGGTCATAATGAATAGAAGATAAGATTCTGATTATTTTATAGAGAAGAGCTATTTATTTGCTCATACAGAAAGCAAGTGGCTGGCACTAACACAGGCCAAGTATTGTGTTCACCTACTCGGTGGAGTCAGTGCTGGGCAGGGAGTCACCACTCGGATGGAAAGGTGACAGCCCATGCTCCTTGCTGTAGTGTGAGGATTATTGAGCCTTCTGAACTGCCACTTTCCAACTAATTTTTATGTCTCTTCATGTCCATGTTTTTCTCTTTACTACTACCAACTCAAAAGTTTTTATTTGCTCCTAACTACTGTAAAAATCTTCCAGCTCCTTAGTTTATGTTTTCTTTGTGCTGATTCAGCAGTAGTCTTTTGTTTTGAAGCTGAGCTGGGGTCTTTCAGTTGTGCTTTACAGAATTTGGCCTTATATTAAGGATAGGTGATCCTTAGGGAAGTGGATCTTGGGTTATACTCCAACTATCTGCAAAACAAACACAATGATGCTTTTATTACTTTTCCCCCCTCCTCTCTGACAAGAATTTTCAGAATAATAAAGGAGCTTTGAGAAGTTTTGATGAAATACGATGACTGAATTAAGAAATAAAACAGAAGGCTAAATATAAGTAATATTAATTTCTCAGATCTATGAGAAATTTTATACTGGTTCATCTAAGTGGCAAAGGATTAATAATTCATATAAATCATAAAGGTTCAGTAAATCATGCATCAAGTTAAGATCCTACTTGCTATTATATTTTCAGATATTATGAGTCAGCAGCTTTATAACTGTAACCATCTGAATTTCAAATGTTAAATGTATTTTTAACACTGCTTTAGACTGCATAAGAAATTATAGAAGGTCACCCTTTTGCAAAATTTACCTGTGTATGTGTAATTTGATATTTGTAACATAATCTATTACGCACATCAGGTTTGTACTGTGCAATTTTATTACATTAAATGCAGCACAAGCTGCATTTTTTTAAACCGGCCAACAAAGTCACTGACTGAGAGTTGCATTTCCAAGGCAAAGATCTGCCCTTTGAGAAACTTCAAACACAGGAATATCATTTTTATTACATGTGCAAAAAGCCAGGCCTCACTGGAGGCACAGCTTTTCCTGGAACTGTGCATCATCTTGAACTGAAAAAGAGTTAAGGAGTGTGATCAAGAGTCTGGCATCTCAGCCAGAGAGGCCAGTTATTAGAAGGCAAAAGTCAGCCTATAAAATCTGGTTATTTTTTTTCTCATCCACTGGCCTGTCAATAATGATAATCAAACTATACCTGTACACATTAAGGTGTTTGCATTTACATATGCAGTAATATGTCTATAAAGAACTTTGAAGTCTCTTCAAGGAACAAGAAATTTAAACCAATAATCCTCTCTTAACAGAGAGGTCCAGTGTAAGTTTTCACTACAGATGTTAAACCAAAGCAAAGATCATGTAATGCTGCCCTTATACACGATCATTTCAATTTTAAACTAAAGAATAATCTCAAATTCCTTTCATTTTTTTCATTAACCAGGTAAATTTTGAAATTTGTAATGTGTGTGTGTGTGTGATAGTGTTAAAATCTATTTTGAATCATCACTTCATAGAATCATTAACTTTGGAAAAGCCCTCCCTGCCCATGGAGCCCAAGCTGTGCCCATCCCCACCCTGTCCCCAGCCCAGAGCCCTGAGTGCCACGGCCAGGCCTTCCTTGGGCACCTCCAGGGATGGGCACTCCAAAGCTCCCTGGGCAGCCCCTGCCAGTGCCTGAGCACCCTTTCCATGGAGAAATTCCTGCTGCTGTCCAAGCTGAGCCTGCCCTGGCCCAGCCTGAGGCCGTTCCCTCTGCTCCTGTCCCTGTTCCCTGGGAGCAGAGCCCGACCCCCCTGGCTGCCCCTCCTGGCAGGAGCTGTGCAGAGCCAGCAGGGCCCCCTGAGCCTCCTTTGCTCCAGGCTGAGCCCCCCCAGCTCCCTCAGCCNCCCTCAGGGTCTCTCTGGCCGGGAGGGCCCAGAACTGGACCCAGGACTCAGTATCATGAATATTCTCCATTGGAAGGGACCCTCAAGTGTCTCAAGGTGCCAGACTATTTCCTGACACTGGGAGACAGAGTCTTCCCTAGTCATGAAATAACATGACCAAAAAAGGCAACCTAGAAAATTAATTTGACGACAGGACGAAACTTGAATTTAGATACAAGGTACTTTAAGATACTTCAAACAAAGAAAATACTTGGTTTTAAAAAGATAATAAAAAACCCCTCAAAATTGGAAGCTGCTTGTGTTGTGGCTTTGTCATGAAGTTTTCCTCTGATGCATCTATAAGTAAAACAGAAGAGGGATCAAGTGCTGTGCATGGAACTTTTATTCACATTGTATGAAAACTTTCATAAGAGCTTCAAAGCTGGACTACTCAGAGCTGGGAAAGTTACCAAAATGAATAGTGTATTGAAGAGACTGCTAGGAGGCCTGTTTCTTCAGAGAGAAATTATTTGGGAATATTTATAGTGACCAAGTGAGCAGGTGAGTGGTACAGTCATTAAAATGTATTTAGATATTGCACTTTTGAATGTGTGGTTTGACACAGGGCAGCACAATCAATTTTCCCAGAAGGTACACAGAGGGAAGATGTCACATTTACTGTTGAAGAGCATCACTGTGCACTAAAATACTTGTACGACACTAAAAGCACTGCTTGTATTGAGCCAGGTAAATGCTTCTGCTGGTGATGAAGAACAGTCAGTTATGCTACCTGTAATAAAAACAAGTTAGTCTCCATAGACAGAAATTGGCTTTATAAATCCATAGGAAGCAGCTCAGTGTTTCTCACATTGTCAGGCAGTGTTGTAAGGCTGGGCAGGGAAAGGCAAACAGCAAAGCTCTCCAAACGAGACAAGCTTTGTGACCAGCAGTAAATGGCAGCACTGGGATGGAGCCAGCTGTTTAAAAGATGTGCTCTCAAACACTGAACTGCATTATTCATGTTGACACTAACTACCAACGACTGCTTCACAAACTGGAGGTACTAAGGCACAACTACACAGCTGAGTTTCTGTTCAGAGGAATTCAAGGGACAACAAAGGAGTGATGTCCTGTAGAAAATAATTAGGAGAATTAAATAGCCTTGCTACAGGAAAGAGACAACCCAGGGTTTGTTTGTTTGTTTTTTTTTTTTTTCCAAAGTGCTGAGGTGATTTGGGGAGTACTAAAGTGAAAAGTTCAGGCACAAAATAAGACTGAAAGACTTTTACTAGTCATTGTTATCAGAAGGGGAAAAATGTCATGCTGGGGAAATTTGTGGTGGTAGGGTGTGAATGAGGTTATAAGGATATTTATAAGGCACAGCATAGAGCCATGAAGTATGACTTAGGTTAATAAGTACCTGAGTACTTTGCAATTGTCACTAGAATGTTCTGTTGTATGAATTAGACAACAGGGAGAATCCACATACATTTTAATTTTAGTCACAACCTGAGCATTAATGAGTGCTATGAGAGGGGGAGGAATCCTCCTCCTGATTATGGCAGTGAGTGTGTTTGCATTCTGAGAAGAATCTCAACCTTTTCAGTAACTCAGGTATATCCTAACTGCCTGTGAGTAACTAATATTCACCATAACTAAATATTCACTAAGAGTAGTGTTGACCTATGACATTTGCCAGTCACTTTTCAGTCTGGTCAATGCTTAGGGATTGATTTATGATTTAATTTTTAATCAACACAAATATTACACATAAAGATCAAAGAATGGCAGATTTTCTTTAATCCTCATGCATGCACTGTGGTGATTCCTCTCACAAGGGGAACACAAGAACCTGTCTTTTGTTGGAGCACTATGACATTACAAACTGACTTGTGCCCAGTGTTGGGAAATGGGGATGAACTGCTCGGGAACAGAGCTAAGGCAAAAGTAATGTGGAGTTTACTTAACTTCAGAGCATTTAAAAACTTTGATAATTTTTCATTTTCTAGTATAAACATTGCTAGTTTTAGATATGGGGCTGTTTGTTTTTTTAGTTGGTGTAGTTATAGAAATGACTGAACTCAGGAGATAGTCATACTGCTTTCAATAAGTACAAGTAACAATATGTATGTAGGTGGTTTATTTTATAAAAATCATTGATACTTTCAGCAGTGACTTGCTATATAAAATAAGCTACTGTACCAGAACAAGTAAGAAGAGCTATTCTTCTGATTGTACTTTTTTCTTGTCTAAGGTGAAAACAGTGTTCAAACTGGAACTCTACTGAGTAACTAATTGACCCCAGTCACTAATTATTAAAGATAAAACTAACTTATGTTACTTGAAATACTTTGTGTGCAGATTCCAGTTGTTCAGCTTAAACTGACAAATTGTGCATTTTGATCTGACTTTCTTTAATCCTTTGTCTGTAAAACCTTGTACTGGGGTGGTTTACGTTGTTTATCAAAGCAAACCTCTCTGGAGCAGGAGAGTTACATAAGGATAAACTGTCTTGTTCTTTCAAATTTTATTTTAACTATTCCACTTGATGAGTGGGAAGCATGTGAGAAAATAGGACCAGAGGTGTCACTCTGCTTTTAAAAATAAATTATAGTTGTTCTGTTAAAGAAGTTGCCCACTTACAGTAGTGCTAGTACTTCCCAGTAATAAGTTCTCGCTTCTTGAAGGTTTTTAGTGGGAATTCCCTCAAATAGGTCCCAGAAAATATTTGCAAAATGATTCCTGTAAAATACAGCAACAGTTTTCTCCAGCATACTGGAGCTGGGCTGATTCTAAACTAAGAGACCAGGCAATGGTTTCCAGGGAATCTTTGTTCATGCTCACGTGAAGAAACTCACTTGTGATGATGAGTAGTTTGCACATGAAAAATTGTTTTGTTTTTGAGGGTGGAAACTCATCTCCATCAAAATGTACAGATTCTACAAGCCCAACAATTTCACCTACTCTTGAAAATTTTCAATAGTCAGTGGTAACCAAACCATAATAATGGAAATATTGTAAAAAATAAAAATGGTAATATAGTGAGATGGTGATAAAGGTTCCTGTTCAGAGAGTACAGAATGAAAAGTTAGAACAGCAAAGGAAATGGAAATATTTACTTTGTGCCTGAGTGCTGTCATTGCAGAGTGCTGAAGTTCTCTTCCTCTTATTGATATCAAACAATTTTACAAAGAAATAAGATATTAAGATCAGAGAACTTTATTCTTAAAAGAAAACCTAGAGATATCTTTCAGTCTGGAGGAGGGGAGGGGAAGAGCAAAGCTTGGGCTTGTAAATGGCATTTTCTGGGCAAAGCAGAGGCTGACATCAAGTGTCTTCATCTTGATGGTATTTGACTGAAATTTCTGCTGTTCTGAGGTCTGATTTTTGGAATGACCGGTTTATACTATCTTTGGTCTGAGTGAACACCACTTATTCACTTTGCCCATCCTCCATCAGTCTCCATGATGAAGTTAGAGGCAAACTTCACCTGGATCACAGCACTGAGATTATCTGATGTCAAAGATACTTTTAATATTTAATTGAATGGATGATAAGGGCACAGGAGGAAAGATTTTCAGTCTAAATATGGCTGACTGAAGTAGTTCAAAACTGTCATATGTGTAGCTCTCCTAAAGCCTATAAAAGGTACTGTAGGTGCTACCCATTAATTTGTCTTTTTTCTTGTTCTGTTTCAAGATTGCTGAAGTCTTCAAAAGGAAGTACTACTGGATTTGTCACATGAGATGGTTAAAATCAGACTTCTACAATACTAGAAATCATAGCTTTGATTTTTTTATAAAGTCTTGGCAAATGTCTGTGAAAGCTGAGATCCAAAACTGGCAGCCAGGAGGCTGCTTCTGTTAGTTCTATAGTGGCTCCCTGAAAAAGATGTCCAGGAAGCTGTAGATCTCTTTGTTCTCTTAGAATTCTCTCTTTCACCAGTTAACTTTAAATTGTTTTAGCTATAGATTGATTTACAAATGCAGGGAGTCCCAAGTTGGAAGCACTGTGATAATTTTAGCACTGTGATAATTTTATTTGGTATTTAGCTGTATGAAAAAGTAGGCTGGACATGATAATAGTTAAGTGATTAGGAGCTTCTATAATATCTAAAGTAGATGTTTTACTTAATTTTACAATAAAATAATCTGTTGGTTGTCTTTACATTTAAAAACTTGTCAGTTGGTTGCAAGAGAAACATTCTTATAATATTGGAACTAGACGATCTTTAAGGTCTCTTCCAGCCCAAGCCATGACATGATACATGGATGAACGCTGGGTAGTGGGGGCACATTTGAGCAGATTATCTGTCCACTAAGCACTCAAACCCTACACTGAACTGATGTCCAGTTTGTTAAAGCTCGTTTTTAAACTGTTAAAACATACACATTATATACAAGTTGAACAGATTATGCAGAATGCTATTGTAGCTAAAACAATGATGGATTAATCACATAGGAACTCAATTATGTCTTGTATTTCATAGATTTTTGCCTTGTATCATCAGTTCATGAATATTTGATATGCCAAGCATGCTTCATTGAAATAACTAATTGCAAATGCTGTGATTTATTGAACAGACTTTACTGGAGTTATAATAGAAATATCTATTCCAAAGCAATTTGAACACAGATTGTGTGTTTGCTTTTTAAAAATTCCATCCAGTATAATAAATTTGCTGCTTTAATTGCATATTAACCTTCGAGAAATCATACCTCTGGGAAAGCCTCCTGCTGGAATATACAGTTTCTGATTTGGGTGGTGACACAGTTGCAGGCAACTGCTGTGGCCTAAAAGTATAATCTGCAGTTGTGATTGTGCTGGATCCAGACTTTTTAGTCTATAGGCATTTGCATAAGGCCTCAACTTCTAATAGAGATGCTTCTAGGCTGAGTTATGTGACAACATTTGTCTTCAATTTATCAGCAGAAGGAAGAAGACCTTAACCTATACCTGGGGCCTAAAGAAACTCATGGATTTTCTTGGTTGGGAGCTCTTTTCTTCAGGCTTCTTTGTAAGGATTTTTAGATAAAACCTCTGTCTCAAATGAGGAAAAAAAAAAGTTGCATTTGAACATTCCTGAGCCTCGCATGTAGTCCAAAAAGGAAAATTCTGGGATCTGACAAACACGTAGGATTCTGCTGCCTGGGAGCTGGGTTTTGTGACAAGGTAAAAGAGAAGCCCCAGCAGCAGGGACTGGAAGAGGGTTTCTGTTTGAAGACCAGGGGGTCTAGAACCGACTTTGAACTGTAGAGAGAGCTCCTCTTTGGCCTATATCAAAGTTGAAATTTGCTTCTTCATTTATGGTGTGCTTGCCCTGAAGGTCTGAGGGGTCTCTGACTCCTGTAATCCTGTGGAACTCAGCATTTAAGTTGCTGAAACATCATTTCATTAAGTCCAGACACTGCGTTTGAGAGAAGGCCTCTTTTTTTCCCAGCTGAATACAGAGATGCTCAAATACTGCTTTTGATGAAATGCGATGCTGAAACTGCTGTTAATTGCAATAACCTACAGTTTATTACAAAACTTCCCATCACTGTCAGCAGACTTAAGTATTTTAGTACTTCCTTCATAGAATTGAATTAAGACAGTGCTGCAGGTACCTGCACAGCGCTCTGACTTGGGGATGGCAAATGGTGATTCTCCCAGGAGCACACTTTGCTTGTTATAGGAAAAAACAGAGACATCTTCAATTCAATGTTTTTGTTTTCAATTTACTGTAATTCCTAATAATGTACAATTATTTTTGAGGGAGTCTTCCAGAAAGACTGGCATACTTTTTTCTGGTTGTAGATGGTAAGGTATGTACAGGTTAATTTAAGTTTTAAAATGTTTTTATAACTTGCTGCTAAAAGTTTGTGGGTTTACTCTGCTATTCTCATCTTCCATTTTTTTCACTGTTGTGACAAAACTGACAATTAATTTACTAATGAACTAATTACCCAAGAGAGTGTGGGGAAGTGATGCTGTCACTAAAGTATTTTGCCCCTTCATTCTTCCTTTCTGATGAGTGAAAGGCATGTGGTAGGGCCTGAGGGCAAGACATGCAAGATGCAACTGCAAATACTGATATTAGAAGGCTGTGTAGGTGTGAATGGTTGATTCCTTACACTTCCTGGAAGTCAAATTAAAAATAATAACATGTTTTTTTAAAAGGAATAAAAGAATATTTAAAGCTGCATTGAAATTATTCTAAAATAACGTAAGAAAGGGGACAAAAATTCAACATGTCAGCCATATATATTTACTGACATTGGTTTTCCTGTGAGAATGCAAGTTTGGAGACAAGTAAAATCAAGGTGAGCCATTGCCATTTGTCTTACCCATGAAATGAGTGGTGGTTTAGGAAAGCAGAGAGGTGAAGGGGGTCACCAGAAAAGAGGGTTACTAAAAGAGGGTGGGACACTGAAAGATCTAGTCTGAGGTTCTCAGTGGATTTTCTGCCGTATATGCTTCATCTAAGTAGATTTTTTCTAATACGCAAGTTAAATTTTTTTGCATAATTTTTTTAGTGCTAATCTCAACCCCTTCCCAATGTAAAAACTGGGTTAACGTGGCAGAAACCAAAGTAATACTGATTAAAGAATCTGCAAGCTTGTCGTTCTGCTGTTATTAAATATATTTAATTAAGAGTAATTATAAAGGGACTCCATTTGATTGTAGGCTGAAAGTGTACCTATTGTGGTAGAATATATAAAGATATATCTACTTGGCATGTAATTAATTTAAACTAGCAAAGCCAGTAAGTACCTGACCACATTTTTATTGTTATATTAGATTTCTGAGGATGGTTCCATCATTTAATTAACATTTAACCACATAATTAAAAAGTACAAGCTACTAAACTTGCTAATTAATTTGTTGCAAATATTTGTTAAATAATTATTAAATATCGAAAAGACTTTGTATCAGTTCTATATTCAGGTGTTGCATAAGTTTAGTGTTGCATAATGTAATATACTTCTAGATAACTTAAATACAATGAAAAAATACTGTTTGCTGTTAAAATTTAGCTTCCATGTCTGAAAATTTGGGGTTTGTGCTTTCAAAGTTTTCTGAAAATTGAGGGCCTTGTAACTGGCACAGCAAGTGAAACTGTTGTGGGCTAAAGGAGGTGGCAAAAGGAGGGAGGAGAAAGTTGAACCATTGTTTTTAAAGTAAAAGAAAAGGGTCTCTTGCAGAATTGTTTTATTGTTCTTAGGACAGACATTAAATAAGTTTACAAACACTGGCAGTTCTAAACCTGAGATTTGGATTATTCCTGTCAGAAGGAGCCCAACTGTGTGTGCCCTGTCCCCTGGGAAAAGGTAATTTCCATTGGTGTGAGAAGTTCTGTGCTTTCCTGGAGAGCTTTCCTGGCTTTTGTAGCCTGGTGAGCTTTATGCTGGAACTGAACTGCCTGCTCTCTGCACTGGTGCTCTGGGGGAGGAGGAAAGAAACCCTCCACGTGTCTAACCACCGAACTTTGGGCTCACATGAGGTGAATGGGTCTTAGACTTTGTTTTCTTGACTATTTCATCAGTGTTATTCAAAGTGGAATTGCTTGAGCCTCAGGGATCAATTATGCCAGAATGTAACACACCTGGAAAGGCCTGGAAACCTACTTTGAAGGCTTAATTTTGAATTAGGCAGAGAGAAGGCTTAAACTTGAAATGTTTTGGTTCAAAGATGAACTAAACCACTCTTCCTTCCTCATAACTTGTTGAAAACATTATATTCCATGAGTCATTATATCCTATCCAGCAAGAGTCAGTTTATAGATCCTATATTGATTTCTGCAGCCGTCAAGATGTTCTATTATTTAGCTAATTGAAACATCTCTGTTTTGCCATCCTGTGATAGTGTCAGAACAGTAAAGTTCATTAAGGCAACAAAGCAAACCTTTTGAAAAGGGAACATAAGAATAAATGAAAAAGATCTGGCAGACTGCATGTTTGGGTTTAAAGGGAACATTTTTTTGATAATAAGTTTTTTTTTAAGCAACGTATTGTGTTTTCCCTCTTTGCCCTTTCACACTTTTTTTAGTTTCTAGCTGACAATAGCATCCTCCTTACATGCCTTTGCAGCTTCATGGGTATTAACTTCCTAGTCTCAGAAATTCCAAATGTTTTTGTTTGCAGTTATCTCACAAATGGAGTGCCTGATTCCAGTCTGAGGTGCCTCTGTTAAGGTTTTTAGCTTGCTGTCAGCTGCTTGAAGAAATGCTGGGCAAGTTTAGAGTGAAAACAGCAACGTTGTAACCAAGGCAAAATTAATTTTTTATTAGAACATTGTGAGAAACAACCAGCTGAGCAATAGAGCACAGATGATGAGTCTCCATCTGTACTCCTGCATTAAATTTGTTGCTTAAAGGTTTTGGGTTTTTTTGAGATACTTCTATTCTACAGGTCACTGGAGGTCCTGGTCAGGAGAATTCCATCACTGTCTTCCAGAGCTGGACTCTATTCCAGAACTCCTCTCTTCCTTCAATGCCCAGAGATTACCTAGTTGCTACTCAACATTAGCAGAGATTCAAGGCATAATGTCACAAGAAATTTCTGGGTTTTTCCGATATGTGCAGCAGCTTTGTGTTTTGGTTGCTGCAGATTTTTTTTTTTAGATGAGACTGGTATGAAACACTTCTAAAATTTGGGAGATTTCTTTGCCTAGAGAAGGATATTGGTGTGTGAAATGTCTTTATTTTTATTTACTGCCTCAGGAAGTGTAGTAGAATTGCAGTTCTATGTTTATTTCTCTGATGGTTTGCATGCCACATCCTGGAAAAGCTCTCTTCATAGAGAGAAGTGGGAAGAGGGAGTTGGCATCCTAGGTCAGTTTCTTTCCTTTTGCTGGTATTTAAGGAAACTTCAGGTGGCACAGTACTTGTGCTGAGCCCCTGTGTCACAGTAAAATTTCAGCTGTAATGTTAGGCAATTGTTCTGTATTTTGGTCAGTTTTACCCTGTGGATGAAGTTGTTGGTTTGTCCTTGGGTGCACCCGAGAACTGGACTCCTCTTTCCTTAAGTACCTTTTGTTGTAGCAAGAAGCAAGGCAAGGCGTGTATGGCCAGTGGCCATATGTGTAAAATTACACTATGTGTAATTTTATTTCTGGTGGTAGAAGAAACCAGTGTGTCAACAGCTTTTTTGTGTGCGTACAGTAACTTTTGTTCTGTTTTCCTCATTTTAGAGAGATATAGGATCATAGGATGGCCTGGGTTGGGAGAGACTTTAAAGTTCATTCCAATCCCCTTCCATGGGCAGGGACACTTTCCACTATTCCAGGTTGCTCCGAGCCCTATCCAACCTGGTAATGAAAATCTAGTTAACTTTAATAGAAAGACTTGAGAGTGTTATAAATACCAGTACTTCAACCTTTTACTTGTGGGATCTTGTGTTCTTGCAACATTTCTGCCAATGAATGAGTTGCTAGATGCAGTAGTACTGGAAAGGAAGAAAAACCATCTTATTTGCAGTAAAATGAAGTTGTGCTTAATTATTTTCAGTGCAAGGGAATATGAACTTTTTTTGTAAGTTAGGAGTACACCAAGGATTTTTAAGTAGGAAAAAAGTCTCGGTAGCAAAAATTACTACCATGTTCTGTAGACTTCAGCAGAGACCTAATTTATGTTCTCATCCATATGTCTTTTAAATCACTGAGAATACAGATTTTCTTTAACATTTTATTTCACTTTTTTTCTCTCTCAAGGGTTGCCATTTTTTTTTACCCTTCCCAGGTTTTTGTTCGATATTCAACCCCTTCTTTACACCCCTCTTCTCTATATTTACCTGTATTCCATGTTGTCCACTTCCCAAACTACTGTGATGCTTCTGTGTTCCTCCTGCTGTGTGAATATTTAGATAAACTGAAGCAAACACATGTCATGATGGAAAAAAAGACGTTGGTAATATTTAGTGTTCCCCAGATATGGGCTGATGAATTTCCACCAGTGAAAGTTGCAAAAATGGAGAATAGTTGCTGTTTGAATTGTTGTGATGTCCCTGTTGATGGCAAAATAAGTACTGGTGTCAAGGTTTATTTTCAGTCAGTGGAGACTTAACTTGTTGTACTACTTTGTGTGGCTTTTCCTGGCTCCAGTGGGTTGCATTGAACACAGTTCTTGTGAAATCTGTGAAGCAGAGGGGGTGATGCAAGGGGGTGATGTAAGTAACAGACAAACACTTGATGCTGTATTGGGTGAAAAAGCAGATAATACCTTTATATTTGTATTTGCCAATTCTCACACAGAAGGCTGTAACCTAATCTGGCACTCCAAAAATAGTCAGCTTTTGTCCATATGCAAAAGTACTGTACTTTGTAACTAGTTCTGCAAGTTGAGCTGTGGCTTTGGGGGAAAAATAGGCAGCTCTGAAAGTAATTTGGCAATCTTCTGGGAATTCTGTCTGTAGAGCATGCAGGAGTCAGGATCCTTGGGTCAGTCTAAAACCAGGTACATAATATATGCATTCCTACCTTGGATATGTGATCCCAGCATCAACTCCAGAGTTTTCCTGAGCACAGCTGATTCTTTTTTCTTAATTCAGTTTCTAGATATCATATTTACAATTTAAAGCTTTTTAGGTTTTCTTTAGTGAGCCTTAAAAATGCAGTGGTTAACATTGTCTAAAAATCTTTCTAGATGGAGTCAATAAGGATTCTGACTAACAGGTTTTTGTTCTTAATTCAGTGCCATGTAAATTCAAGGTAACCAGGGAAACCAAGAGCTTGCTATCCTTATACTTTGCAGAGTGCTTTCTGGAAATAGTGTTCTCCAATCTGTCACGATCAGTATTCTTTGAGAATACAACAAATGAAAATAACACAGGTAAGAAGCAAGAAGACAGAATCATCTTATTGTGCAAATAATCATATAGTCCTCAAAACTTATCATTTCATTACAGATTTACAGAGGGCACTGAAAAATTACTAGATTGAAAAAAAGATTCCAAATGCCTGGTAAAATAGGGTGTGTCACAAATTCAGCCTTTTTGAGCAGAAGCACAGGTACCTGTAGGGATGCAAGCAAGACTGTTCTTCACTAGGAATCAGCTTTATCTCTAAATTTAAGTGCAGTAACAAATATGCAGTCTGAGTGTTTCTGTGCTTTCTCATGCCTGTAATTGCAGACTTTGCACACAGGATCCAAGAGGGGCAGATACTTCACTTTTTTTCCTGGCACATGGAGCTGTGGAGCAGAATCTCCTTCCTTCCCCTCCTGAATTTAGTCTGGCAGAAACTAGAGGCAAGTATGGCCATGTGAGGTCTTAATATAGAAGGCACGATAGATTAAAAAATACACAAAACAGAAACCCTCTACAGAGTGTTGCCTACTTTGCATCTGATGCTTTGTGGTCCCAGCAGCCATCAGGCCCTCCTGGGGCAGCAGAAGTGTGTTCTCAATGCAGGCAGATTTGTCCATTTAATAAGTATAAGCATTTACTTATCAGAAACATAGAAATAGAGTGTACCTGTGCTTAGATATTGGTCTAAATTTAGATTCCACCTAATCAGTAATGCCAAACAAGTGGTAACTTGGATTTTTTCTTTTTTTTTTTTTTTTTTTTGAGGGTATGATGTGTATTACTGCTATTTAGCCGCTTATGTAAGGAGACGCAGAACAGAGGAGATGGAGTCAAGGTTGTCGTGTTCAGAGCAAAGGGCGGAAGGGGGAGAACCCACCTTCGATTAATTCTTATATACACTTTTAGAAATCACAGTTCATTGGAGAAAATTAACACTTCCGTCTTTAACTACAGTGGTTAAAAGAAATGTCCATCAAAGGATCTGTGTCCATGGGAAAGGAATGTAAAACAAGATAATTTTTACAACAACATAGCTATGTTTACAGAATCTCGTCCTTGAAAACTGTCTAGCAGAGAGCTAGCTATTTTTAACAGTGAAAAATGGGCAACATGATGTGGGATTAACAAGTAGAAGAATAAAACTTTACCTACTTTTAGGAATGAGCCTTTAGTTTTATATATTATTCCTGAAAGGCCAGAGGCTTTTTTCATGGTGAACTTCAGGAATGGCCTTAACTGTCTAGGCAGTTGCTTCCAGAACAGTGGCAAACTCACTTCTGGGATTTGGCATTTAGATTTCCATCTCTCTGCTATTAACAGATAGGGGCTGTACCAGCTCTAAAATTATTTGTGAATCCTATGAAGATATGTAGAAAATGTTTCAAAACAAATTAAAAATTAATGACAAACCAAGTTGGATTTTTCATTTGTGGCTTGTATTCTTTCACCTGCAGAAAACTAGAAACCATCAAAGAAAGCAAGCATTAGATTCTAATTTGGAGTGACTTATTGAAGGAAAATAATCACTAAACCTCTAATGATATTTTTTGACAGCTCCCTAATTCTTACAAGTTGTTGTAAGAGCTGCATCAAGCTTGCTAAGAGCCCTGGCTCTCACCTAAGTCAAAGAAGTGTGTGGCCTGTGATCAGTTAGAAGAAATGATAACTTTCAAAGCACAGCTGGAGATGTTTTTAGGTTGTTTTCCTGGAGTATTTTTGTACTTGCAGCATGTGGTAGGATCACAGCTGCTGGTTCTGCCATTCATATTCTGTTGCATCCCTTGCCCAACAGCCATAAAGGATAATGAGTCAAAAATAGTGAGTCTTACTCACATTGTATTTGGAAAAAAAAGACCCAATACAGCCCAATGATTCTGTTCATTGTTTATGTCTGTAGGTGCCAATCAATGTCTTAAGTATATCAAAATAAGGGGTTTAATCTGTCACTTTAAAATGTGTTCACAGGGTAAAAAAATAAGGGGCTGAAGAGGGTCTATGAAGGTAATTTCCCATGTGGAATTGCTATAAATTATGACAGCAGTAAGTAGGAAATGCATTTTTTCCTTTATCTAATATTAATGAAAGGCCACCTTCTCTCACCTTCCAGAGTCTTGTTACCTTTGTTCATGTTTAATAGATTTGTTTGCGCTATTTGAAATCTTCATTTACATCTGAAGATGCAAAGGGGGAGCACCCTTCAGTAGGATGTAATGATCTTTTCTTTTGACCCACAAACCAGGGACCAAAGAAAGACTTTGAGAATTATAATCAAAACCATCTTGACAGAACAATACAACATGCTTAATTAACTACTGAAAGGATTCCTGTTCTTTGTGGTTTGTGCAGATTCCAGTCAGAACCAGCCAGGTTCACGGAGCTAAACTGGGTAGGACAGTGTAGCCCAAGACATATTGCACAAACACACTGAAAACTGAATTCCAAACTGAATTCAGAGTGGAAATAATGTGGGATGTTGGCTGCACCTTTGAGTCCATTTCATTACCTACAATGAGGTTTGGGCAGCAGACCTGGGGAAGGGGCTGGAGGGTCAGTCCTGGGAGGAGCAGCTGGGGGGGCTCAGCCTGGAGCAAAGGAGGCTCAGGGGGCCCTGCGGGCTCTGCACAGCTCCTGCCAGGAGGGGCAGCCAGGGGGGTCGGGCTCTGCTCCCAGGGAACAGGGACAGGAGCAGGGGAACGGCCTCAGGCTGGGCCAGGGCAGGCTCAGCTTGGACAGCAGCAGGAATTTCTCCATGGAAAGGCTGCTCAGGCCCTGGCAGGGGCTGCCCAGGGAGCTTTGGAGTGCCCATCCCTGGAGGGGCCCAAGGAAGGCCTGGCCGTGGCACTCAGGGCTCTGGGCTGGGGACAGGGTGGGGATGGGCACAGCTTGGGCTCCATGGGCAGGGAGGGCCTTTCCAACCTTAACAGTTCTATGGAATGAGAGACACTGTTATATGTGGAACAGACAAAGCAAGAGTTTTGTTTGCTATACAGTGAAAGTGTAGCATATTCTGCTTATTAGAACTGTTCCATAGGTGCATTGATTGCTTTATTTCCCCATACATATCTGAAACCATTATAAAGCAGCTTGGAAATCTACACTGGTATTTTAAAAGTACAGGAAATGAAAAGCCATGGCTTCTTGAAACCCTTTCCCATCCAGTTTTTGTGATTCTGTTATTGTGGTTGACATCCACACAGTATTCTCTTGCAGTTAGGGTAATTAGAGCGTTAAGGCTTATTAGTGCATTATCTAAAGGCCAATTAATGTCTTGTAGCATATAAGGGGTAGTTTAGATTCCAGCAGTTTTTCTTGATGCACTTTTTAATGATTTGCTTATGCTGTGTTTCTGCAGGTGCTCTAAATGGCCTGTTGGTAAGAAGTTGGTACATTAAGGTATAGTGGGTTTGTCACATGAGCCCTTGAACATGAGGCATAGAAATGTGACTGTACATCCCACATGATACTGCAGTTAGAGCAGGAGATGGAGATTCCTTTAGGGAAGGCATTCCATATTTATTTCAAAGCTACAGATAGAAACTATGTTATTTTCTTTGTGGAATTACTCATCCCATCATGAGTGGTATCTTCACTTTTAAAGTGTTGATAAGAGATAAAATTTTGACCTTTCAAACAAGACTTCTTAGTCGGTTTAGTAAATTTATTTTCACAGTTTGGTGTATCAGAAGTAAGTGATGGCAATATTCTTTGCAATAACAAACAAAATGAGAGCTTTGCTACAGCTTCCTGTGTTTTTCCAAGGTATATTGACTTACCACAAACCAGCCTCCACACTTACTTGTCACATAGGAAAATGCCATATCATTACTGCATATTTACTCCCCAAGTTGTACTTCCCACTTTATTATGTGTAGTGTTCTGGTATTTCAATCTGCATTTTAAACAAAAAGAACTAGTGTAAATGCATATGTCAAGTAATGAGTCTCTTATGTAAGTTTCTGTTTGAGTTCTTAGGTAGGTTTGGGACTTCCTGTTCTTGTTTGCCACTGGATTTTGTCAATTAATAATGCTAATTTTGAGCTAAGATATGTAAGAAATCTTGTCGAAATGATAACAAAGTCCAAGAAAAAGGTAGTGCTAAACACAAGCCTATGCTTGGTTTATTAAATCACTTCTGTTTTAATTTTACAAATTATTCCTGTAGAGAAAACCTCAGGTATGTCCTTTTTAGATGGCATGTTAAAATGTGTCAACCTTTTAGCCAAACCATGTTAGCATTCTACCATTTCAGATTCTCATTTCTGGGACAAGCTGAAGTATAAAGAAGCATTTTACAGGCTGGGTGGAGCAAAAGTGATGAAGATTATTTCCCTGACAGGTGCCCTAGCTTTTCCTTTGTGGAGAGGGTTACCCTGCGCTGTCCTGACCTTTGGTGGGATGGGGTGTGGTTGGAAATGGTGTCCCAAAGAACCAAGTGCACACTTTCAGCATAACAGTGGCAGCACTAAAGCTTTGTAGCCAGTCCAGGTCTCAGCAAAGGTTTCTGTAGGAACACTCTGTGTTCACCTGCATGCAGGTAAAGAGTGGGGATTTCAGAAATACATTGTCCAAAACAACAGCAGAAGAGATTATTAAAATAATGCTGGTAAAATGAAATTTTTTAGTTGCAAGTCGGAAAACCCAGAACAAGGACAATGACCTTGTAAAGGACCTTTCAGCTGTTTCCTGTATAATATTTTACACTCAGCCTGCATTGTCAGGTCTCTGCAAGTCAGTAAAATCCTCTTCTTGTGCATCACAGACCTGACTCTTTGACTGGGTTTGTTCTGTAACGTAAAATTTTGTTGCTCACCTCATCAAAAACAGGAGGGTTGAAACACACAGTTATACAATAAACCCTTGTGAGTGGAATCACAGGTCTCACCCTTCCAGATATCCTTGTGATATGAGTTTAAAAAAAAAAAAGTTCTAAAACATATAAAAGAAAACGAAAAACAACTTGGAAACTTAGTGATTAGCAAGGTGGGTTGTGTGTCTGTGTACTGAGAGTTAACAGCAGCAGAGAGGAAGTGAGAGAGGAGAGTTGCATTGTCCTCTGGGACTGACTTGGAAGGATACCCTGGGAGCCATAATGAGGCACCCGAGCTCTGATGGCAGGTAATAAACTGTAAAGTGGAATATTAACTTCCAGGGATTTGAATAGAATCAGGCTGAGTGAATAATGAGGCATTGCAGTAACAGGCGAATGGTTGGTGTTTGAGCCAAGCCCTGTGAGTTCCAATAAAACATCTAGTTAAATTTGATCTCTCTGCTTAAAAAGGGGGAGGAAGGAATAAGGCAAAAGAAAACTCTACAAAAACCAGCAAACACCAGACAAGTGAAACAGCCACAGTTCTTTCTCCAGGTGAAGGAAAACAACCATTTTCCTAGGATTCTGTATTGTATCATCTTACTTAAGAGAGGAAGCATAAAATTGCACCTGGATCTCATTTTCTTTATGCAGCAGCTAAATGTATTCATATTCATTTGAAGATTTAAAGACAAACCAACAACTTTGTGTAGCTGTTAGTTGTTCATGCCATAAAGTTATTCTCATCTTTGCCCTTTTTAGCTGGTTAATTTGCACTGGGTTAAACTCTGCTGTGGATTTCCTTGGTCTGTGGTTTGTCACAGTAGACCACTATGCTTCCTTTGGAACCGTTTCACCATCCTAATTAAATTTGTGGTTAGGCTTATTTAGTTGTTATTTACTTCATAGAATCAAATATTTGAGAGTTTGTGTCTGCTCTTGAGTGTGCTAAAAGTAAGTATTTTAATTAAACAAAAAATGAAATTTGTTCTGTGATTTGAAGTGCAAATGTTATTACCAACTTCACGAGTAACTACTTTTTTTAATAGAGAGGTATAACTGCCCCAGTAAATGCTTTGCTCTAAACTGCGAAGTTTTATAAAGGAGACTATTCAGTGTGAATTCTTTGTGTTTCAGGTTAAAGGTTGCAAAGTTCTTAAAAATGTAAAAGTAAAGGTTTTTTTTTAATTTTATTGAAGTTCATTTTTGCCTTGAATGGAAATGTTTCAACTGTTCTCTTAAAAATTCTCTTAAAACTGTCTCTTTCATTCATGTTTTGAGGTGTTTTTTTCAGTCCTTGGAGTTTCATTTCAGAAAAATAAGGGGGGTGGGAAGGGAGGTGTTTTTTGCTTTTAGTTGGTTGGTTGGGTTTTTTTTGTTTTGGGTTTTTTTTTTTTTGTGGGTTTTTTTTTGGTTATATAAACACTGTTTTCCCACCTATCTAAACATTTTTGAAAAAATATGTCAAAACCACTTGTCTTAAAACACTTTTAAACTGATTATTTGAGAGACATTTCATGGATACGTCTTGAGGCTCAGCTCTTTGCATTCAGCTGATAGTCTGCACTGTGAGCAGCTTGCAGCTGGAATAATTTTTTTTTATGGAAAAAAACAAATAAATCCACATTCTTAAGGAGCACAAAAAACATTCTAATGTTCATTTGGTTTAAGGGATGGAAAGAAACAGGCTCTGCAGTTACTGAAAAGAGCTGCTTATAAAATTACAATCCTAGGAGCTCACTAAAGCTCATACAGTATTTATCCATCTCTAGTGTGTGATTTATCTATTTCTTGCACTTAAGTTTTAAGTGCTAATATTGTGTTTATGCAGAGAACTGGAATTTGAATTAATGCTGAGGCCAGTCCTTAACCAGAATTGCAGACTGGAGCAAAGCTGTGGAAAGCTGGAAGGATTGCTCTAAGGACGGCAAAGCAATAAAGGAGCCTGGATAAAATGGGCCTTGAAAAAGGGTCCTACTGGTTTCCGTTTCCTTCTAGGAATTTCAAGGAATTTAGCAAGCCATGAGAGATTAGAATCCTTGCTCCTGCTGTTGACCTGCAGCTTGTTTTGTGCTCCTTAAAGTTGGGTGTTTATCAGAAATTTCATATTCAACAGAGAATATTTTAGCAGTAGAAATAAATCATGGTAACTGCTTTAATTTTGATAAATTGATATTTTCTGAAGAAGAATTCTATTCTATTGAATTTCTATTGAAATTACTGGTACCCTAAGAACAAGCACAGGTAGGAGACCTTTGCATCAATTGAATTTCCTTCAGGATTTCCTTGAAGAGGAGATTTTTTCCCCTTGTAATGAAAACAGCACCTTGGGAAGACTAAAGGGGCTGTTTGGCCCTCAAAAAGCATTTTTGCAAAGGAGTCCCTTTCACTTTACAGTGCAGAGACATGATCTGCATAAAAAACAAGAGTAAAAATCTAAGAATTGAAGCACCGCTGCAGTAAAATATTTTTAGCCAATAAGAATAAAAGAGAAATAAAACCAAATACTTCTTTGTAAACTTGGTACTGTTTATAACTCCAGAGTTTTCCATGTGTTGCCAGCCGTTTAATTTATCATGTCAGCTCTTGACATTTTTCTGATAAGTATGAAAGATAAATCTATCACATTTTTGCTTTTTAATTGCATTTAACTTTTAATTGCATTTTCAGCATAGGATGCACTGAAATAATAGATTGCTTAGCAAAGTAAACATATGAAAATGGTGTTTAGGATATCTGTGTAAGCAGTAATTAGAGAAATGCTTGTCAGTTTTAGAGCATTGTGAAATATTATGGCATATTGTGACTTTATTTTTACAGAATCTGTTACATACCTGTCATGTTAATTCAACTAGAAACCATTCTTCATGACAATTCATATAATATCATAAAGGCAGCCAGTCATGTTTGTTACTGAATCACTGCATGTCTCAATGTTGAAATTAGATTGGAACAGAAAAAGACAGTGCAAGAAGATTAAGCTCAGTATAAAATGTGTTTTAAAGGATGCAGATCTTATTTTCCCATTCCTCTTGCAATCATAACATTCTTAAGATGTAAACTTGCTTAAATTAGCTATATCTACAGGAATTAATATTTTGTTTGGTGCTGACAGAAGTGATCACACAAACCACAACAGAATATCCAACACTAATGAAGAAATGTAAAACTTTTATTATTGTTCAGTTCTTACAGGGCAAGATGGGTTTTTACATGTATTCAGTGACTCTGACTTGGTTAATTCTTTCTTTATTGGTCCACATTTACTATTGACAAAAGTGGATCCTTGGGTGCTCCCTCATAACAAGATGTAAGTTTTTTATGTGACTTGCTTTAACATTTTCCTAAGCAATTGGCTGAGACTCTGTAACCTCTGTGTCAGTGGAAATTATCTACCAAGGTTAGAAACATAAATTCTGCTTAGTGTCCTTGCGAACTGTAGGCTACATGCATGAGAAGGAATGATTCTTTATGTCTTAGTTTGGTCATGTAGTTTTTGGTTGTTTTGGTGGGTTTTTAAAAGTTTTCTCAGGCGCTGCTTGGAAGAAATGCAGTTTGTGTGTGATTGGTGTCTCAATTCCACCTCTTGACACTAAATATGATTAGGTCTTATCTGTGCATCTTATTCATTTTCTCTTTCCATAATTTACAGTTGTTGTTAGCAGTCTGTACATTGCTCAAACAGCACCAGGTGTCAACTCCAGCATTTTTACTTGGACATATCTATGTCATCTTATCTCCTGGGGCAGGGACAATGAAAGGGTTTACAACACTTCTGTAAAGTGAATGTTTTGGAAAAGTGGGCTTGCAGTCTCTTAAGCTGCTTTAAATAAGTTATTTGACTTTGCTGTGTCCTAACAACGTGCTGGAGTTGAATTACCTGGAGTTGCATACAGCTGGTGCTGCTGGGCAACCTTATCACAGTTTCTAGATGGTTATTTCCCTCTATATAGCAGTTATAATTAATACAGTGTAGTGAAGCATCCCTCCACTGATTTGTTTTTATTAACATGGCCTAGAACAGTGATAGTCAATATCATTAAATATTTTTATCATTCTTGGATAAAAGTAAGAGAGTAGATATTAATTGAACAAATAAAAAAGCTTTATGAAACATTGTTATATAGATATCTATATAGTTATTGAGCTGTATTCCGCTCTGAAATGGTGCAGATTTTTTTCAATAATGTTTACCACAAGCTGAAGTGTTTTTATGCCAGTTCAAAACAGAAGTTGTTAATAACAGTGATGGTATCTACTAAAAGAAGCTATTGCTCACTTAAAGGTGGTTTAATATTCAAGATTACTTTCTTTTTTGCTTTCCATCTCAAAAAGAGTTGAGCATGTTGGTGACTCAATTTTACTTCAAACTTTCATATTTAGGTTTAAAAAGTCTTGCCAATGTTGTCAGGTATAGCAGGACTTTGACTTTAGTCCTTGTTCTGTGTCCATTATCGAGGGACATGAGCTGATTTAAATGTTGTATTAATTAACAAGAGAAGTACTTGGGAAATGGAGGCTGTGGTATTATTTTCTAAATTAAACCAGTAGATGTATTTCTATTTATATTTTATTTGACTTTGCTTGTTGCTGTGTGCTGGGATGCTCAGCATATGCACCAAGCTTCAGTTGGACAGAATACAATCTTAATTAAAAGATTCTGGAAAAGGACTCAAAAGCTGATAGCTGTACTCTTAAGTTCCAATATTCTGATTTTTCTGTCTGATTTATATATTTAAGAGACAGGTTTTTTGTTGGCCAAGTGGGAAATTGTATGAGATAATGATTTCTGACTTTGAATATCTCAGTCCTGTAACAACTGATTTTGATGGCTTCTCAATGCTAATTACTGCTTAAGCATTTGCTGTCCTTTATGAATCATTAAATAATAAGAAACCATGATTAACAGTAGTGTGAGTTTTAGCTGAATGTACTCTTTCATATATGCAGATAACTTTTTTCCCTTTTGCTGTGTAGACTTTGCCACTAAATAATGCAAATATATTCTGTATCCTAGAATCATTTAGGATAGAAAAGACCTCTGAGATCATTAGTCCAACTTTTAACCCAGCACTGGGTTATATATATGGAATATATATGTGTGTTGATATTTATATATATATATATCTACACATAGATATATAATATGTATATATATGTATGCATGACTTAGTTGTGAGAGGAGACCAGTTCATTTGGTCAGTTTTGGTACATTTTGACAAACATGAGATTTTAAGTTGCAGCCCTAGGACTGAAAGATCAGTTCTTCTAATTTAGAACATGTTTAACTTTTTCTTAATTTAAAAAGTATGTTAGAAGCTTTTTTTGTGTGAATGGGGAAAACCCACTGACAAAGAAGCACACACACACATGCACACCCCTGGAAATATTAATGTCAAATGAAAATTGAGAAACTGAGTCACCCTGCACATGTCTTGTGATATGGCTGTCCAGGGATATTTGCTGTAGATGAGGGGAATGATTTGAGACTGTGAAAGTCTGGTTGAAATTACAGCCCACATCAGTAATTCTTCTCAAAATTTCCATTTTCTATTTGGGTAGTTGTTGAAGGACAAGGTGTTTTAATAAGGCAAGACTTTGGTCTTCTCACAACGTAGGCTTTTGTCACAGAAATTGCTCCTTTTCCATTGTATCTTTTGAGAATGATGCTTTGGGTTGAGTTCAGATGTTTCTCTTGGCACTCCAGTGAAAAGAAACATTGAGAATTGTCTATTTCATGGTTTCTGTTGATGAGGAAGGGGAACAAACTGGGTGGCACAAATTTTGCTTTCTCTTTACTCCTATGATATTACTTATCTGAACTGTATTTGGTTTATGTTAAAATGTTCCAACCCCTTTTGTTATGAAAAGCCAAGAGAGCTGCACCGAGTACACAAGGATGGAAACTTCTAAGTAGAGTAGACTACAAAGATTTAGCATTCACTTTTTATAGTTTGGGGGTCCCTCTCTAAAATGACAGTGCAGACAAAGCTTTCTCAGAGAAGAAAAACCCCCACTGTTGTGGTGTAGAAAAAAATCAGGGAGATTTGTGTTCTTGCCAATGGGTGGAGAGAGACTTAGCTAGAGATGTGATTTGGCAGAGTGTATGACCAGAGTGATGCCATGGGAGTTATTCTTGGGAAGTTAAAAATAAATAACTCTGCATTAAAAGTGATACTTCTTGCCCCGCTCTGAAAGAAAGGATTTAAGCTTGCTGGAAAAAAATTGCATGGCAATACTCACTATTTTCAGTACTTGACAGTTCTCATTGTTATCAGGAGTCCCATTTCATGTGTTTTATAAATATTTCAAATCAAGGTCCCTTAGATGAAGATATTAAGATGCCATCATTTCATAGCAGAATGTCATTGGTGACAGGTAATTTTAAAATGTTCCAAACAGGTTTTCTTATTTATAATTTTTCTTGTTTTTCAGTATTCCTAAATCCTCCCTGATTCTTTTTACACTTCTGTCTTCCCAATCAGATTTCATAAAGAGGGTGGCAATGGAAATGCAGATTTAAAAGCTCCTGAAATTTAAGTATTAAATGAAATAGTGCTAGCGTACTTTACTGTGATTTTTTTCATGCAATATACTGCTTTTCTGTAGTTTATTATATTTTTTTTTCAGTTTTGGATAAATTCTTGGTATATAAGGTGAAGAGAGAAAATAAATTCCCTGGCCATAAGAATTTTAAGGCAAAGTATCATAATTTAGGGATGAGGTCTCACTAGCTGGATGTCTTCTAGTGAAAAGTAAACAAGTTCACAGTAATTTATCTTTTAATTTTCTATGAGATTTGAATTGTGACAAAGGAAATACTCATTTTTCATAAGTTAAGTATGTAATTAGAACAATTTCACACATCTTTATTTTTGTTTTCAAGAAACTGATTCTGTTGTGTAACTAATGGCAGAATGTAGAAGGATTATGGTGGATTAATTTGCGGCAGCTGTTATAACAACATCCTAATAGTTCCTAAGTATAAAGGTAGGACCTGTTTATCTCTCTTTAATTGTGTAAAGTACATATCAGCTGCTAATAAATCTGCAATGTCTAGTTAGTCACGAACGATGCTTCAGATATTAATTGCCTTTTAAAATTAACTAGCTCTGGGCTGCAGATGATTTTGACCCACCTTCTCCAGAAAATGTAATGGTTATATGTTTGCTACTATGTTCATCTTTCACATTACAATACACACTTTATAAAAGTTTGACATAATGATTTTCTAGTGTACTTCCTGAACATGTATTTTTAAAGGATATTGTGATGCCTTAGGATTTTAGCTTTTATATTTTTCATACATTTGTAATTCTGCAATTTTTTAGTGTGTAACTCAAGCTCCATATACAGAGTGTTAGCTACTGTTTTCCCATTTGGTTAGACAAAATAACTCCTCTCCAGACCCGAGACCCAAGGACAACTTACAGCCTCAGGCCCCAAAAAATGTAAACAAAAGTGGGGTGGGAGGAGGAAATGGGGGTAAATTACTTCATTACCTGAAGCTGTAATTGGAAGATTAAACCCAAATATGCTAATGTACCAAACTTATAAAAGTGTGAAATCCTGTGACCCATCGTCCATTTTGGGTGCAGCCCCAAGGGGAGCTCTGCCTGCCCTAAATGTACCTTGAAGGCCCTTCATTAATATAACCACTTTTTTACTTTCCTCATTTAGTGTGGCTTCTGTTTTAGGTCCTAACGGATTAGGCATCATTGTAATGGGAGTGCAGAACAAGTTGAAGTTCTGTATGCAAGCAATTGGATTTAAAAGGTGGGATTATTGGATTTGAAAGGTGGGATTATCGGATTTGAAGCAATCCCAGAATCATAGAATGGCCTGGGCTGGAAGGGACCTTAAAGCCCAGCCAGTGCCACCCCTGCCATGGGCAGGGACACCTTCCACTCTCCCAGGCTGCTCCCAGCCCCATCCAACCTGGCCTTGGACATTGCCAGGGATCCAGGGACAGCTACAGCTTCTCTGGGCACCCTGTGCCAGGGCCTCCCCACCTTCCCAGGGAACAATTCCTTCCCAATATCCCATCTGACCCTGCCCTCTGGCACTGGGAAGCCATTCCCTGTGTCCTGTCCCTCCATCCCTTGTCAATGCTCTCTCTCCATCTTCCTTGCAGGCTCCTTCAGGCCCTGGAAGGCCACAATTAGGTCACCCTGAAGCTTTTCATCTGCAGGCTGAACAATCCTAATTCTCTCAGACTTTCATCTGAAATGATCATTGGGTCTGGTGCCACCAGTCACTTATTCCATGAAATATTTCTTCCTTAGGTTTATGAAGATGCGTTTTAAAAAGTTAGATTATTTTGTCCTTGCAGTTTGGCATCTGAAACTCTTCTAAAAGCTGCTCCAGATGCTGATTGCTCCCATGGTAGAAAACTGTTTTAACTTCCTGTTTAAATCCATGAACTCTAATTTGCCTTGCTCTTTAATGAAAACAGTTCTTTTAATCCTTCCATTTGCCCCTTCCCTTTGTGCATCTCTCTCCTACAACACGTCCACGCTGTGTTTGTAACACATCAGAGGTTTGACAGCAGTCGCTGCAGATGCACCCACAGAGCCTTGGGGACCAACACCTTTTCCTGGTGTAGTATTGGGGAGAGTCTCTGTGCTGGCTGTTGGGGCTGCCCCAAGCGAAGAGACTGAAACAGGAGATGTGAGGGCTGTCCCAGGAAATAGCTCCAAGAGGCTGAGCTCTGCCTGTTTGCCTGTGTTATTAACTGACATTGCAACAACAACAACAGGAAAAGGAGTTATCAAAGACCTAACATCTACAAAACATCATCTCCTTTGAGTGGCAGAGCCCTGACAAGATGTGTACATACCTATCATGAGTCATTTCCATTGAATGTCTGTGCTGATGCAGGAACAAATCAAGGTCATGTTCCATTTGCTGTGGTCTGTTTGAAATGATATCTTGGCAGTACACTTTTCCATAGGATTCATTCCAATATCTCTAGTGAATACGCCTTGTTTGTAGCATTGCAGCACTGTGTTTGACTTGTGCAAACATGGTTTGAATGCAATAAGGGTGTTGTGCAGGGATGGCTTCTAATGCATCCATATCCCTGTTCTCCACAGCTGTTTCTGATTGATGAGATCTTGGGTGTAGCATAGGATTTTTCTGAGTTAGCTGTGTCATCTTGAATTTTATACTTATGGCTTTCATTGCTGCTCAGTATCTCCAGACATAGAGATAATCCAGTTCATTTGGTGTGATATCTCGTTTCTGCTCCTTATTGACACTGGTCCTAACTTTGTTTTAGTCATGCTTGTCTGTTCCTTGTACAGGGTAATATAAAGAAAATACTAAAAAGATGGGTTTCAAGAATAAAGTTGATTCTTTCATTTCAGAGGATGATTAGGACTTAGTTTGACATTTTTCATCCTAAATAACATTAAATGCTCTGTCCATTTTTTTTTTCCTCATGGTGTCTGAGTAGTTTTAGCTAAGTGTAAAAAAAATGCAATATATATATATATATATATATAGGGCATAGAACTTTCACGTCATAAGTTAGTCAGAATAACAGAAACCTTATTTTCTGATGTTATTACCATATAATATGTGAATATAGATGTCACATTTAGAGAAGCTTCACTTCTTTTCTGGTTGAAATGTTATCTTGAAAAACATAAATGCTCCAATTTGCAGAATAACTCAGTCAGCTACTTAAAAAGCATAATGCCCTGTAAGCACTAAAAGTAACATTCAAAGAACATTGCAACCAGTTCATTCATGCAGGGTTTGTGCATCCTGAATATATATTTTTCTTTATTGTCACTGTGGTCAACACACTCTTTACTACAAAATTAAGTGTCAGAATTACATATTGAGATACAGGTGATGAAAAGCAAAGACCAAGTACAAGTTGGAAATAGTGAAAGAAAAAAAAATGATTGCTGGCTGCAGGGCTGTCTTTTTTTTATGTCAGCTCAGCCTTTTCTTTGTTGGACAGGGTAGACTTTTTATTCTGAGAGTAGTCAATGCAATGTTGTCAGCAGGTTTAAAACCCTCAGGGTGGTAACCATCAGCTCACTTCCTGCATGAGGCAAAGAGTTAATGTGTTTCTTGTGTGTATTTGGGTCTTTTGGGAAATATTTCCTATGCAAGGTGATGGTAGTGGTTGTGTGCTTTTTGGGGAGGCAGGTGGTTTTTTTTGTTTGTTTCTTTTTTACTTGTTTGTTTCTTGAAAAGCTCTGTTTCAGGGTTGTCACTATCTAATTCCTCCAAAACAAATTCTTTGTGTCATTCCAAAAACGCAGCTTTGGGATTGCTAATTGTGGCAAATCTCAGAATGTCTGTTTAAACTCACAAACTTTGTGCAAACTTCCCATTTTTGGAAACAATTGCCTCCCAAAGGTCTGCTGGCCTCCCTGTCCTCTGTAATTGACTGAAGTGTAGGTTATAGAGTCAGTATTAGCAAGTGACCCAGTGGACACAGTGTGGTTACAAAATTGGTAGCAATGGCAAGGAGCTTTTCCTCATCTTGAGTAGTATTTGATAACCTCAAATTGTAGCTTTTGATTTGATTTCTGGGAAAACGCTCAATGCAGCAAAGGGGTAAGAGGTTTTGAAAGCAGTTTTCCTTCAGTTGTGTTGTGTTTCTAAATCAGCTAACCCTATAAAAATTGACAACTGATAAATCAATTTATTAATTCAATTCTAAACACATTTTTAATTGCTTTATAGCTCAAGTGGTTTATGATGTAAATACAATTAGCTTTTTCCTAAACCAGCAAAGCTGGCATTGACCTTTGATACTGCATTGTAACTTCACATAATATTTTCAAGTTCATGGCAACCTCTATTCACCACCATTGCAACTTACAGCTAAATGATTTTCCCTCTAGTCATGTTATTAATGTGGTTTACTACTTAAATGTCCCACTGTAACCTTCTGCTAATTAACACACACACAGAGAAAAGTTTATTCTGCATTTTCAGTACTTGGACCTCTGTCTGTCTCTCAGATATCCTTATGAAAATATCTTGAAACCAGTAGAGGATGATTGTGTGGTGGGAATGGTCGGGGTTTGGTTTGCCTGAATTCCTTCTTGACAGCACCTAAAAGCTCACTGTACACTTCCAGCTTTACAATACAGATTATGATATAAGAATAAAGCTGTGTTTAGAAATGGATGTGCTCAATGTTAATGCTCTCTGTGAAAATTTTCAGTTATTTCAGAGCCAAAATTGCAATTTGCTGGCTATAATCTGGTTCATTTTGTCAATACTGAAGTGGCTAATGCAATTGCTTATTTTCTGTGTGCACTCTTACAAGATGCAAAAAGGAGTCTATGATTAAGCACTAAAATAAATGAGATGCAATAATGAATTACCTTATTTAAAATGAAAAAGTGATGTGGTGTCTGTCACAAGGGTTGTGAGTATTTTGAATGGGCAGTGACTGAATTGTTTGCCTTTCTTGGGAGAGTCTTTATCGTTTTACAGACTTCTGATGATGACTGTAAATAATATATTGATAGCTATGCATGTCTGGTCATGAGGAATACAGTCATGGGTTTGGAGAAATTTAGATAATAGGAGAAAGAAGGAAAATCATTCTAATTATGACTAAATCAAGATCCACTTTGTAAAAAAATCTGATTTTTTTTTTTATTTTTTTGTCTTGGGGATTGGATCCCCAGGCTTTAGTTCACTCATAATGTGTAAGAGTTTCTGAGGACCTGAGACTTTCATTGACTTCATATGGTGATGTGGATCTCCAAATGTGTGAATTTGGGAGATTTATGCATGTAATAAGTTCATAAGATACGGTAGGTAGGAGAAAAAGGGAAGAAAAAGGATGAAAAGTGAACACAATCACACAGTGAAAATTCACTCCTGAATAGAAATCTTTTGAAAAGTTTTAAAATGAGGGGAGTTACTCAGGTGCATTCAGTATTGCTGGTTATGGGCAGAGTCTGCTGGATCAGTCATTTCACTGTGGCAATGTGCTATTTCTTGATTTGAGGAAATGATGCAGAATCACATCAGCTGGAACAGTTGTTGTGCTCAAGCCATTTATGAAAAATTTATCAGACTTTGGTTTTCCAAAGGAGAGATATGAAACTTCTGCCTCTGATAGAGGAGAGTTTCTTTCTTTAGACAGACTTTCTTTAGACAGACTTTTGCATCAGACTAGAGAGAGATGCCAAACCCAAACTGTTTGCAGTGCAGGTGTTGGTCCTCACCCCCACCCCATCACATTTCAGCAACAAACACAGGCTGATGCATCACGAACTGCACTGACAGGACAAGGGGGAACAGTTTCACACTGACAGAGAGTAGGTTTAGATCAGATATTGGGCAGGAATTGTTCCCTGGGAGGGTGGGGAGGCCCTGGCACAGGGTGCCCAGAGAAGCTGTGGCTGCCCCTGGATCCCTGGCAGTGCCCAAGGCCAGGTTGGATGGGGCTTGGAGCAGCCTGGGACAGTGGAAGGTGTCCCTGCCCATGGCAGGGGTGGCACTGGGTCGGCTTTAAGGTCCCTTCCAACCCAAACCATTCCATTTTCTATAAATGGGAAGTTCTAGAAGTGCTGGTGTCTAAAAGGTCTTTAGAGATGATTCAAAATATGAAGAAGATAAATCACCCAGTAATCCTGGGAGAAGTGCTACAAAATGAGTATTAGATTTGAGGGGATCTTACTCACTTTGAGAGGAGAGGTCCCTTGCTAGATCTCCATCTTGCAGAAGTTTGTCATTCTGAGTACCCCAGATTTTGTGTCTAACTCTCCTCAAGACTTTTTCAGCAGAAGAACCTTTTCCTTAGAAGTTTCTGGAGCACCTGACAGTATATATCCAATGTCTTTTTATGTGACCATCTGGGAGGGATTGTACTTCCAAAGAGTTTCTTTGGAAACTCTGAGCATCTGGAAGCTTCTGACACCTTACTGGTTCTGACAATAGGGTTGTGTCCTTATTATCTATATCTGTATACCAAGCAAAGTATTTCATTCTTTCAAGTCTTTAAGAGTTTTTGTCAGCACAGATTAGACACAAGAAAGGAGAAAAATGCTGCGGACAACAAGGAAGATTAAAAAAAAAAAGGAGCTAAGTAACAAAGAGTGAAGAAAATTGTAATAAATTATAGGAATTTCTAAAGCCATGTAGTTTCTTTCAATAAAAATAACCTTAACTTTTTTTTCATTTCTTTGTCAATTAATATAATAAGGCCTTGCAGTTTAATTTACAACAGCCAGATAAACTCCCTGGGAGATGCTCTACTGGTAATTAGGAATCTGAGAAGATGTAACCAAGTCCAAATTACTGGCAGATTCATAAACACCTCACACATACAGTGCTGGTAAAATTTTAGGGTTTTTTCTAAAAGAAATGTGTACATTATGCAGTGTGCAGTGATGCACACGGACACATACCTAATGTTGTGGGGGAAGAGTTTAGTTTACAGGTTTTTTCTTAATGGAGAATGGAGAATTGATGTTTTACTTGTGAGTGAAAGTGCTGAAAGTTATGTCATTACCCATTTGTAAAGCATTATCTGAAAATTTGGCTAGAAAAACTGAATTTTGCTTCTTCCTGGCGGAAGAAGCAAAGGTGAAGGCGGTGAAGGTGCAGCTCAGGCTGAGCTGAGTCCTGGCAGGCACAGCTCAGTGTCTGCTTTGCAGTGCTACAGCTAAATAGGGGAATCCATCCTGCTTCTGGGTGGTCCAACCAGCAATGTCCAGACTTGCTGTAAGCAAGAAGAGAGGTTTAATTCAAATGTGCCAGGCCAGGCTTAGGAAGAGTGGGAAAATTAATCTGCTTTCCAAAATTTACTAAATTATTGCAGGTTTATATTTTGGAAGCTATGACCTTCAGGCCTTTTGGTCTCTGGGTTGCAGGCCTTTCACCACACAAACATTGTGTATTTAAGCCCAGTTTTCCTTCTTTACAAAGTAGTTCGTTGCAATGGACTATAACTGTACATTACTCTTATTATATAAAGTTGTATTAAACTCAGTGGTGCATGGATTTTTCACTTCAATGTGACTTTGTGTAGTAAAAGTGTATATAGTGAAGGGAATTCTTAATGAAGTAACTGCCAAGACTTCTTGAAGAACAACTAAGGGACTGTGAAAATAAAAATTTATTATCATATGTTAGCACATAATTTACCTTGTAGTCATAGCTATATTTTTCCTATATTTCTTTTTCTGAAGCATCCACAGTTATACAACATGCCTCTTATCCCTCTTTTCCTAATAAATTGTCATTATTTTAATAGTTTAGGCCTAGGCTTGATGTTGGTGCTAATTCTCTACAAAGAAGAGAACTGGGAGAGGAACAAGAGTTTTTCTTGTGGAATGAAGTTAAGTAAGGAAGGAGCAGTGTTTGTAGATAAACAAGTCCAAAAGGAAAGCAAGAAAACACAGTTTCAGTCAGTAATACTTAATAAAGTTATCTTTATAAAAGCCCAAACAGATAGCTTGAATTAAATTCAGTGTTCTAAATAGTCTCTGTAAGCTTGTATTGGCTGTGTATAAATTTTCAGGTGAAGTTTAAGATGTTCTTTTTGACATTTCAAAGCTCTAGATTTAAGAGAAAATAGGATAAAGGAAAAGGAACTCTTTCACTCTTCGTATTTTGGTGAAGAGCTGAGACTATGAGGTGTATCAGCAGTAGGTGCTCCTACCTCTGTCTCTACAAAGTGTTTCCAAGTTTCATTCACTTTGGTTTGAAAAGCCTAAATCTGATTATTTGCTTCAGGCTACATTGCATTTTTCTACATAAAGTAATCATATTTAAGTAGAAAGTTTGAAGGAAGAGATCAGCTGTTTAAAATTCCTGTAGTTGGGGTTGAACTACTAACTCTTGAATTTTCTATGAATTCAAAATAGGTAGATTAATGCCATGAAATGAATGCCTTATTTTCAGTGTCTCGCCTTCAGAATCCCATTCTGTACAAACCACAACATGGATTATAGCTCCAACATCTCACTTGAGCTTGAAACTTGAGACCTGAAGCTATAAATGTGGTTTTAGGAAGTCAGATACTCAGTTACAGTCATTCTTTCAGTTCCCTTTCCTGTGAAATCTTTACCCATGGAACCTGCATAGTGAATGTCTTTCAATGGGCTCATTTTCAAACTTAAGCTAATGTGAGACTTCTGTGGAAAGAAATAAATGGTACTTCTTGTGTCTGTTCTGCAGTGATAGATCTATGAACTAGATCAGTTTGGCTTTTGTTATGAGATTTTTTATGAGATAAGTTATTAGATTTTTAGCACTCCAGGTTAAGCATTCATATAATTTAATAGACAACTGTTTGTAGTTGGTTGGTTGAGAGACAGTTGTGACATTTTAATGTCAGTGTGAAGGTTACAATGAATGAGGTATCAATTCTGTTCAACAGCAAGGGAAACATCCTGAACACGCGTCTTTCAATTTTTTTATGAAAAAGCTTTCTTTTTCCAAACAAAAGATTTAACCACACACCGTTTCTCCCTTTTTGACAGGTGTGTTTTAAAATAAATTTAGACTATTAGAAATGTTTTAAAAACATTACATTAAATGAAATTAATTTTGTGATGCCTTCTTAGAAAGAAACTTAAGCACCCTTAAGGTCCCTTCCAATACAAACCACTCTGTGAGTCCAACACTTTTCTCACTCGATCCCAGTGTTTATAGTTTAAATGGCTTCAGGAGTGAGAACAGCATTGAAGAACCACGGTCTCACTTGGCTGGTGTAGAAGTGAATTGCCCTCTGCACCCAGCCTGGACAAACTGGGCACTGGGTTGTCTCCAGCAGCACTTTGGTGGGGTGTTTTCAATCAGTGACACTCAGGTGACATGGAGTTGTCTCCTGGTGTGCCAGCCAGTGCAGAAGGCATGACCCAGCTCCTCTGGCTGTGCCTGCTGCCAGCTGGGTACCTGTTTGCTGGAACTCAGTCCCTGCCTGTCTGACCTTCAGTTTCCCCTCTCCCCCATGGTGTGGTAAATGTACCAAAACCTGCAGTGTTATTCACAGTCAGGTTAAATTCTGTGCATGCACATACAGACAATGAGAGGTTTTTGGGACCGAGACTTGTGGAAATTGTGGGCTAACAGAGTGACCATGGCATTACTAGGCAAACAACAAAAAATCCATAAGAAAAAAATCTGTACCATGATTGAGTGCATCCTCTTATTATCCACCAATATTTTCCAATATATAATTCAGTTCAGTTTTTCCACTGGAAACCTGAAATAATACCATTATTGTTAATTGTGCTATCCGCATATGAGTAGAGGAGAATTTGGATTAGGATTTTGAAGAGCAAATCTTAATGGTACCCGTATAGTATATTAACTGCTAGTAAAAGTAGGTCTTGCTAAAAGGCCTTTATAAGGAAAATTTAATCCCAGAACCTTTTCAATATTAAATAACAATGAAATGTCTATCAATTTGGTGTGCTAAATGGAATTGATTACAACACTGTTCATGTTAGCACACAGAGTATAATGTGGATAAGATTTTGAAAGCTAAGTGAATGCAACATTAAAAATCAGATTTTTTTTTTCACTGAAATCAGAACATTTATGGTTCAGAATAAAAACTTTAATTTGGGGCATTCTAGTTCAAAGTATTTAATAGAATAGAACTGTACTTTGTAAAAGGAGTAGTCCAAAGCTATTTCACACTTAATTGTAATGTTCTGTCTCTTGCAAATTACATGTGTGCAGTTTCCTCAGACATTCTTTATTGTGAATGCAATTGGGCATGGTTAAGAGAAATAAATACATAATCAAATACCACTATTCAGTTGTCATCTTCCCATGCAATTTCACAGCATGCAAACCCTTTAGAAGTTAGATCAGGAGCACTGACATCCATTTCCAACATGTAACCAGTTGGGATTTGTGCCCTGCTTCCCACAGTGTCAGATAACTACTATGAAGGTGAGAGAACCCTTGGAATGCACTAAAAGAAAAATCACTCTTGTCCTAACTACAGGGAGAATGGTATTAGTCAACCCTTTCTGCTCATGCTTGACCAGCCATCCTTTAGGAAATGTTACCAGCTTGCAAGGAAGAAGTTTCAGGAACTCCTAGAAATGAGAGAAGCTTCCTTAGGGGCAGCTGCATCCTATTTGCTTTTCTGATTTCAGGACAAGTACAGCTGTCAGTGCCCTCTGTAGCTTGAGTGTTCTGTGGATGGTTTCATCTTCCCTCCCAGATCCTATCCCATTCTTTTTTACCATGTTAATTTTATATGTGCACATAATTATTCTGATGCACTCAGTTGTATGGTTCAACACCTCCCATCCCTCTGAAGAGCATTTCTGCCATTCTCTTCCCCTAGATGTTAATTGTCCAGGGCTTTGTTTCTGGTTTCAGGTCTCGTTGTTGGCTGAATTCCCTCTGGGCAGGCGCTGCCAGTGCCTCAGCATTCCCCATGCTGGGACTGTGTCCCAGTGCTCCCAGTACCACAGTGCATATGGAACCCTCCCTCTCTCCTATGCCTCTAATTGGTTATATTTTCCTTTCTGTCTGCTCATCGAACTCTTGCAGACCACACTTCCAGTTTCAATCTGCTTGGCTTCAGGGATCTTTCAGAAGAACTATTTTAACACCTACTGGTTTGGGGAACCGTCTGGCTGTTCAACTTTCTGTTCTGTTTAGAAGTCTTGATTATGTTCACAGTGTGACGAGCTGCTAGTTTTGCCCTCCTCTTCACCTTAATTTCTAGTCTCTTCAGATGACAACAGAGCAGGAATATTTCTTAATTTTTAATGCTGTTATAATTCTATGTAAGACAAAACTGAGGCACAAAATAATGATCATAATTTTATAAAACCACTTGTGCTACAATGAATTAAACGTGACATTGCCATGGTATTGTTTGACTTCAGTGGGTTAAACTTGCCCTTTTTATCAGTGCTTTGTGTTCTGACATAGGAAGTTAATTGCAAAATCCACAGTACACCCTTGATAGGAAATTCTAAATAACCTACTAAATTCAAATGACAGGAGAGAAGGCAGGTAGGATGTGATTATTTACATATGGATTTTGCCAGGGCATTATTTTTAATACTGGAGAGTCACAAAACTCAGATATGAAGTTAGAATCACAGGATCATAGAATTGTTTAGGTTAAGGTGTTTAGGTTAAGGTATATTAAGGTTAAGGTATAATTGTTTAATTGTTAAGGTGGCCTCCAACTATTACCCCACCACTGTCAAGCCCATCACTAAACCATGTCCCCTAGTGCCACATCTGTATATCTTTTAAGTTGCCTCTAGGGATGATGATGCCACCACTGCCCTGGGCAGCCTGTGCCAGTGCTTGACCACCCTTTCGATGAAGAAATTTTTTTCCTAATATGCATAAAATTGGTGTGTTGCTTAACCTCTTAATTATTAAATAATATTCTGAAACTGTATAATCACATACATATTTTGGTAATCTGTATTTACATGGAACTGTCATTTCCTGAATGATAAACCATTACTTATGGATCTACTGTTGTTAAAATTTTAAGTATTTGCATAAGCTATATTAAGAAAATTGCTATCTGAAATATCTCTGTGGAACACCTGGCATGAGTGCGCAAATTATTTAATGGGACTTAACATCTGATTTAAATAGTCTCCTCTCGAGCAATCTGCACATCATAAACTTAATCCACACAGAAAATGCAAAACTGACAAGATAATGCATTTGCCATAAGTTTAGCTAAACTATTCTGGGGAATCTGGGTAAAACACTCTGAACAGTAGGCAGGGCTATGGTCTGGAGGGAAAATATCTGACCAAATCTCAAATGACACCATTCACTGGAGGATCCTGGGGGTGCTGGTGGGTAAGAGCTGGTCCTGCCCCAGCACCCACAACCCCCCCGGCCCTGGGCTGAGCCCAGCGTGGGCAGCAGCAAAGGGGGGATTGTGCCCCTCTGGGCCTCAGGTGAGACCCCCCCTGCAGAGCTGCCCCAGCCCTGGGCCCAGCACAGCAAGGACGTGGAGCTGCTGGAGAGAGCCCAGAGGAGGCTCCAGGATGAGCAGAGGGATGGAGCAGCTCTGCTGGGAGGAAAGGCTGGGAGAGCTGGGATTGTTCAGCCTGGAGAGGAGAAGCTCTGGGGTGACCTCACTGTGGCCTTGCAGGGCCTGAAGGAGACTGCAGGGAAGATGGAGAGAGAGCATTGACAAGGGATGGAGGGACAGGACAGGGGGAATGGCTTCCCAGTGCCAGAGGGCAGGGTCAGATGGGATATTGGGCAGGAATTGTTCCCTGGGAGGGTGGGGAGGCCCTGGCACAGGGCCCAGAGAAGCTGTAGCTGCCCTGGATCCCTGGCAGTGCCCAAGGCCAGGTTGGATGGGGCTTGGAGCAGCCTGGGAGAGTGGAAGATGTCCCTGCCCATGGCAGGGGGCTGGAACACTGTGGTCTTTAGAGTCCCTTCCAACACAAACCATTCTGTGATCATCTTATTTGTGTGATAACCAGTGAATTGTGCAATTTTTGGCCATCACTGTGTTTTCCAGAAACTATTACTGAAGTATTACTAATATCAGTAGTAACTTGTTGCAGTAATGACACGAAGGAAGAAAGAGACAAGGGAACACCTGTTAGCAGCAAGGAGGAAAAAGGGGCGAGCAAGACCTGCCTTGTTTATTATATATACATTTAGAAATCACTGTCCATTGGAGGAAATGAGTCCATCCTCCCTCAATCACAGTGGTCAAAGGAAATGTCCATCAAACTTCTGTGCCCAGGAGAAAGGAATGTAAATTATAAGATACTGTTACAATAACGTGGCTATGTTTACATAGAAGAATGTGAGAAACTAGCTACAAAGAATGAAAAAATCCAGAACTGCAAATGTCAGGACAACAGTAACTGATGTATTGACTACTTGGTTAAGTAGTGTTGTCTTTGAGGAAATAGAATCATGTTATTTGTTGAAATTATTATATTTGGAATATCATCTATACTCAGTGTAAGTATTATTATTGTTATGTATTTAACTCAATTATAGTTATTAAAGTGTAGTAAAAATGACAGCATTTCTATATAGAAATAAATTTATGTTTTATGAATGTTTATTTTTGTGGAGTTTGGAATATGAAAATGGGAGCTGGAGCAAAAAATTAATCAAATTATTTAAATTAGAAATAAAAATCACCTGTGAATAGGGGACACTTGCATTCATCACTCTGCTTTAATTGCAAACTCAGCTAATATAAATGTTCAGGTTTTGACTTTAGAATCTTTGGTTTTGGTAAGATCAGCAGCTGTAACACAACACTGCTCCCAAGCCCAAGCCAGTGTTGTCATTTCTAGAGATATAAGAAGTCATCTCATTTTCAGAATGGTGAAATATTACTCTAATTAGTATAATTACAAGCAATATATGCAAATTATATTTAAAATTAAATGGCACCTCTTATATAATCATAACACATGTATTTATATCTGATGCATATATATATAAAGTGAAACATTCCATCTATTTTGTTTAGATTAGATCAGATTCACAGTACAGTTAGGCATTTTATATTATGCAGTGATTCCTTGGAAACAAAATTTATGCCCAGTTTATTACCTTCTGCAACTTGAAATTCATTAAAGGGAGAAACACTTTAGGCCAGTTCTCCCATGTAGCACATCCCCATTAGATCAGAAACATAAGATTTGTTCCCTTCCTTTTCCATGCTTAGTGCCCAGGAAGGCCCTTCTGGTTGGTTGCTAAGTCAACACAAATCAAAGCTAATCATACAAGTTTGTCCTTTATGTTTCACTGCACATGCTTCACCCTATTACCCAGTGTCCTTCTCTGGTGCTGGGAGCTCCTTATCTTGGCAACTGAGGTATTTTTTGGTTCTGTACTTGATATTAAAGTCCAAACTAATCACAGTGATGCACAGATTTAAGGTCATTCTAGCTTTTAAATGCTAATTGTTCTGCCAGCAGTTCTCATTTATAAGGGTTTTTAAAGGCTACATGCACATTCTATAGGATTCAACAGCCAGACATTTTCTAAAACCAATTAAGAAGTATAACTGGGCTTAAAAAATAAACCATATGCATTTAATCCTAGGCTGCTGCTTTCACTGGGGGAGAGGTATTTAAAAGCCATTTTAATTAAATTGTGAAAATTTGGAGTCCATTTCAGATTGTACTTAATTTTTGCCTAAGTGAATATTTTATTAATGGAAGAAACCACAGAAATTCTGATTTTTTTTTTGTCTTCCATTCATCACCTTATTCACTTGCTGAAGGAGATAAAAATAAATCATTTGATAGACTTCAATTTTTGGGGTGGGGTTATTTTCCTTGTTTTTAATTTACTAATCTTTTATTAGACATGTAAAATTTGATTTTATAAAGTCTATTTTAAAAACCCCAAAAGAAATAAGTAGATTTCAAAGTGCCATCAAGCTTTCAGAAAGAGAATGTGAAGGTTTTTCTGGCTGTGAACATGCAGAATATGAGGATATGTTCTTGGAGATAGTACATGGTATCTGTTTGACTGATGTTCAGTCAAGACTCCACAGAGATCTGTGGAAATCCACAAATGTTTGCCAAAGTTGCAGT
Source organism: Climacteris rufus (assembly GCA_013398175.1). Taxonomy (NCBI): domain Eukaryota; kingdom Metazoa; phylum Chordata; class Aves; order Passeriformes; family Climacteridae; genus Climacteris; species Climacteris rufus. Next base: position 1,754,369 of record VZRZ01003265.1, read on the forward strand.
TTTCAATTGAGATTTTTTTTTTATGTATGCTTTTTTTGGGTATTCTTTTGGCATTCTGAAGAGCACAAACAGAATTTTTAAATAGCATGTTAGGGATATTCTTGTAGAAATACAAACATAAAAACTGGGAGTAAAAAAGGACCACCTTAGAGAGTCCATTCCTGCAGCAAAAAGCAATTGGATTATCACTAAATTATTTATGAATACATTTTCATATATTGAATGTTAACAGCCTACTCCGTTTGTTAATGCTAAGCAAAACTGTGAGTACAGCAGCGATATTTTCATAGAGAAATTATTAATGCAGCAAACAAATCTGGTGTCAGAAATGAAAGGACAGAGGACAAGCTTCTCAGTTTGTAAGCTCAACACTGACCAAGATTGCGTAGAGATGATTTAGTTGAGTTCATCTGAACTGGATGCCAAGGTTGTGCTGTTCTTCACCTGTTAATTGTTGACTCCAGAGCACTTAAGTCACAAACCTTGATGTCAAAAATTGATGTATCTTACAAGTGAAGGGAAGAGAAGAAACCAGAAACAAACAGCCTGGGCTGGGTAGCAATGGTGGGTTTCACAGACAGAAAAAGATGTTCCTGACCTTGTAGTTGAATTGTCCTCTGAGGCATCATGGTTACAGAGAAGCTAATTTCTGTTCCCAGAATGGAGGGAGTGAGTAGGAGCAAATAGTGGTGAGAGAGAGCTATGAAATCACAGAATGGTTTGGGTTGGAAGGGACCATCTCATTCCACCCCCTGCCATGAGCAAGGACACCTTCCACTAGACCAGGTTGCTCCAAGACCCATCCAACCTGGCTTAAACATTCTTTTCTGAAATATGCTTAAGAAATGCACAGAATTACTCTTCAAAATTTTAGGATGTTTGTTGCAAATGTTTGCTCTTCCTGTTCATTAGTCTCCTCTCTCTAGGTGCTTGCAGGACAAACATGAGTATGTTCTGATATTCAGTAGTGATATTTCCTTCTGCTCTGTTGTCATGCTGAGAATGATTCTGCACTGCCCTATCCTTGTGCTATATAGACACTATATTTTCGTGATCAGCACGTTGTCACCCTCCTTTTGGTGCAACGTGGTCAGCATCTCAAACTGCTTAAGTAGAACTGGTGACAAAATGAGGTTCTTCAGTTTACCGAAGTGTTAAGGTTTAGGTATGTGGTAAAGCAGTGATAATTTCAAATCTGTGGTTTAACACCAAATGAAGACTGAATGGGTTTGGATACCAAAACACTTTACCCCCTCATAGATAATCTCAATTTTACTAATGACATGACTTGCCTGTCCCAAAGGAGAGATAGCATAGTCCCCCTGGAAGTTGAATGGATGAACACAGTGGTTCCTTGTGCTGTTTCCCTGTAATGTGGGAAAGATGATACCATCCAGGAGATGTTGGATGGGTTAATGAGGTGGATCCAGTTGTGCTGTATGCAGTCCTGGCTCAGCTATGTGCTCCTCTTGGTAGCTCTCTAATTCCCGAGTATCCATAAGGTTGGCAAAGTGGTCGCAGATCCTGGTGGAAGGCCATGGGGTTCCCTCACCAGAGTAGTTGAGGTACCTGGGTTATTGAAGAGGTGGTCCCAGCTCCCCACAGTGCTCCCACCCCTGTGATGGGCAGCCATGTTCGAGGGGATTGAGCTGTGGATGCCCTCTTCTTCCTCTTCCTCATCTAAAATGGGTGCTAGGGAATATCTAACTGGTCATTAGTCTGTTCGAGCTCTGGTGTCTTTTTCTGAACTCCCATTGCTGGTGCTCTCAGTGTGCTTGTTCTGGGCACTTCTGGTCATGTTTTCAGTTCTTTGCAACAAATACATGGCTCATACACTTTATTTCCTTGAGAACACCAGAACTATTCTGCAGTTTGGAGCAGTAGATAGATCATATTTTATCCACTTCTGAAGCAAAAGCTCATATAAAGTTCACTGGCTGTGCTAACTTTTATAAAGAAAACTCAGAATTCCAGATTTGAGAATGTTGCAGGGTGTCATGAGCACACATGGCTGGCCATTGTCTGCATGGGGGCTTTGCTTTTCTACCTCCTCCCTTTTTTACCTCCTCCCTTTTTTTTTTTTTTACCATCCTTTTCTCCCCTCTTCTACCTCTATTACATGAGTCAGTTACAGCTGAATAAGGCTGGAACTGACATGAAACTTCTGCAAATCTCATATTTGAATTTCCTGTATGTGGTGTGATGGCGCACACTTCTGAAGTATTTGATGAGTTTATATAGATTTATATAAAATTCTGCAATCCTAGTGCATTCCTGGCCATCTCAAAATGTCTTCAGAAAATGTGGTTAAAGCTTTTGCACTGACTTGGCTTCATGCTGTTCCAAATCTGGAATGTCTTAGTGGCCACTGCAGGGTAGATGGTCTCGGGAGCTGAGCTGGTGCTGCTCTGCCCGAGCTAAGCCCCAGGGTACAGATCCAAGCCTTGTTAGGGCATTATTTGTCACAGTTTAGCTGTAAATTATCCTTTCATGGCTGTGCCAGTGAGTATAGCAGTGACAAGTCAAGAATAACAGTGTTATTTCTCAGGTGCTAATGACTCCAAAATGTTGGAAGTCACTGGAGAGTAAGGCCCTCTATGAATAGCAAAGGAATTGTATTTTATGCTAACTCTGACTCATGGCTTAGAAGTTAATGAAACCATTCAAGTTGAGTACTTTAATCTCACAAATTGGTTATCACAGCCTTGTGGCCACTTCTTGTTTTATAATAAAGCATAACACAAAATATCTGTGAAGGCTTACAAAATTAAACTAAGGGAAATATGTGCAATTTTGAGCTCATTAGGAGCAATTCATATTTTCATCTGTCTCATTAGAGATGTTTTCATGAACTAGGAAAGTACTTTTGAATCTGTGATTTTTAATTTCCCTGCCAACTGGAGTGAGCTTTTTGGGATTGTTATTTTCTTTTCATTTATTTCAAAATGTTAAAAGGAGGAGATAAAAAAAAAAAAACCAACACCACAGGAGAAATAAGAAGAAAAGCAAGGCACTAAGAAACAAGTGAACTGCACGAACGTGATAAGAAATGTTATTTTATAGTAGGATTTTTATATATATATCTCATGTTTTGGTACTTTGATGACAGTGTATGGAAACAGAGAGTACTGGAAATGGACTCAGAAGATGCAGTTCAGAATTGAAGATGCACAGGTGAAGCACATCAGTTTGAAGAATGACACTTGGCTCAATGCTGTTATGTATATTTTTTGAAAAATTGTCAAATTTCCTTAAATCGGGTATAACATGAGTCTAGATGTACTTTTGCTGTACAAAATAGAGATGTCTGGCCTTTGGTAGTGTTGACAGTGAACCACTTAGAAGCATTTTGTTTGAAGAATGGAGGGGGAACATGAGTGCTCTCATCTCAGGACTGTAGTGATTAACAGAGGATGCTTCAGGTGCTGTTGTACACATACTACCAGAGATTAACTACTCTGTAAGGCTTAGGGTTTCAAGGTTATTTTCCTTTCAAATGTAAATATTCAGAAATCTATAGTTACATTTATTCCTTTTAAAGTCTAAGCTAATGTCTGAGAGAACCCTGGAGAAACTGTGGTCTTTCATTTCTTTGCAAGACAGTGCTGTCCATACAGTGGGGTCTCTGTTGTGCCATTAATCCCTACTTTAACCTTTATGTTCAGGCAATTTGCCTGCCAAATCAGTGCTTCATTTTGGCCATGGCTTTCAACTTGTGATTGGTGACTGTGGTCAGTGCTGGAGCCTGAGGGCAGAACCCAGTGGGAGCTGCAGGAGTTCCCAAGGGGCAGCTCCGAGCTCTGCTCTGGGCCAGGGCCAGCACCCAGGGCAGGGCTGGAGCTGGGCAGGGCAGGGCTGGGCTGCAGAGCAGGAAAAGTTCTTATTTCCCCAGAGGCTGCCGGGGCACTGCCCAGGCTCCCCAGGCCATGGGCACGGCCCCGGGGCTGCCAGAGCTCCAGGAGCAAAGAGAATACTTCAAATAGTTCAAATACAGTTTTCTTGTCGGCATTCAGTCTCTGCCTAGACTGCCAGCAAGGTTGTCATTCAGTGCTAGCCATGCTTTCTGTGATGCCAATGTCTTCTGACCATGAGCTGAACAGAGGCTGCCAATTTGTGTCATGGACATCACCAAACACCAGCAATGTCATCGATTTTTGCATGTAGAGCTGCAGGACCACACTAAATAATAGCAGTACACTAGTTGGTTTTTAAAAACATTATTTCTCTGTGATTCCCAATGTCTGTGTAGTAACCATACCACACCATCTGTGTGGAAAACACTGAAATGTGTGGCAATTCATTGTAAATTTAGATTTTTCGCAGTAAGGAGCTATCAACTGATATTGTCACAGGTGTCTTCACAGTAAATATGTCCCTTTTTTCTTTTAATTTACCCATGAGCTGCATCTAGGCCTTACACAGCACGTATTTGCTTTTCAGAAGAAAAGACCGCGAATTTTGCGTTGCCTCTTAAACCATGTTGCTGGGAATATGTGTGTGGTGGTTAGACAAGGCTTGGAAGAAGTGAAACCCTCCTCTACATTGTAACACACCGAGTTTCTTAAGCAATTTTTGAGGTCTTGCCATCCAGTGTAGATTGAAATGCCTCCTATTTCCTGCTTTTCGGAAGCATATAGACATAAATCTGTCATACACTGCAACTCAGTTTGGCATTATATACTGAGAAAATGAACTCAATAGCAATATAATCTTACTTTGCAATATAACTGAACTGCAGAAAACATTTCTGGAAGTACGTAGATTTAGGGATCAAATAAAATTTAAGTGTCCTGATATGTAGGAGTTTATGAAGGCACAACTTCTTTGTTGAGAGGCATTTTTCCTTTTATTAATTCAAGTAAAACTCGTCTTTCATTTTTACTGTAGTTTATTTCAGCTTCCACTCTGCTCAGAATAGGATTGGGGGTTTTTGTATTTTTTTTCCCTCATATCCTTCATTAGTGTTGTGGTTTAATTGAAAATGTCACTACAATTAATTTAATAGCTAGCTATTTTTTTTTTATAAATCAGAGATATTACTTTTCTACTTGAAGAGACATATGTTCTGTCTCAAAATATGATAATCTGCTTAGGCATTGGAACTTGTGTCATTTTAAAACCTCAAATTACAGTAGTGTTCTCTTTGCATTTATTTGACAAGGTCTAAATACAATTGTTAATTCTACTGCCTGAAAGAGCAGGTGGGAGACTTTATGTGGAGCAGTTCTTAGCTTTTTACAGGATAGCTTTATTTTTGTAGAGGAATTTTTAAAATAGTTTTTAGTATTTTTATGAGCGCAGTTGAGTTTGGTTGCAAAATTTTATATCTATAGATAGAAGCTTCTTTCTTGTTCTTGCAGTGGGGAACCATTTGCACAAATAAATTTTCTAATTTGAACTTTATTTCAGCATAGAGAACCTGCATAAAATGTGTCTTTCAGGAAAGCCTGAGAGCTCTGAAGCCCTGACATAGATTATGTAGTACTCTAGAAGCTGTAATACTCTTTTTACCATAAAAATGCTAAATGGAAATATTATTTACAGAAATTTTTGTACTGCCAGGCTCTAGTCTAGAATCTTGAACAGAAAAGTCATTATCTTAATTTTTGTGTAATGACTGTGCAGAGTTTGGGGTGGTGTTCCAGGTCTGGAGTGGGCACGAGCATGGTCATGTAGTTAAACTTCAAAAACCAGTGTAAGTCTAATTTCATTCCTTTCTGTTAATGTGTCATGTCTTGTCTGAAACAGAGTGAGTTCAAGTGCTGTGATGAGGAATTGTGTTAATCTCTCTATAGATGCTTTCCAAAATACAATATTTTAATTCTTTCACAGGACACACCTCCAAGGAAAGGATAATACCTAACCCTGAATGTGCACTTGGTTTTCATGGCAGCTCCAACTAAATCACCTCATTCATGGCATGGTTTGCACACAGGGCTGCCCGTTTTACATGACCTCTGTTGGTGAGCAATAACTCATTAATTGCAGTAACCGGAGCACTTGTGACACTCTAAACAGAATTCTAGAGTAGAAAATTTTATATTTAAAAAAAAAGCTCCACCTGTGGCTATTGAAATGTTTGGAAGCAATCAGTGTGTATTATGATATTATGCTTTTAATGGGAAACTTTGCAAGAGATAAATTAAATTTTTGAATTGTCTTCAGCATTCCAGTAGATATCAAGGGATAATGCCATACTGAGTGCTTTGTAGACATTAATAGGGAACACAAAATAGAATGAGTTGCATTCATCTTAGTGTAATTAAACATAAAAACAACTCAAGCTATGAGTGCTTTTTGAATTGTTGAGAGCAACTGAGACCCAAACACTTGGCAATAAAAGATCTGAAATAATTTTAGTTATGTTGGATTTTTTTTTCTTATTGTGAATTAACATCATTGTGAACTTCATTTCTCTTGAGTAAATGTAAACATTGGCATATAAAAGCTATAAATTTCAGTTAATGGGAGAGATAAGGGTCGATTAGAACCTAATCAGCTTTGTTTTGTTTAGGATTTTGTATCAGAGAATCCTGTCATATCTTTTTCAGTTTGGAAAGCCCTTGGTTCTAAGCTGGGGATACATCTTAGGTAACCTAGGAAGTTTATTATCCCATATATCACAAGGCACAGTCTTCAAAACTCTTCAGATTCTTCTGAAAGGTTTTATAGCACAGAATAGCATCCCCTTTAGAATTTTAAGAATACACAATCATTGCTTGTCAATGAAAGGATTTATGTCTCCAAAGTGGTACTTCACTGCATTTAGGCTGTGAAAGTTGGAATCTTAAACTCCTGAAAAGTCTAATCGTGCAGTCATGCTGGCAGTGCTCTGCATGTCTTTTCACACTAAAGCTCTTTGGGCACATTGTGTTTTGGAACATCTCAACTTTGACAGAGCAGAGCAGATCAGGATTTATCCTCCATATCCCCTGGATCTGAAAACTAGGTATTACTTTCCATAATGCCTAAACAAGTACCTTTATCCCTTAAGAAATAAGAGCCTTTGCTTGTAGTTGACTTCACAGCGTAGTTATAGACGTGTAGAAGAGCTGGTACTTTATCATAACTTAGGGCAGCTGGCTCCAGAAGGCAAGCTGTGTGTGGTAACAATGGTTAGTTGGTAAATAAAAGGTAACAGAGGATGTTTTTGCTCTTAACTTATTCAGTGTATTTCTAGATTCTGTGAAGAGGCTGCATTGAAATGCTTCCTGTTAAGGCAGAAACTTGTCAATATGTGCCTTTTAGATACCACGTCCTGGCTGCATGAAGATTTTTTTGATGCTCTCTGTTTAAGTTTTACATAAAAAGGGATGAAATACACTAAAAAGTACTGGTTAGAGGCAAAGCTTGATGTTTCTTTACACACATGCACATATACCTAGAGTCTATTTTTATCACAGAGGGTAATGTATGAGAACAATGATGTGAAATTGTCTTTTCATCCTTGTTCTTGATCCTTAATTAGGGGGTTTAGCTGCTGCTGTAAAGTTAATAAATTAAGTAATAAGAATAAATTGGTTAAAAATGCAATTAAAAATAGGGTAGGAGATTTGTCCCCTGGCCAGCATAGCCATTAGAGATCCCAAATATTTTAAAGTATGTGGTTTCTGAAGGGTTCTTACAACAGTTGCATCTGTTAGAGTGAGATGATTCAAAGGATTTCTACTTTCTCACAGACACTTTCCTGAATTAGTTTCCTGAATTTGAATTCCCAAATTGTCTTTGTTACTGTTAATACAGTACACACTTCAGGTTTTGACATGATGTGAAGCTTCCATGACTTTTAGATATAATTATGATCAAGATGGATTTTTGAGCCACTGAAGGATATTTCTTAGTGCAAATAAATGGAAGTCATTAGAGGGGTATCTGAACCTCAGATACACTATCTAACCACACTCAAATTACATGTTCAAATCCCTGCTGGCCTGGTCTACTCTGTGAACAATGGTTAAGCTCCTTTAAGTGCTTAGTGTGATCTCATAAGCATTGTTCAACTGAGGTTCTAACAAAGTTATCCCCTGCTCTTGATGGACACTGCACCAGAGTTTGGGATGATTTTATATCCTTAATTAAATTGCTGCCACAGGTCTTCCCATGTACATTGCTATTTAGCCACTATGGAATTGGCTACTATTTTCATAGAATAAATGATGCAAATTCAAAAAATCTTTCAGCTGAGATTAAGAATTAGTAAAATGACAAGGCTTCTAGTTTGCTAGAATTTTCTTTCATCACTTTGAATTAGCCAATAATTGATTTTAATCTAAACGGGACAAGACAATTTTTTTTTAAAAGCATCCAGGGACCTGGAAATTCAGAACTGTGAAGTTCAAGCTCTGGCAGCTTGAAGAGCTGATCACAAGCAGGACCTGCAGATATTGTAATAATGCACATAACTCAGGAAATGTGAAACATAGAAAAAAAATTTTAAAGCATTATGATCTTACAGAGAAAAAGCAGCAGAATTCTGTGGTCTTTGAATCCTTTCTGAAATCTCAGACTGTCTAATACAGTGAAAGATCTTTAGAATATCACTCTTTGACTTTGTCATTTGTGTTAGAGATGAACGGGTATTTTGTTCAATTTTCCTGTCTGTCTCGGCCGTCTGTGTACACACAGATGTGGAGACAAAGTAGAGGTCTTCTTTAGTTTATCTTGTAATGAGAAAGTGTGTTGAAAATGTCTATTGCACCATATGAGTATGTTTAAACAAAATTATTTGGCGCTCCATTTCTGTTGTGTTCTTATTAGCCTTTAGCTAATTAGACACAGGTTGTTTCTTTTTTTTTTCAGTCAAGTATACATTATACACTCAACAGCTGAAAGGAGGAAAGAGGTACACTGTGGGAGCACTGAAGGACAGTGCACTGGGGGACGAACAATACAGCCCTGAAGAGGTAAAAACACTGCTCCGGGGGGCCCAGCAATGGCCCCAGAGGAACGGGCAGGAACTGATGCCCAGGGAGTTCCCTCTCCCTGCACAGGAGGCAGAACTTCTGCCCTGGGCAGTGCCCCAGCCCTGCCCAGATTGTCCAGAGAGGCTGTGCAGGCTCCTCCCTGGGGATATTGCAGAGCTGGGTGGACACAGCCCTGTGCCCTGTGCTCTGGGATGGCCCTGCTGGAGCAGGGAGGTGGCACCAGGGGAGCCCCTGGGGGCCCCTCCAGCCTGGCCCAGCCTGGGGTTCTGTGTAATTCTCGGGGAGCAAAGACATTTCCCAAAATCAGAATTTCTATGCAATTTTCTTTATGTTACTTTTGAGCTGTCTTGCCCTAAAAACCTTCAAAGCATCATCTGCTCCAGTTAGATGTGTTTGTTAGAATAATACATGATACTTTGACATACTTACATTATGGTTACTCTTGTCCCTTGTCTGTTTTTTTCCCCCAAGTCAACTTAGGATAGTAGAAAAGGGGAGAAGGAAGAGAGAAAAGGCCATAAACATTCCTTATTCATAACCTTTGTGTCTTTTTTCCCCATCTCACTCCTGCCCTCACTTATCTTCCTTGTCCATGTCTACTGAGGAGAGATAAAAAAATGACAGATAATAGAATTTTTCTTTAATTGAATGCTGTAATTCTCTCTGAACACAGGTTGTGTGAGCCATTCTCTTCTGATACACTGATAAATTTTCTACTCTGTTGATTGTCAGAGAATCTTGAAAAATTGATGTAAATATCTTGGAGTCACAGCATAGTTCTCCTAGGTGGCATTTGGAGGGAGAGGATTTGTTGATAGAAATGGGAATGGCAGCCAGGTGAGGCTGTCACATGCAAAGAGCTTTTTGACAGTGTCAGCAAAGGCTTTGCTTTCAGCACCAAGTTTATCAATGATACCTTCCAACAGAGAAGCAACATAAGAGTAGTTGTGCCTGAAGAGTCTAAGAGAATATATTCAGTGTTTGCCATTAATAAGACTGTTTATTTATGTAGTATTGATGATTTATCCCTGCCAAGAGATAGAAAAGCAAAGAAAGAGGAAAAACAAATAATATTAGGGAAAATGCAAAAAAAAAAACCTTTATACAAATTAAATAAAGGTTAATAATGCTTCAACTAAGCATAAAAAAAATATCAGCTTGATAGAGACACAGATAAATTAATCTCTGCATCCATGGTGTTATAATGAAATTAGGAATGAGAATAATTTTTCCCTGGAAAAAATTAATCTCTCAAATAAAAATTAAAATATCAAAAGAAAAGTAGCATCTGACACTTTGAAAAGAGAAATTAAGTCTTGTAAGACATGGGTGTTTACATTCATGACAGCCAACTCTGTAAGCATGATTGTAAATATGACAATCATAGCACTGTTGATTTGCATTGTAAATATTAGTAATTGTTTATATTTAAACCGACTTCCACCTACAGTTGTCTCACTATTTGTGGTCATAAACTATTAACCCTCACTTGCAGCACTTTTGCTTAAACTTGAAATCACCAGCCAGTCCTGATTTAGTTATATTTAAATTTCAACATTACTGATTCTTCTTTCTTTTAATAGAAATTTCTGAGTTGTTTCAATGTAAAAAATTAAAAATCGAGCAAAAAGTGTTAAGCAAAATATCTAGTCCAACTAGCAACTCTGGTGGAAATAAAAACAAAACGGAATTATTTAAATAATGTCTAAGTACCATTGCGGAATTGAGCAACTATGTGGTTACAATGTGCATGGTAGTTTCTTATAATTGATAACCTTTCATAATTCTGCTATGCTTACTGCTTGGGAGCCATCAGGCCAGTAGAAATATACAAAGTATATCCCCCAAGCAATCCATTAAATACATTTCTAAGTGTTACTCAATGAGGGAACAAGCTGGTTTGCTGCAACCTTTTGCCTTGAGCATCTTGCATCTGGATTTTACAGAACTTCTAAATCTTTTAAAAGTGAGAGGCCTCCTCCAAGCTGGGTTTCTATTTTATCATTTGGCATCACTGAAAGACATCTTTCATGAGAGAATGTTTACTTATATACCAAATAAGCTTTTTACTTCCAGATAAGCAGTAGGGAGTATGAGTCAGCCAATATTTATCCTGCCTGTTTACAGGGAATACTGTACACTGCTCATAGGATGCTAGGGAACTTTTGCTAAATCTTTTGACTTTTACTTTCTACTACTTACTCACTGAAAATAGAGAATATAGGAAAAAAGATGTCTGGTTTTTACATGTTGTCCCAAAACTTTAAACTGCAGGCTTAGGCAGGTAAATTTTCAGAAACAGGGATATATTTCCTCTTAAGTGTTTTAGGATTAAGTGAATGCAGGGATCTGTTCCAAGAAGGATTCCACAAGGATACTCAGGGAAAGCCTGTTGCAAATGTTGTAAAAAATGGATCATTGCTGAAAAAATGGTGTCTGGCTGTGTAATCTTGGAACCTGCAGCTACTAGATCATGTTCAGGACTGCTCACTGTGGCATGGTAGAAACTCACAGAAAATAGCAGGGGCAAGGGATCAAGGAGAGCAGGGAGAATGATGGAATTCTTTACCAGTGAGATTGACTTCTGCCAGATTAAATTGGCCCGAAAATTCAGCTGTTGTGTTGGGGATGCAATGGGAGTATCAGCAGTAGATCACAAAATTATTTCTGCTTTGTGACAAATCATAGAATGGAGAATATCCTGAGTTGGAGGGGACCAACACGAACCAAAAAAAAAAAAAGATAGAAGGATAGGTGTTTAGTTGCTGACTGTTTTCTTACACCACAGAATATAAAGATTTATAACAGAATTTAAAGCTGCTCACAGCTGTATGAGAATCCTAGGAGTGAGGGTAAGAAGTTGTCACTGGAAATCTGAGACTATTTCTCTTCTCTGTGGCAAATTAACTCTGAATTCCAGATTTTATGATCATCTCATGACGATTTACCAGTAGCTGTGCATGGCTTTCTGGGACAGAATTTTTCAGTAGTTACTGCCACAGACTTTCCCAGGAATTTAAAGTAACTGTGGCATTTTAGGGACTCCAATGGACTCACTTTTTACACCACGGAGGCAAACTTGTAACGGGATTTAGTGTTGATGCTAGATTCAATATTTAAGAAGAAAAATGCGTAAGAAATTATTGATGGTGTGTTAAAAAGTAATCAAGCTTGCATCATTGTCTGCTATGCTTAAGTCTTAATTGATCTACAAGATGAACCTCAAGTTCTGTCAGGGAGAGGTCATTTATAATGTATTAGGTATTACACTTGTAATATGGGAAAAGCCTCGGGACAAGAAACAGAAAAACAACTGTCGTAATAGTTACAACTTGAAACACATTTGAAATCTAAAGAGAAATTAAGAATGCCTCTTGGTTTGAAATCTGTGTGCAAATAAAACAGATTTTTCAGTCAGAAGAAGGTAGGCTTTTAAATTTTATCTAGAAATAGGCTACACCCTTTTATTTTAAATGACAGATATTAATTTTCCTTTGGTTTTGCCCACAAAATATTTGCATTTTTTTTCTCATTTTAAATAGATAATGAGTCAATGTAAGGTGTTACTGTCAATCACAGATGCTCAATCCCACTTTCTTTCTCCTTATAGTTAAAGGGAATATGTAGTGCCCAGGAATGACAGGCCTAAGGTATTATTTACAAAAGCACATAAATTATTAGTGTTCCTTAACTCTATTTTTAAATTACAATCCAGGAATTTAGGTTCATTCTCAGGCATTGCAAAAAATGTTTTTGTTCTTTTTGATGAAACTGACCGGCTGTGTGGACAGTGCCATTGGAGAATTCGACAATATTACCCGGATTATAATGTCAGCTTCCTAATTGTCAATTAATTGTATTATAGTTTGCCTAAAGCAAAAAACGCTGTGTAGAACATCAGAGCAGAGTTTCCCCTAGTATTTCTGTGGCATGTTGATAAGTAAAAATTTAATTTTCCAGTGCAAATAAGTGTGAAATTAACTACATATGAAACACTTTTTTTTTTTTTTTCTAATAGCAGAAGTATCTTTATTGGCTACTTTAAAGTTTACTCAGCAATCTGTTTTAAAAGTCACTTTGGTTAGGTGCTTACAGGAAATACAGTGCAGTGGATTAATCCAGTTTGTAGGCTGTTTTCCAAAGAAATGCTTAATAAAAAGAATTTCATGCAATATGCTATTAGAGCTTCATTTACATTAATAAGACTCTGTTCTCAAACTATTAAGCTACCTTCAAGATAAAAAAACAACCGAGGGGACTCAATGTACTCTGCATGTACAACCACAGCGATTAGTTTCTGCTGCTCTTGTACCCTTCTGAGCCCACTGTATAGGAGAGAAAAAACAATGTTTTACTCACAGCTGAAGAGAAATCATGCTGCCATGAAGTTCCCCTCAGACAAACCAGTAAAATCCAAAAGGGAAAGTGATAGTTGTTTGCTGTAGTTGCACTGCAGGGGCACCAGGTACTTTGGGTCCAGAGAAGGAGTGGAGTGAATTCTGTGCTGCAAAGTGACCATGGGAATTCTGAGGGTGTGCACCAAAGTCACACAGGTTGTTCGTACAGCAGCCTGGAAAATCCAGGATCGAATTGGTGCTTGCCATGGGAGTGGCATGTGTGACTTACCCAAAGGGCTGGGTCAGAATTTGCTTCAGTGAAAATATAGACCTCTTGGAGAGCCCAGAGGAGGCTCCAGGATGAGCAGAGGGATGGAGCAGCTCTGCTGGGAGGAAAGGCTGGGAGAGCTGGGATTGTTCAGCCTGGAGAGGAGAAGCTCTGGGGTGACCTCACTGTGGCCTTGCAGGGCCTGAAGGAGCCTGCAAGGAAGATGGAGAGAGACCATTGACAAGGGATGGAGGGACAGGACAGGGGGAATGGCTTCCCAGTGCCAGAGGGCAGGGTCAGATGGGATATTGGGCAGGAATTGTTCCCTGGGAGGGTGGGGAGGCCCTGGCACAGGGTGCCCAGAGAAGCTGTGGCTGCCCCTGGATCCCTGGCAGTGCCCAAGGCCAGGGTGGATGGGGCTTGGAGCAGCCTGGGACAGTGGGAGGTGTCCCTGCCCATGGCAGGGGTGGCACTGGGTGGGCTTTAAGATCGATTCTAATCCAAACCATTCTATGATCCTATTACATTTTCTTTGTAATGGTGGATACCCCTGAACACCATAGAGAATAAACTTAAGATTCAAATATTTGTAAATTAAAAATAATAGACTTTGGTATTTTTAATGTAAAAAAGATGAAAAGTGCACAGAAGTGTTAAGTAAACTGCATGGACATTTAAATACTTATTTTGCATGAAGGATTAATATGACTTTCAGACAGAATTTATTTTCTTGAGCTGTTAATGATCTGCCATTTTACTCCCTAAATTAGTTCTCAAAGGTCAAAATGCGATCAATTATCCAGTAATTTGGATCTCTTAATTGGCTCAGTTGTGCTTGAAAAGCAAAGCTTCTATTTTATTTCTGTAGGTTAAAAAAAAAAGCAGGAAAAAAATGCAAATTATGTTTAGAATGGCGTTACGGATTGATATGCAAAATGAAAATATGTATAGATAGATTCTTAGGGTATATACAGTGGCATTTTAAAATGTTTTCCATTAGGCATGGAGAATTCAGAAATACCAAAATGTAGCGTTCTTCCTAAATCATGCTACTCAGATTTCTTTCCTTAGCATTTTTACAGGAAAACATCTTTGTAAATGAATTGGAAAAACAGGAGAAACTTCTTACTTAATAGACTACCTTTGTTGCCACATCTATGGACTGATTTTTTTGAGTGGGATTGCAATGCTGCTGCTAATGTGGTGCACTGAAAGTGAAGTTTGCAATGTGTCTGTGAAAAAATATTCTTGTATTTCTAAACAGACCTTTTTAATCCTCATAGTTTTACTGAATTGTTTTTGTTTTTAATCTACAGCTTCATATTTTATTTTTAGTCTTCCTCAGCCTCTGGTTGGGTTCCATGGGGATCCCCATGAAGTGGATAGTTCTGCCTCACTACCACAAGCCATATGATTTTATTGGAGTATCAAATAAGTTATTTTTTTCCCCTTATATCAAAGTTTTTAGGAGGCAGATGTTCTTTAAATGTTGGTAACTGGAAAATATGGATTCTTCATTAATTATGAGTTGTTAAGTTTCTGCAGCATGTAATGAAGTTATATTTGATAACTGAATAGGCTGGTTCAGTGGGAACAGTGTAAAGGTTTTATTATTTTTCTCTTCCCTTATCCAACTGTTCCACTGGGGGATTATTCAGGTGTGTTGAAAATAGAAAAAAAATATTTTCCATTTTTATTTGAGAGCTTCAGGTTATTTTATTTTCATAAAATTGTACTGATTCAGAAAACGATTACGCAAAGTTTGGAGTTGCACTTTAAACAGTACTTAGACTGGTTCTTTATCTTACAGTTGATAGAAAGGAATAGCTATAAAGGCATAAGTTCGTGGAACTAAAAATTAACACTGGAGTAACTTTTTATCCCAAATGTCTGTCACGTTCTTTATATGTTTCCAAAAGCATTATCAGTGATGCTTATAGTGTTGTTAAAGAGCAGCTACAGGGATTACTTTCAGCACTTAAAAAAAATAATTGCTCTCTAATCCAAGATTTAATATTTTCTTGCTTTTTATGGTTAGAACGAAAAAAAATTTTTTTTTAAGGGGACCTGGTTGTTTGATGCACTTTTCCAGAAACTGGTTTAAAATTACTGAAGTCCTGGAAAACCCCTTGAGCACTGTGAGCATTATATAAGCACCTTTTGATTGCTTGTTGGCAAACATCACCCTCTGCATTCCTGCGTGTATTTTTTACATTAATATGTCCACGGGAATGTACTTATTTTTAAGTTTAAATTTATTGTTAAAAAAGGAGAATTAATATGTTATTGCCATAGTCTGTAGTATATTTAATTTGCATGTTGGCACATTTACCAAATGCTTTCAGAAACAGCATATCATATTAATATTTCTGAGAGTCACAAAGGGAACTAAAACAAATCATACCAAAAACCCCATATATTATTGAAGAGAAAAGGACTACAGCAGTCTTGTATTTTCTTTAAGTTTAATTGCTATTTGTATTCAGGGATTTTGCTCAATTCGGTTACTAAGTGCAGTATGTTAAACACAAATTTTTAATGACTATTTGTGTTTATTTGCAAGTCTGAGTATGCCTGGTGGAAGAGGTTTGACCATTGTTGTGTGCTTTAATTTAATATCTTTTATATTTAATATCTTTTCTTTCAGTCCTTTGTTTTGAACCATCAATCAAGATGGATTGAAAAAACTCTACTTGGTGTACTACCAGTTTTCCTCCCCCTTGTTTTGTTTTATGGATCTGCCATGTTATTTTTCCCCAGGATGTCTTTAACCTCAAAGGAAATGCACACTGTTTTTCTGAACTGCTGTTCATTTAAGGGTAGATGAATTATAACTCATGCTAAGTTACGTGTATCTCTGACTCTTACTACAAATATATTTGTAGAATCCCAGGATCACTGAGGTTGGAAAAGCCCTCCCAGCCCATGGAGCCCAAGCTGTGCCCATCCCCACCCTGTCCCCAGCCCAGAGCCCTGAGTGCCACGGCCAGGCCTTCCTTGGGCACCTCCAGGGATGGGCACTCCAAAGCTCCCTGGGCAGCCCCTGCCAGTGCCTGAGCAGCCTTTCCATGGAGAAATTCCTGCTGCTGTCCAAGCTGAGCCTCCTCTGGCACAGCTTAAAACAATGCCCATCCTTTATATATATGTATTATAGAGGATTTTAATATTAATCCCGTTGTTAGTCTAAATACTAGTAACTTTTTTAATGCTATTGATGAAATTTGTCCTTTATGGTTAGTTTCTGGGTAGTTTTGTGGATAAGATATATACACAAGGATGACTCATTTAAGGCTTAGGCACACACAGAAGTCTGGGTTTTTAACAGGTATATCCTCTCAAATACACTTCTGCACAGATAGATTTGCCTGACTAAATGATCCTCTCAGCTTTCACAGCAGGAGGAGGTGAGGCAGATGCTTGGGCGGCAACAGGCGCTGTTCGGATCTTAGTGCTGCACCCACAGTCCTTGCAGGCAGGGGAACATCCCTGCACATTTCTGTTCCTGCTGGAGGGGAACATCCCTGCACATTTCTGTTCCTGCTGGAGGGGAACATCCCTGCACATTTCTGTTCCTGCTGGAGGGGAACATCCCTGCACACCTGTGCTCCTGCTGGGCTGCTCACACTGCAAAAAGTGCAGGCCTGACTCTCCTCAGTGATGGGGATTCTGGGGAAAAGAGAGAGGGCTTCAGATGCAAATTTATCTTTTTTATATGCTGGTAGCAACTTTCATCCTTGGTGGCCGTTTCCTGAGAGGAAAGAACATCTGTCAGTGCTGATAGAATCATGTCTTATCTACTAAGGCCACAATCAAGGGCTCCCTGACAGTATTCTTCATGGCCTAAGTAATCTACCTCGGTGGAAAATCTTGCAGGTTTAGGAATGAGAGTACAGTTAATCTCAGGTATTGGAGAAATTTCTAAGATGTTGACATTTGTCTGGAAAGGAAGCAAATGGAACCTTTAAACTTAGGTTTAAAGGTGTGTGGCCAAAAGTCTAGCTGAATACAAAATTTTTGGAATTTGTGTCTTGATTATTTAATGAATACTGTAGCCATTAAATATATATATATATATTTTAACATTTATATAATATATATTTTATTTATGTTGGTTTTTAATAGGCATGCTGAAAAAAGGTCATAAACTGTTATTTTCAGGATTAGAATTTCAATTTTATGTAACTGTAGTTTTTAAATACTTCCTTAAAACAATTTCTTTCTTACATTCTGGGCATTGTATCCAGAATTAAAGACACATTTTCTAAATTATATACTCTTTCTATTTCCTTATAAAGCGTACGACTAAGTATTAACAGGATTTCTCATAGGTCATGGAAAAAGAATGAAAGCCCTGTGGAATCTGAAATGACAGCTTGTTTAAAACTTTTAAAGCCTTGAACACTTGAAAATATGATGATATAATTATGACAGTGTAATTGCTAACAGACATAACTATATTATTGTTAAAATTTGAATATATGAATCCAAATAGCTGTAAGATTTAAGATACCAAGATTTGAAGCGTATAATGAGTATAACAGAAGATAACACCAGTGGAAGCCCTTAGCTAAATGGAAGAGAAATACCTAAACATTATCCTAATGGCTTTGCTGTTCCTTCTGCTGCCAAACAAATTCCATATATTCCTTGTTTAAACAATGAGATACAAACTCTTTCACTTTGAGAGTAGCAGACTTGCGTCTTTTGCATATGTTGCAGCACAACTGCTTGGTATTAAGGTAAGCACAGCATTTAGGATTGACTTGAAAATGTTCAGCAAGGATAAAAGCTTAGGGAACTAATTCAGGAAAAATCATACTTATCTGAGTCAATTTTTCTAGTTTGATATTTTATGATTTATTTCTAAGCTGCTAAAAGAGCTTAAGAAACCTCTTCCTTCTGGTTCCTCTGATTTTATTTATTTACTTAATTTTTTATGTGCTGCTTAATACTGCCTGAAATTTGTGTAATTAATATCAAAACAATCATTCTGGGTATTGACTGTGAGAAAGCTGAAGTTGTGAGAGATTAGAAATGATTCTGTACTTCATGGAACTTTTTAATACATAACGTTGGTGCATCACTCAAAGAACGGAAAGATACTGTGCAGTTTTCTGCAAAACAGAGCTGATACTGTGCAGTAGTGTTGAGGGTTTCCAATGTTTTGTTGGCTTTAAAAATGGTCCAAGCCAATTATACACCCAAAAATAAAAAATGTCAGTCTTTTTACTATTCTCAGTGGGCTGGTATTGGCAGTAAAGGTAGTTAAGTTGTGCAGAAGCTTGACCGTGGCTGAATCCCTCATGAAATCTCTAAGGAGAAACCCATTTAGGTGTACGAAAAACATCTGAAGCAGTAAATAAACAAGGAGAAATGGCGAGTTTAGCTTGCATATAAGGCTGATACCTGGAAACCTGGAGCAAGACTTTGTGCTTAAGTCCCATGTATTGAAATGTAAACGCACACAATCACGAGGAGGAGGAACGGCTTCCCAGTGCCAGAGGGCAGGGTCAGATGGGATATTGGGCAGGAATTGTTCCCTGGGAGGGTGGGGAGGCCCTGGCACAGGGTGCCCAGAGAAGCTGTGGCTGCCCCTGGATCCCTGGCAGTGCCCAAGGCCAGGTTGGATGGGGCTTGGAGCAGCCTGGGACAGTGGAAGGTGTCCCTGCCATGCCAGGGGGTGGCACTGGATGAGTTTTGAGGTCCCTTCCAAGCCAAACCATTGTGTGATTCTAAAAAATAATCTGTTAAATGCATATATTCATCTTCCAATAATTGCCTTTTTCCTGTTCATTCTGAAGATGATGCTTCCACTCAAAATCTCTAGTTATGGAAGTAGTGGTGCCCAGCAGAACATCTAATAATTTATATTCATTTTCACAGAGTGACTTTTATTATCCTAGAATATTGTTACAAAGTACCAGAATGCTCCTTTATATAGGATCAGCCCTTTTATATTTTTAATTTAAAGATTAACAGATGGAAATGTTGAAGTGTCACCTTTCTAAAGCATGCTGTGGTGTTTGTATGTAGATGGCACAGTTCTCCAGAAGCTTTGCAGTGTGTCCCCTCTTTTCCAGAGCTATTTCCAATATCTCACCTAAAAGTACAAGACATGAAAAGACAACATTTTGTGCTACTGAACATTGTTCAAGAATGTGCTGAATTTTTGTCCCCATAAAAATAAATAAATAAAATGCTGTTTTTCTGGAGTCCCAAAACAGAATTTTTTGTAATTATCAGCACTTGAGATTTTAGCTAAAGCTGTACAAAGATTACATTAGCATAAAATGTTGTGTTCTTTTGATTGAATATATTATTTGAGAGAAAATATTCCTC
Organism: Climacteris rufus; assembly: GCA_013398175.1. NCBI lineage: Eukaryota > Metazoa > Chordata > Aves > Passeriformes > Climacteridae > Climacteris > Climacteris rufus. Next base: position 1,774,237 of record VZRZ01003265.1, read on the forward strand.
AGCACTAAAGGTAGGAATAAGAAATTATTACCTGCCAGGTGATAAATAGTACTCTGTTGATGAGAAATATTTTTTAAAAATGCTAATTGTGCCATAGAAGTTGACACTTAATCCAGTTAAAATATGCCACAAATCCATCTTGGAACATTCAGCATATAAGTAATGGGCCCGTTTGAATTGTAGCAATTAGTAGTTCAAATTAGTGGATTCTCCTTTAAAATGTGCTTGTCACGTCGTATTTTGTCACATCATGTAGTTCCACTTCATTACAGATTGGCAGAGGCTCCTGATGGGTGAACTGCAGGGAGATGATCAGAGCTCCTCTCTCGTGCTCGTGATTGAGAAGAAACCCAAACACTGCAATGCAAACACCACGTTGGACTGACTGCACAGCCACGTTTTGTAGCTTTTATTCCAGGACTTCTCTGCACAGAACTTCTCCCACCTTCTTAACCCCTCAGAGGCTCCTCATGCATTCCTCGCCTTTGTTTAAGCCTTCTGGAGCTGCTGCACATGGAAAGCATAGTGCTGCCTGTTTGGGGCCTCTCTCTTGCCAATTTTAATGGGTCTTTGCTGGGATTAAATAGTAATGGGTTTATCAGGTTTACCAAAGCCGAAAGTACCAAACTTCTATTAGTGTTGTAACTCACAGTGATGTCCCTTATTGTTCAGCTGCTTCTGAAATTAGTGATGCTGTGTCTGTACGATTGGACCTCTGAGGAATTTTCTGGTTATCTATAAACCTGAGAAACATCTTCTTGCACAAAGTAAACAGAAACCCTTTTATTTGATGCAGCTTCCTTTGTTGATCCAGAGTAGAAAATATTTTACTCGATAGAAAAAAAGCGACTTCAGCTTGTGTAAAGTATGTCTTTTTTTGTTCCTAAAAAAGCCCAGAAGGGAAAATATTTTTAGGAAACCTCTATTTTCTCCTTTATTCAGACCAATCAAAACTCCTGTCCTTAGTTATGGAACTGAAGCCAGCACAGAAAGCTTTGGGGTATATCCTGGTGTATGGATAATTGGTCAGAAATGCTTAGATTTTTCACCACTCCATATTTTCTTGGTGAAACTGTCTTTTGCAGATTCTTTAGAGGAGACACTATAGAGTAATTTTATAGGCAAAATCATCACCTGTTTTTTCTTGCTCCTGTGTTGCAGTTTTTAGGGCTAAAATACAAAAATATTACCCTTTCCATACGAGATGATTTGTGACACTGTCTCTATTTGGATGCAAAGAATTTAGAAAAAGAAATAGGGGGTTTGTGGCTCATGAAAAAGAGATTTCTGGTGTTGGTTTTCCTACTGCTGTGTCTATCTGGAATATCTTCACAAGTTTTCTTTCTCTCATAAAGATAATTATTTACTGGGCTTTAATATTTCAGGCAGTAAGATCTTCCACATTTCATTCAGATGAGGAAATTGTGCTCAGTTTTTGAATTCTATGATTCTGTGAGAAAATACTGGGCTTTTTTCCTTGAAATTGTATGTGTGAATTGTTCGCTTTGTTGTTTTTTTAACTGCAAAACCCCATCTGATTACCTTACTGAGTTCATTTTCTTTCATCAGTGTTTATAAAGCACATGATACAATTATTCTAGAGAAATAAGAAATTATAATAGATTATATTCCATAAAAACGGCTGGTGATTTATGCCATGTACAATAAGAGGACTTTGCACTCTCTCTACCATCCCTTTCTTTCTCTCGCCCTGCTTTTTGGGTTGGTGGTTGGGTTTTTTTTTTGTTGAGACTAAAGCCTCCTTATGCTGTAATGTAGATACAGGCACCTTTTAGTGATGAAGTTTTAAATAAGAACATTTACTCCGGCAAAAAAAAAAAAAAGCAATGTAAAGGAAACAAAGGCACTGCCCCATGTGTGCTGTATAATGAGTTGCTGTCCTCATTTTTCACTTGAAGCCAATCGTTATGGTACTGAAGTGAACAGTGCCTCATCTATACATATATATCATTTTTCCAAAGGATGCTCTAGAGAGGATGAAGATCAATATAAATTCATTTTTTCTGGTAATGGAAAATATTTGAACTGTTCAGCTATCAGGCACAAAGATGACTTCTGGGGGCATCACGCTTGTGTTTCAAGCCACTGTCCTGACAATTCCAGGCGTGTGTAAACCTGCAGCTTTTTCTGTGCCTTGACAAGTATTCTAAAGAGACCAGAGTTACTTACTCTGTTGAGAAGGTAGAATGATACATGATTAGCAGGAAAACAATTTTCCTTAAATAGACCGTGTCCTCAGAATTCAAGTGTGTTCTGCTTATTGTAGAGATAACAATATTTGGAAAAATTATAGCCGTTCAAAAGCCCTTGTATGAAGTTCAAAGTGGTTTCTCACACACACACTGTAAAAAAAAAAAAAAGTACTGTGAGGGTGCCAGAATAAAACTATATTTGAATATATGAAGAGGACACAGAAGTGCTAAGGTATTGAGTTTGGAAGAATGATGCATCAGCCCAAAAAATATTTGGTTTAATTACAAGACGTGCTCTGCTAGTAGTCTGCAGTATTATCTCCTTAATCATAAGCATTCATAAATGGCCATATTTACACAAAAATATTTCTGTTGGGAAGACACTTTCAAGCTACTTAGAAACCTCAAAGCAGGACAAGAAAGAATAATGCAACATTTAAGTGGAAATGCTGACAAAATCTGAAGTACATTGCAGTGGGGATAGAACAAGTAATTGCTGTGTTATCATGATGAGGTTTGCACAAGGAGGAAAAGGGAGAAAAGAATAGAGACTGGAATTTGAATTCCTCTGTTAAGCTTAGTGCCTTTTAGAGGCAGGAAACAGTGGATGGCTGTTACAGGCAGTGTAAGTGTACTTTTTTTGTATCTTTGGCATATGTGATTTCTGTGCCAAATAGCTTGAGAGAGATGCTAATTTTATCAAAAATGTTCCATTTTGAAGTTGCATCTCATTTAAACCTAGACTCTATTTAGAGCCAGTAGCTGGTGGGGAAGGGGGGGAAATAGTTTATTCTTTGTAAATCATATCAGAAGGAGCTGGAGGGGCTCAGCCTGGAGCAAAGGAGGCTCAGGGGGCCCTGCTGGCTCTGCACAGCTCCTGCCAGGAGGGGCAGCCAGGGGGGTCGGGCTCTGCTCCCAGGGAACAGGGACAGGAGCAGAGGGAACGGCCTCAGGCTGGGCCAGGGCAGGCTCAGCTTGGACAGCAGCAGGAATTTCTCCATGGAAAGGGTGCTCAGGCACTGGCAGGGGCTGCCCAGGGAGCTTTGGAGTGCCCATCCCTGGAGGTGCCCAAGGAAGGCCTGGCCGTGGCACTCAGGGCTCTGGGCTGGGGACAGGGTGGGGATGGGCACAGCTTGGGCTCCATGGGCTGGGAGGGCTTTTCCAACCTCAGTGGTTCTGGGATTCTCTTTAGTTTTTCTATTATTTTACATGCATTGAAAACTTTAAATGAGCGTTTAAGGGAATTCTGGGTCTAAAATTGTGGTGATTTCAAGTCATTGCTACTTGATTTTTTTCCTTTT